>CM061142.1:660033266-660277274 GCA_030789695.1 Scilla litardierei | reverse complement strand
ATGAAAAATATTACTACATACTAGAAACAATCTGAATTAAAAACTAACTAGCTATGTAAGAGGTTGATATATGCTTTTGGCCAAATAGGGCTTTCTTTCTTTGGAGAATATAGCAAGAACTTCTTGGAACATGTCACTGTTGGATGTAAAGACACATTTTGTATGATCCAGGCACAGGAAGGGGGCTCACTTAAAATAAATAAGATCTTTATCTAATTTTCAGCTAACAATTTAAGTCAAGAAGATTAAATATTGACTATGGAAACTCCACAAAATCAAGGTTGCCGAACTCAAAAACACAGAGAGCATCAAGGTTAGAAGTACTGAAGACCATTGGCTTCATTCAAACCTCCATACAAGACTAAAACCATACTGGCTGTCCAGTCAAAACAAATGAAATTAGATTCTCTTCAATAATTGCAACTGAATACATGCTGACCTAGATTCATATGCAATACTTTCTGCTATGTAACATGGATACGGATTACCCACATGGATCAAATTCTTTAAAAAAACATTGACATGTGTCTGACAGAGATGTGCCAGTACAATACGGGTTCAATGAAGTTTTGATGCTACAGAAGTTTCTATACTCTCTGGCTAATCAAAAAGATTCACTCCAGCTACATGGTTTGGCCCTACAAATCCTTCAATGCCCACCATTCAACGGATGCAAGTTAACAATTATGCACAATACACTAGAGGCAAACCAACTCCACAGCACCCCCCCCCCCCCCCCCCCCCCCCCCCCCCCGAAAAAAAAACACCCCGCACGGGCCTTCCAAACAACAAACACAACAGCAGTAACAGTGAACAGCCAAAATTTGAGAACTCGGTTTCAGTTTCGGTCAATGAAAATTTTGTTGATTTTGAATAGTTTCGT
This sequence comes from Scilla litardierei, assembly GCA_030789695.1. Taxonomy (NCBI): domain Eukaryota; kingdom Viridiplantae; phylum Streptophyta; class Magnoliopsida; order Asparagales; family Asparagaceae; genus Scilla; species Scilla litardierei. The sequence goes on along the minus strand of CM061142.1, from coordinate 660,276,391 downwards.
CCGTTTCGTAAGTTCTGTTTTACGTTTCGGTTTCAAAATTATAGGTATTTTTATGTATATATATCTATAATACTACATGTGCGATAACTTTTTTAGAATTTTAATGAATTTAAAGAATTTTTACAAAATAATTTTTAGAATTTCAATACATTTTTAAATTTTTAATAAATATTTTGCATGTATATTGTTCAAGCGGGTTCGTGTATTTAAACTCAAACCTCATATTTTATTAAAAGAAATAAGGTTCAACCGAAACCGGCCGAAACCAAGTTTCAGCAACATTTTGGTATCGTTTCCTTTTAAAACCAAATCGATCCAACCGAACCCAAATAGTTTCGATCGAAACCGCATTCCTTCGTAACATCAACCCAACAATGCAGACACGCATATAGAGCCCCCCTCCCCCTCCAAAAAAAAGAATAAAATAAAATAAAATTTTCTTTTGCTTTTTATTTTTTTTGGGTGGGGGCACACAAAAAAAACCCTACACATCCCTCCCACTCATTTTGTAGCTTCACAAATCATCATTGTCCAAACATTTGCCATCAAAACAGTATAAGAAATGGAGCATGAATCGAAGTAGAGAAAATTATTACACAATATTAGTTGAATATAATTTTGTTCCCCTCTCAGCTCCCTCCTCTGGCACGACAACCAAGCAGATAAATAATGAAAAACACGTACCCAGGTGACTGACTTTTCCGTGGATCTTCGCGTGTGAGTGGGGGTGGGGTGGGGTTTTGGGTTTTTTTTGTTTTAGGGCGGTTTTTTTTGTTTTTTTTTTATGTTTTTTTGGGGGGGAGGGGTATTTCAAACAAGGACTCCACTTGAAACTACCAAGTGTTCATTCCATAACCATCTAACCATCATTCTCAGTAATTTCCATGTGCAAATTAGAACTTCCTCATGTCAGATTGAATTTCTAAGCTTCAAGTTTGTTCCCTTCTGACAGGACCAACTCTTTCTGCTCAACTAATTTTCTGTTAAGTGGAAGTATGAAAGATTGACTCACATAGCTATCACCATCACCATCAGAATTCTTCCTCGTACATTGTCTATGCTCTATGCTAATACCCTAAAATAGCTAGCGTTCAAATTTCATTAGTCATTACAATAGTTCCCCACAGGTCGTCGTATCCCATCTACTGAAAGAACTTCTCCAATAGAAACCACAATGCTTTCTCACCATGGTTAAGCATTTCAATTGATTGTCGATTCGAACGTACAATTGTATCGCCCAAATCAATTAGTTCCACAGATTATGAGTACGCTTTCTTAACTTTTCACATGTTATTTTACAAAAAAGTTTATTTTCTGAAAGAATCGGCATCCACATTTATGAGTACATAATAGAAAATGCAACCCCTAAAATGATGTCCAAATTAGACCATGGCAAATCGTTACTATTGAGGCAGAAAGCAGCTCCTCGCTTTCTTAACTTTTCACATGTTATTTTACAAAAAAGTTTATTTTCTGAAAGAATCGGCATCCACATTTATGAGTACATAATAGAAAATGCAACCCCTAAAATGATGTCCAAATTAGACCATGGCAAATCGTCAAATTAGACCATGGCAAATCAATTTCATATTATTTAACCAATTAAGTTAACTTGTAGATGAAGAAACAGATATAGATGGATAATGCAGAGAGTGATTTCTGTGATTATTACACGCATTAACGAATTTATGAGAAAACTTTATGATATAGCTACAAGGCACAAATTGTTGCATGGTTTGAAAGTGAATGAGCAACAAAGCACGTAACTTGGTATATCAGTATTCTTATCACTAGGATTCTCTCATATGTTGCTGATCCTAGATTCACCGTGTTATAAGGTTTGAAAAGGAACAATGGTTTTTGGTTGCCTCAACTTTATTAAAGGGCAACAAAAGATGAAACTTAGTGTCTAAGGGCCCCTTATCAACAGAATTTTGTCAAGCATTAATATCCTAGATTCCGTGTGCCAGTGGATGGGTCCCTTCTACTAAGGTCTTCAGTAAGCCTCTTGCCTATTGTTTCAGAAGGTCTAGCCTTGGGCCACAGAGGTAGATGCCTGGGCAGGGGCACCCAGTTGGATGCCTCGCATTTGGTGTAAGCAGCCAAATGGCGCGGCCTAACACCTCAGGGTGCTAAGGTAGGTGCCTCCCTTGCCCTAAGGAGACTATCCGTTATATTTGGGTTGGGGTTTATGGTTATTTGGTTATTTTAGGTTCAAACCCAATAAGCATGGATCGATTAATTTAGAAGTTTAAAACTCAATGCAAGCGATCTGGTTCCTTACTCATAGGATCACAAGGTAAAAGATCTTGGTTCGTCTTCTTCCCATCATCTTGTATTTCTTTTTCTTCCGCTTCATCTCTTCTGTTATTTTCTTCATGTTGTTGCTGTCATGGGCATTTGCTGCCACATCTTCACTGTATTCTTTTTTATTTTCTTCTTCTTTTCTCTTCCTATCTTCTTCTTCGCTTCCTTTTTATTCTTCTTGCTTCTCACTCCTTTCATCCTCCTCTTCTGTTATTGCCGGCAGGTCAATAGCAGAAAAGGATGATGAAAGATGGAAGAGAAAAGAAGAATAAAAAGAAAGAAAAAGAATCAGAGGAACATAGAGGAGCAAGACTATAAGATGAAGAGGAAAAAAATCTGATTGAAATTAATATTATAGAATTGGAATTTGTAAATTTTGTAAAGAACTGTAATGAATTGCAAGGAAATTGGTTGACTTGTGAATTGTGATTGTGTTTAGAGGCAATTTTATCTGACTTGATCAACTTGGGTGAATATGTTTGGAGATGATTGTAGTTGTCCTTGGAGAGCTTCGATACGGAAGTGGGAAGGGGGAAAGTGAAGACATTGGATGAAAATATGATTTCCAACTCCGATCAAAATAAGAAGGATTTGGTAAAATGCAAGATGTGGTCATCAAACAAACACTGGAATTAATATGGATTCAAGCAACATGTCTTACAAAAAAGGGAGAATACCATTTCACATAAAAAGTGAGAGTTAATATGTTCGTAAAGTTTTAAATGTCGACGGAAACAAGAAGCTCAAGTGACAGCAAGGCAACATAATGTTCGAGGAAGATGTCTCAACTAAAATAGTGTAGCATGCCTCGTTTCAAGTAGGTGGTAGCGGTTCATCCTCTCAGTCTCAAAAACATTAGTCATGGGGCCCACATTTACTTTCACTGCTACTTACCTAAACTAGCAAGGTGGCTTCAAGGCGAGGTTTTAACCATCAGTTATCGGTATCTTATCGGCTTGCTAATTTTCATATCGGATATTGGATATCGGAGGATAAATCAGGGATACGCATCAATATCGGTTTGCATATCGAGTAGTATAAATATACAATTATAATATCATAAGTATACTTGTTTGATTATATTATCAAAATATCATCAATATGTTAACATAAAGTTACGATAAATGCATTAAGTAATTGTTATTACTAATATACAAGTAATACTACAAGTCTACAAATTAACAATTCGTTTTATATTAAACTACTGTATATATAGAAAACGAATTAAAAGATTACCAGAAAGAGTGCCCCACATTATATAACAAACTTATCCCACACGTCTCTTGGACGAATGTTTCAGCATATTCCGCACCAGCATATCACAAGTCTCAAGTCTCAACCCAACATCGGAAAAATTGAAGAATAAGAAGCGGCAGCATCCACAGAAAAGAAGAAGCGGCTGCAACCGCAGAAAAGAAGAAAAAAGAAGAAAAAGACAGAAGCGGTTGTAGCCATAGAAAAGTAGTAGTAGCGACTGCATCCATACGGAAGTAGAAGAAACACTGCGGCTACAACCGCAGAGAAGAAAGAAGAATTAGTAGTAGAAGACGAGAGCGAAGAAGATGACGAATTAATAAAAAAATTCCCAAATATGCAAAAATTGTAGAATTAAGCTTAAAAATCAAGAACATTTATTTTTTTCGATTTACCTAAAATTCCCGTCGGACGAGTACGAGCGAAGAATTATAACACAAAAACCCTAAGAATCGACGGACAATTGAACAAAGCAAAGAAAGAGAGAGAGATATTAAGTTAATCGCGAGGATTTGTGATCATTCCGTTGTTAGTTAGGGTTTTAGCAAAAGGGTTTGGATCGAATCGATTCGAAACTGTTCAAAAAATTTCGAAACCCGATAGGAATAGTAGACAGAATAGTAGATGACTATATCTACTGATATCGATATATCAGCCGATCGGCTAATATATCCTGATATCAGGATCTTTTTTCCTTTTCCTCCAAATTTCTCGGTATCGACTTGGATTGGGGCCAATACCGATAAATCGACTGATAAATCGATCGTATCGACCGATATTTAAAACACGTCTTCAAATGAAGATAAAATAATCAAATATTATGGATGTCCCAAGGAAGGAGAGAATGAATACATGATTAGGAGGTCGCCTGGGCATATGAAAATGCCATTCATACATGGCATGTCCATAGAGTCTTTTCCTATGGCACGCATAATTATAAGAGTATATAAAAAGTTATAGACCTCCTCCCATGTATATGTTGCTAGAGCATTTATTGCAAAGAGCCATGGAAAGTTCTAACAGAATCTAAAGGACTAAAGGAGAGTAATGAAATATTGGTTGTTTGATCATGGAGTAATCGAAAGATAATGTTAGTCACAAACCTATGCGTGCACAGCAGATTAGGAACTAGTTCACGGTTTCTATAATTCTACAGCAACCAAGGAATCGCACACGAAAAAGAACATTCTCTTTTGGGTGGGTAAGGACATAAATGAGATTGATAAACGAGATCGGTAAACGAGATCGGTGCTAACAAGATGATGCAAAGTCACCGATAATCGTAAAGTAAATATGATACCTAGGGAACTTATGAAAGTAAAATGATATGGAATCTTTAAATTTTGCACTCATAATATCGACTTGATGTTGGAGAGCATAGAAAGATCATTTAGCTTCATAGGACCAATTAAATGTGAAGCAAAGTACTTAACATGTCTTTATCTAAAACCATAATTTTAGTGTTCTACAATTCATTTTATATTAATGCGTAAATGTATGCAATCCTAGACCGCACCATATTTGGGCTATGCGCTTGAAATATGGGCCATCCGCATACAAAGACGCATATCCATTTTATGTGCCCGCAACACAATATTTGTGGATTATAAAATGGTGCCTTTTTAAAGAAAAAAACAAACAAACCGTCTACCTCAATCCTCAAAACCAACTTGTTAGGAACCCTCTCTAAAATAGGGAAATAGTCATGCCCTAATCTCCCTTGTGTCTAACCTCATCTCTCTCCAGCGGTGGTGACAACAAACAACGAACATTTACCCCTTAGTTTCTTCATTTAGTTCATATGTATCATATACTATTTTTGAAATTATACAAATCCACTAGTCTTATTGGGAGATTCTGAATCTTGGTAATTATTTGAGTGTTTTGAGGAAAAAGCTTGGAGTTTGATTTTGCATCCTAGTTGTTGGAACTGGAACCTTTTTTAATAAATTATAAACTTTAGATGTAAGATTAAGAGGGATGGGTGGCTTTTAATAAAGTAAGGGAATCTGTGGAGGTTTGTAATTTAAATGATCCTTAAACAATGAAACATGTTTAAAACGGTGCACAATTGTTTAAAAATTAAAATTTATACCAATTTTCATATTCAACAATTCTATAATATCTATATTCTATAATAATTTATACTCATCCAACTCCCATTTTAGTTTATGAACAATTTATTGTTTCCCATACAATTGTTGATTGAAAATTGAAATTGTTGAAACATTTAAGATTGTTTTGTTGTTCCGATGCAATTCTTTTTACCATGAAAGTTTATAATATTTTCCTGATTTTTCCCTACTGTTAGGCATTTAAACAATTATTACATGCATTATCATGTATATGGATATTGTGTGTGGGGAAATTTTCTTATGCAAAAAGACATCCGTGCAAAAATCATACAAAGAGTTTTTTGATATATAAAGATCCAAACCATTGGATGTGTTCTACATATCTTAATATGCATACCTACCAAAAAAACATGAAAATCTCCATTTATTTGATATGCGATCAAACCGTTACAAAAGTTCTGTTCTTCTGAAACCGTTAAATTTATAATGCCTTGATCGAGGGTCAATCCCCTTCGGATTAAACCATTTTTTCATATGGTATATAAATGTATGGATTAAATCATTAAAAAATAAAAAAAATTCTTTTTGACAGGGGATTGGTGTGAAATTTTCACACATGAAACCCCCCATATATATAAAGTAAAGTGTTCCTAAGGTGACTCCTTAGATGAAATCTAAGGAGTCGCCCCCATTTTCCACTATATCCCACATTTTTTGGATTTTATTTTTCATGGGGTTATTGTTCACATTATGGATGATCAACATACCAAAAATCAAGTCATTCCAATACTTTTAGAGTCACCATCTACCACTTGCAATTTCAACCGTCTCAAAACGTGCTGAAAACCCCATGAAGTTGCAAGAGATAAATGGAGGCTCTAAAAGTATTAGAATGACTTGATTTTTGGTATGTTGATCATCCATGAGGTAAACAGTCCCAAGAAAAAAATTCGAATAAAAATATGGGATATGTGGGGAAATGGGGACAACTCCTTAGATTTTATCTAAGGAGTCACCCTAGGAACACTTTACACATTTTTTTTACGCGTAAGGTGTAACTTTATTAAAAACAAAACAATACAAAACATCCAAAGGGGGACTAGTTAGATATTAGAAAGAGTGGGGATATGGCACAAGCGCCGTCACCCACCACAAACCAGCATCTACCTAAGATCGCCCTTTGGCACATATGTACAATTAAAATACAATGTATCAAACACCATCAAAACCCCAGTTAGCAAATGCAATTGCCGCCGATGGGTGGTCCCGATCAAGATCACGTAAAGCTATAAGAACATCTGCAGAAATAGCCTCAAATAGAGTGGTTTTACCCACTCCCTTCCCTTCGAAGATCATATTGTTCCATTGCCTCCAAATATGCCATACCATGGATACAAATGCTGATTTTGCCAGAACACCCACACAATCCTTTTTATTATAAAGAGAGAGTAGAAGATCCCCAACTCCAGCAAGAGAGTTTGGCACAGGATGTGAGATATTGAGCTTAAAGAGACTCCTGCAAAGGATATAACGACTGTAGGAGTATTCAAAAAACAGGTGATCAATACTCTCAACGGCCCCATCATCGCAAAGAACGCAGCTCTGATCTGGGGAGACACACAATTTATGCAATATGTCTCTAGTTAAGAGTTTACCATGAATGCTCGTATAAGGGTAAGTGCCTACTTAGGGATATGTTTACTGTACCAGATGACATTGTAATAGGCAAACTGAGTACCTCTTGTGCGAGAAGAATCCCACGCATCCCGAAAAGAGCAGGTTTTATCGGGGATCCATTCCCACGTGTCAGCGCCAGCTGTGATGCGAAAATGTTGGATGTCATGAAGGTGCTGAGTATGGGTGTCATCCTTCCACCCATCTGAAGACCAATAATGGCTAATCAATCTCTTTTCCTCTCCAGTAGGGACAACATGTCGAAGGGCAATAGGACCACATGGCAACCAGTTATCATACCAGAAGAAATTAGAAGTACCATCTCTAACAACCCTCTTGATAAGCCTGTGAGAGGTGTGTCGATTCCAGAGTAGGAATTTCCAGGTGCCAGAATGAGACGGCTTAGATTTGGAATTGTGTAAACTATCAGGTGAGGACATGTAATGACGCCTCATAAACTTCACCTAAGGACCGTCAGAAGTTAATAGCCTCCAAGTCAGTCGAACTCCTGAAGCCACATTAAGATCTGAGAGTAATCTCAGTCCTACTCCTCCCTCCTCCTTAGGCTTACATAAGTCTCTCCAGGCCCAGAATGCTGACTCCCCCAAATGAACCTCCTGCAGGCAGAGGTGATAGTGCGTAGAACTGAATGTGGAATACGGAAAGCATACATCCAGAAAGCCACCATGCCATAAATAACCGTGCGCACCAACTCTATCCTTCCAGATATAGAAAGCAGAGACGAGGACCACCCTTGTAGCCTCTTCTTGCACTTATCAATCAACCGTGCATATAGGGATGCCTTAGGATAATTAGAAAAAAAGCAGCAATCCAAGATAAACAGAGAGAGATGATACCTTCTTACCTCCAAGAAAAGAAGCAAGGATGCCAGGATCCCGAGTTCCTTTGCTTAAAATGGCTGAGCTTTTATCCCAATTCACCTGAAGCCCAGTTAGTAGTCTGAATGTATTCAATAAACCAGTGAGGCCCTCAAAAGAATGCTGATTAGCGCGACGGAAAACTAGAAGATCATCCGCAAATAGTAAATGCGAGATAGAACCCGACCTCATAGGATGAATGGAGCAAGAAGCCTCAGCTGTAGCCATAAGCAGGGAAAAAGATTCCATAACAAGGACGAAAAGATATGGAAAAAGAGGGTCACCTTGCCTCAGCCCTCTGTTAGACGTAAAACCCCATATTGGAGAACCCTCAACCAACACTGAAAAAGGAGTAAAATGCATCCAGATATCCAGTTTATAAATCTTCTACGAAACCCCAGTTGGTGAATGATAAATAGAACAAACTCTCTGTTAACACTGTCAAAAGCCTTCCGCAGATCTAACTTTAAACATGCACTGGATCCCATAGGGTTACTGAAATATCGAATCTGCTCGTGCGCCAGAAGAGCGCAATCAGCTAGTAGACGCCCTTTTAGGAAAGGAGATTGGTTTGCTGAAATCAACTCATTAATTACCTGCTTCATCCTATTGCATATAATTTTGCTGATAATCTTATAAATGACTTAACATCAGGCAATAGGCCTGTAATCCCCCAATTCAGAGGCTTTAGAATTCTTTGGGACTAAAGTAAGGAAAGAATGATTAATTTGCCGAAGCATGTTTCCCGATGTAAAGAAGGAAGATACTGCCATACTAACATCCATGTCAATGATGTCCCAATTATGCTGATAAAAATAAGCGTTAAACCCATCTGGCACTGGAGCCTTATCTTTTCCAATTTGGAACACCGCCTCCTAAATTTCAGAATCAGTGACATTCCTTTCAATCCAACCTGCAGCATCGTCAGTAAACTTACGCTTTGGGATGATATTGGGGAATACAGTCCAATAGTGATCTTGGTTGTACAGCTCCTTATAAAATAAAGTTGCTTCTTCCCTGAGCTTTTCAATATTCAGACTTCTGCTCCCATCTGCATTAACAAGATGACTAAGGCTGTTGTAGTTATTTCTTGACTTCATCGCATTATAAAAAGAACTTTGAATTCATGTCGCCCGTATGTAGCCAAGCATGCCTACTCTCCTGCCTTAAGTCGGATTTCTCAACATCAAGTGAACGGGCAAGGGCAAGACTGCCGCATGCTCCTGTTCCTGCATAAAACCGCTGCTAGCAATGGCTCTGTTGCTTGAATAAACTCAAGCTTTCTCATGCATATATCGGTCTCAACTTTGTTGTTGTTGGCTGAAGAAAATTCTTTAAGCTGCCTTTTAAGCCATTTAAGCTTGTCAACTAATAGTTTCATGGCATCAATACCCAATTTCCGCAAATAGATGGGAGGTCTACCCAGTTTACATTCGGCCCAAGCATATTGAACTAAATCTATATACCCAATATAAGAACTCCATGCATTGTAATATTCAAAAGGCTTGAATAAGAAAGTACCTTAGAGTGTAGGTATACTATCATTGACGAATGGTCACTAGTCCCAGAGAATGCATACTCGTAATAGGAATTAGGGAGAAGCCGATTCCATTCTAGATTGCAAAGCGATCTGTCCAGTTTAGCTAAGATGCGCCCCCTTCCAATACGCCTATTGCTCCAGCTAAAGCATGCTCCAACACTTTTTAAGTCCATCAGACCACAGCTTCCAAGGCAATTATTAAAATCATCTACAGATTTGGAATCCAAGACCCGGCCTCCCACCTTCTCATTAGAATACCTCACACAATTAAAGTCTCCTCCCGTTAGCCACGCCAAATTCCTTAGAGTAGAGGCATCGGAGATAAGATCCGTCCATAGAGAATGTCGCATTGATGGTAAATTGTGTGCATAAACAACGGTTAAGCCCATTACTAGCCCCGCACTGTTAGCAAGGATTAAGGTGATGTGCTGGTCCGATGCTGAGATGGGATTGCAACTCCAAATATTGTCGTCTACATAAAGAACGATACGCCCACCAGCATGATAATTCCTGTTGTCCAGAGATTTCCAACCTTTTGGTAAGCACTTAGCAATCATCCCCGCATTTACACTCTTCGACCTTTAGTTTCAAGTAAACACACGACTGATGGACGTAACTTCCGAATTCTCTGCTTAAGATCACCCCGCCTAACAGAATTGTTAAGTCCCCTAGTGTTCCAGATGAACACTAACATTAACACATTGGTGGGAGCTCCGGTACATTCAGCTATCCGTGAGCTCCTACGGGTAGTAGAGGGGGGGAATTGCTTCCCATTTGGTTTCTTGAATTTAATGTTATTTGCAACAGATTTTAGTTCAACTAAATCCTCAATCCAAGTAGGATTCAGAACAGTAACCTTATCAGGCTTATCTGAGACATTAAAATCAAGTAGGGATGGATCAGCAGTACCCTTTTCTAGCACTTGGATGCTAGATTGGTTCAAAACTGATGGAGTGCCAACACCAAAACTGCCGGCCTCATTGGAGCTGCTGCACTCTCCCAAGGATCTAGCTATAATTTTCGGACCTGGTGCTTGACCCCCCATCCGCACAGTACCTGGAGCAAGATCAATGCTCTTGCCTGGGAAATCTATAGGCCGGGACTGACTTGCAGTAGCAATTGAGATACTAACTGCTTCAACAATTGGCCGGTCCCATTCCTTAATAATGCTTTTGTTGGTCTGCAAACCCTCCACCCTCGTCCCAGTTTCATTTGCGGCATCTAACAAATAATTGGCAACATGTCCCATTGCAGTACTTGGCGTTGCATCCCGAATTTCCCCTTCTTCATATATAACCTCCTCAATAGATTCCCCATCCTCTGAAACCGTAGTTTCGACTCCCACTCTACAATTTGCTTCCTCCTGAACCATAGGATCTATGGTTCAGCTGGTAATGAAGTTTTTCCTAACAAGACATTAGTCCCCACATTAGTCCCTTTTTGGATTGAAGGGAGCTTGTTTGCAACCATTTGAACTGAACACTGGGTATGCACGTGCCCAAAACAGGAGCAAGTATCGCATCGATGAGGTTCCCCCTCATACTTTACGTCCACAGATAGGGTGGTGCCATCATACAAATCAACCAACACATTCCTAGTTAATGGCTTCTTAGCAGCGACCTCAACAAGACATCTGACCTACATAATACGATCTAAGCTTGCCGTAGCACGATCAAGGCATATTGGTGTACCAATGACACTTGCTACAATATTCAAAACATTCAAAGTCCACATGGAGAGGTAAATTGTGAAGCTGAATCCATACCAGGACGGCGGTTAGGAAATCACGTTCATGCTTTACAATTGGGCTCCAACACTGAAGTACGACTAGACGCCCAACAAAAAGCCATGGACCCCATGCAGAATAGATTCACAGTCTTCCACTTTTTCAAAGAAATAAAAGAAACCATTTTCCTTGCTAAAAATTTGTAGGCCTCCTTTTAACCTCCAAAGGCATTCCGTCCAAGCCTTAATCTGCCCATAGTAGGGAATGTCTCCCAGCACATAACCCACCAAAGAGTTTGTCCATCGTGCTGCGCCAGACTCAAGTAGGGAATCCGAAAACCTAGCTTTGGCAACACCGTCTGCCCCAACCGTAGGTGGGATGTGCGTCATGACTAGGGGATCTGTGTATTTTCGTCTCAATGAGCAAATGTCGACCCACGATCTCTTCCCTGCTTCTGAATTGATGCGGATAGATGCATCAGGCCGAACTGACAATTTAGCAAACGCATGATGTGCAGATGGCTAGTTTGTCGCAGATCTATAGGTAGTGCCTTCAATTCGCTGCTTGGGCTTATAGACCCCATGCTGATGATCACACATGGGCCAATTATGCCCTAATGCATTTCGACGCCCTTCACGTCTTTTACCACCATACAAATCCCATGAATGAACATGAGTTTTTGCCGCTCTCCTCTTCGCGTAGTCCACCCTATTCCATCCCTCTTCAGAAGATGGAGGCGTTACCAACACCCCCTTCCCTTTGCCTGTGATGGCTTTTGATGAGAACCCAACTGCCGCCTGGGACAAGTTCGCCTGGGACTTAGAAGCACCATCGCCATGGAAAAGATCGACTTCTGGGCTTCCTCGGAGTCGAGGAAGCCGCCTCCTGGGTCAAGATCTCCGACAGTATCAAGATCGCTGCCGGCAGGTTTAGAGTGGCTGTGATCGCCGCCGGCAGGTTTAGGGTTAGGTTGATGGCCGTGATCGCCGGTAAGGTTGGCTCCAGAATTGTCGGGAGGCATTGTATAATATACTGATATATATATAATCAGTGATCATGTCACAAAAAACTCAAAATATTCCCCCGAAAAATTTCAACTCATTCCAAATCTCTTCCCGAAAAAAATTTGCAGACTAATTCAAAATATTATTCCTGAACAAAAAATTATAACCACATTCAAACTAAAATTTAGTTTCCTGAGAGAATTTAGTTCACACCAAAAAAAATAGTTCACTTAAAATTTAGTTCCCTCGAGATTTAGTTCCCACCAAAATTTAAAATTTTAGTTCCTCTCAACATTTAGTTCTCTCAAAATTTTAGTTCTCCCCCAAAATTTTATATTAAAAGCTAGTTTCCCCAAACAATTTAGTTCCCAAAAATTTGGGTTCTTCCAAAATTTAGTTTCCTCTAAATTTAATTTCCTCCAAAATTTTAAAGGGTTTCTCCAAAAAATTTAACAAACTCTTACCCTAACCATTAATTCCTCAAGATTAAGTCCAACTTTCGTTTTAATCAACCTTTTGTCTTTAGTCAGCAAACCCATTCAAACACATCCATCAATTGTATAATACATACACACATATATATGGCCAGCTCATTCCTAAAATGAGCTGCCTAAAGACTGTGGAGGGTAAGGCCCATCATCCACCTCTCTTGACAGCTCGTTTGAGAATGAGCTATCAGCTCATTTCCATTTTCCCACATATATATAATAAAATATGTATTTCTATGTAATCCGTATAATCTGCCGCATAAACCGATTAGGTATAATGTGTGCTTGGATCACATGTGCTGAAAGTACATTTCAAAAAACTGTCATAATTTGACTTTGTCTATAATTTGGCAATAATGTGATACAGAGAGTATCAAGCTCGATATGCCCAAATCAGCCTAAGATTTTACTGACAGTACAAAGTTTGCATGAGAAGGAAAGTTGATGTTCATGTTCTTCAGTGGGCGATGGATTAAGTCCAAGCTTGCAAGGTCAAACATAGGGAAGAAGATAAGGGCGACTGAGTGAAAGCTTCTGAAAGTCAATTGTAAAGATGTTGAAGGTGTATCAATCAGTGTTCTGTTTATATAGGGTGGTTGACAGTGATTACAACCCCGCAATGGGTGTTGTGGTTGGTATGTTGAAGGACATGAAGCAGGAGATAAGACATGTTCAAGAATAAGGAAAGTGAGTACAAGCATGTGCTTATCATCAAATAGAAGGTGAAGGATAGATTGTATTTCCTTGTACACATGGTGGAACACTATCGCAATACCAACTATTTTTTATCAAAGTGATGAAGTGATAAAGAATTGGAAAAGCTGAGAATGGATTGTGTGATGTGATTGCAATTTTGACCCAGAGGTCGAGCGCAGATGGACATAATAAACAATGAGTTAGGAAGGGGCATAGACCACAAGGAAGATTTTGATAGGGATGTGGCTATCAAGATGGCTAAGAAACACATCTTGAATCAATGTATAAATTGCCTAGGAAATTTTTTAGAAGCTTGAAAATAGATTATGGTCATGAATTTAATAGTTGTCATCCAATACATTTACCCCTCTGGTAATATTTGTATATGAATGATTGTCACATGATGTAGCTTGTTGCGTTAAAGATCTTGAACTTGCCTAGCAACCCTTCTAGATGTGAGAAGATTGTAAAATCAATACTGTAAAAATTGTTTAGTGCACTTAGAATCGATTTTAATGCTTGATTGTGTTTCTTTTTCTTGATTGTAGATTCACACAAAAAAGGGACAAGTTCTCTGTTCTAAATATGGGATATCGAATGCATCACTACTTGGTAAATACTGTATCTAGAGGTGAATATTGGGGTCATATCGAGGATATCTGGTAAAATATCAGTTTCATATCGAATGCTAAAAATACAAATCATATGCACAACTAAACATATATAAACCATATAAATTAACATAAATCCATGTTCATAGTATACTTATCTTGATATGTTGCATTAAACTACAAATCTATTACCACTAAAAGGGCCAAAACCTAATTAATTTTCAATAAAAGTTCGCATTTTTCTTCTTCTTTTTCTTTTATTTTGGTAAAAGTTTGCCCCAACTGCATACAAAATTGAAACCCAATTTCCATTGTAAAATATTCACAAGCCCTTAAAAGCTTAATAATTTCTAATAGAATCCCTTTCATCACAATCATCAAAAATTACAAAATACATACAACAGGTAAAGTAATTATCGGACTAACAAAATACCTAATTTTCGAGTGTTTTGGTTCAAATTTTTTTAACCGAAAGTAGCTCCCTTCTATTGTTGAAAATAATCTCAAACACATCTAAAAATCTCCCATAGAACCAGCATCGTCTAATATATAATTGAGTTGTCTGTGATGCTGGGTTTTAAAGAAAAATGACGGTGAATGGGATCTAATCGACAGAGAAAGAAATGATAAAATGACTGTGTTTTAAAAGTATTTACTTCAAGGCAAATCTAGAGCAAAACAACATGAATTAAGGATTGCAATTGTGCTTCAACTTCGAGGCTTGTTATGGCACGTATAGGGCAAAAACAAGACAAGGGGAGAGAATAAGAGTGTGATGGAGAAAAGAATGTTAGTAAGCAGCAAGAGATTGAGAGAAAATTATGAGATCGAGATAGATATGTCATAGCTCTCTTAATTTCACTTTTTGTACCGTAAGTGCAGGAAATGAGTTTCACCTGTTACATATTTCGGTTTTTTAAAAAAGCATAGGATATTGGCCGTAACATCAGCCTATATCCCAAATATCGCCACAATAAATCTTAAAATGCAATGGCATAAACTTCAATCTCTTATATTCGCCGAGTATCCAAAGTGATAAATGAGCCAATATATTTGATATAACAGTGATATTTAAAATATTGAACAATTTTGAGTGGAAAGAGAATAAGAATCCACTTCTTTCGCACGAAAAACAGATGCTTGGTTTTTAAAAAGAGATAACTTGTACGATGAAGACGAGAGGTGGTCTTGGTTTTTAAAAAGAGATAAATCGTATGATGAAGATGAGGTGGTCCTAAGGTCAAAGCTTACCTAGATGGTGGTGAAGATGATCTCGAATGCAAATGAGCTTGCCCAAGAGCGTAGAAGTGAAAGAGAGCAAGGTGTGGATACTGGTTTGAAAGAAGTGTCACCAGAAAGGATCCTTGGCAATGAATATTTGATTGATTCGGGGGAGGGTGACACAAACAAGGACTACGTGGATATAGACTCGGAAGATAAGGACATTCATGAGGACATAGAGAAGCATGACCTATGGGATGATAATGAAGATGACTAGGCTCCTAGCCTAGGGAGAAACCAATTACAACTAGGCTGCAAGCCTAGAGAGGCTAGAATTCAGTGAACATTGGACTCTAACATTTGATAGATATTTGTACTTCAGATTAGTTTGTCGATTACTCATCTTGTATAATCGAAACTTAATTCATTCGCTTCATGTTCATCTTCAATGTTGGCATTTCGCATTTGTGACTTCATTCACACTTGTTGATTGCGAATTTGCATGATATGTGCTTCTGAATAGTGTTCAAATATCGGCCTGATGTCTGCAATATCGGTCCGATGTCGGTCCGGTATCTGTAATATCGATCTGATATCCATACTATCGGGCTAATATCCGTAACATCGGCCACATTTTGAAAAAACAAGATGATGGTAAGATGTGGTGTTATATTGATTTTTGATTTTTCAACTATAATCGTTCGAAATTTTAGAATTAAGCCGCTATTTCAGACAATATTTTGGTTTGAAATTTCAACTGAATTTAGCATTTTTGGTTTTAAATTTTTTAGATTTAATTATATCCAATCCGACCTAATAGTAATAATACTTATAAACCAAAATGGGAGGGTGTTGACCAGACGAGCAACCATAGTGGCGGCAAAAAAATTTCGACTCCATCGCTGGTTGATCTCTTTCCTCTTCATCTTCTCGGTCTTGAAGCGTCATACTCTCGACCTCTCATTCTTCCTCTCATTCTTCCTCCGCTAGATTTCGGATCAGATCAGGATGGTGGTAATCAGCAAAACAAAGCATGTCTCCCTCATCATCAGGTCCATGACATTTACGTCTGATCCTTGATAAGAACAACATTCGAGGACTCGTCGAAAAAGAGTCAGTTTTCCCGATTATTTTCATGTTTTAATATAAGATCAATTTTTTTTGAAAAAATGAAACATTTTACGCCAACCACGCCACAATTAGATAGATAGATCAAATTGAAGTGTCAAATTTTACTATAATTTGATATACTTTTTATTTGATTTTATTCACTTCAATTTGATCTATCGATCTAATTGTGGTGTGGTTGGCATAAAATATTTCATTCTTTTCAAAAAAAATTGACATTTGATTTTCATCATGATTTTCATCTAATTCAGTTTAGCCTACTACTAATAATAGTAATAATACTAATAATAATAGTAATTTTGCTTCAATAAATCTTTTTATTTATAGAAATTAGAATTAAAAATTAAGAAAATATGCCCTTTTAGGCATTGGATGATGATGATGATGCTATTACAACTACTTTCGTTTATAAATTCTACAAGATTTATTTACAAGAACAGATGATGGAAAACAAAATCAAAATAAAAATAAAATATCATAGGTAGAGTACTTGACTTGTTCATGACTACTTGCATAAATTGGAATGATTTTCCAATGGATTGATGTTAGATTCAAGTTTAATGCAATATATTGAGCCAAATATACCCTAAACATAGTTGTACGTGAGTTATATAATTTAGATCTACTTAAATCCATGTTCATGCATATGATATTTAGTTTTAGCATCCGATATGACACCCCGATATTTAGTAAATATCTCCGATATATATCTGATATCCGCTATCCGGTTTCATATTTTCCAAACCGATACGCAAGTGATATCTGATATTTAGAACACTGCTTCTATAGTATGCTTTATATAATTTTTTCCAAACATCCAATGGCAAGTGATTGAAATGTTTCTACTCCATTATTTTTTTGAAAATTTTTACTAACTTGTTACTTGTTAGTACATCATTAGTTGTTACTTCTTAATTTTAACTCAATCACTTAATAGTGTTAGTTGTTACTAATTAATCATAAATATTTTCATGTATCATTAATTGGATTTTCAAAGAATAGGAATCATGGTCATGGAATCATAATACTATTTTCAGGTATATTGCACAATTTCATATTTTTAAATTGTTTATTTTTCTTGTGTGGGTAAATGTTGGTTGAATAAACTTAATTTTCATAATTAGCATTTTTCTAATTTTTTTCCAAATTTGTATGACGTTTCCATATTAAATCGAAGGTAAAAATCCACTTCGACGTCGCCTCGCCCCTGCTTTTAAAAAAACCCACATTGTCTCCACCTCCACTACGGCCTATTTGTTCTATAAGTTTAAATACGGGACAGCATGATCAAGACACGTCCAGAACTGCATGATCGGACATGTTTAGCTGCCTTATGGTATTGCACAGTTAAACATGTGCATGGCAACAACCTCCTTATGGGAGGTGCTTCTATAAGCAAAGTGAATGGAGCAGGGTAAATTAGTATAAACCTAACTCATAAATGCCTGAGATGCATGCATCAGGGTAACTTAGTCTAAACCTAACTCCTAAATGCCTAAGATGCATGCACCATGAGGAATCTCTATTGCAATTTAGCAATCATGTTGTGAGGACGTGGACATACTGATACAAGACAAACAACACCGAAACAAGTATTCTGAAAAACATACTTATAATAGATGCATCGTGTCTGATAATAGTGTCTAACAAGCATGTCCAACACAACACAGCTCCGTATTGGAAGCATCAATGCTACCTAGTTTGGCAATGCTCCACATCAAGCCATTCATGGGAACAGTACAATTGAGATTGCTTTTGGAGTCTACTCCTACCTTTTTAAAGAATGGCTAGAATGCCTTAGATGAAAATGCTTAGGTAGGAATGAAGTAAATTCCTTCAGGCAAGCTGTTCATCCATGTGGAATATAGTAATATTTAGTTTAGATCCCACAATTTTTCACAGGAAAAGTATTCGAAATGGACTGCAACGCTTAAAAAGGTCAATCCAAGCTCCAACTCAGCCTACTCCATATGATTTGGGATGTGATGACAATGGAGCATTGCAGCACTAGCCTTTTGATGCGTTTCGCTAGGGTTTTGATGATAAAATGGGGATTTTCTATTGGAAACTTAGATCTGAAATTAAAGGAAATCCTACTGCAATTCAACTACTCTCTAGGGAAATAGGAAAATTCCTAATACAAATTATCTAGGGATTAAACAAATAAACCAAGAAATAACTCTCATAATTTTCGCATCCCCTTTAGGGCCGGCTCAACCCCCTTTAAATCGAAAACTCTCATATTTGTTATTTTACTCAAATACCCCTCCCTCTAATTACTAGCCGCATCACTACTCCGCCCCTGAAAAATCACCTTGTCCTCAAGGTAGTGTGTGATGTGTATGGTCAGCTACTCCACGTGCAGGTGCTCATGATCATCGTCCTCACCGGCTTCCAGCATTGCCACACTCTCTCCTCCCTCTTCTTCGTCATTCACTATCAGGATCTGAAGAGTAAGATCCCCGCACCGGTGCCCAGGAGTAAGCTTCTCTTCGCATTTGAAACACATGCCTTTGGTCTGCTTGTCACGAATCTCTGCATCGGTCATTCTTTGTATATGTCCTCCAGGTCGTGGTTCCATCCACTTCTCCTTGGTAGCCGTTGTCTCGTCAGTGGATGTTGCCCCTCCTACAGCCGCCTTCTGTCCCCCTCCAGGATCCGGCCCTCGAAAAGTGGAGCATCCCATGTCCCCGGGCTCTCCTCTCTGTATCCTGATGGTCATCTACCATCCTAGCAGACGTCATCATCCTTCGCAGGCCCACGGGCTGCAGCTGCCTCAGCCCGGATCTAATGGTGGGCTTCAGCCCCTTCATAAAGCAGCACTCTAAAGATTCACCTGATACCAGTGTTCTCAATATCAGTCCGATATCCGATATATCGGCCGCAATATCGGTTTTATCACTAGGCGATACGATATGGGCATATATATTGCGGGTTCCGATATTTGGAAAAATATCGCCGCAATATCGGGCTGCGGCCGATAGTGCGGCCGATTTATCCCTTTGAAATATCGGCCGCAATTCATAGTTTTTTCAAAACAAAGTTAGCGGGTCGGTCCACTTAAAAGTGGATCCGACCAGAGTCACCCGACCCAATCATTTACTTAAAACGACTAGAGGCATCAAGATTTTTGAGAGATAATTGCTGCTTTGCCCTAATTCTAATCACACCGCTATGCTCCTCTCGACGCTCCACTCCTTACTCCGCTCTACTCCGCTCCGTCCGGTGAAAATTTCCGACGACAATCGATTGAGCTTCCACGCCGGGCATTCAATTTTTGCAAAGAAGTGTTTTCTGATCAAGGTGAGTAGTCGAGCCCTTTTTTCAGTTTTTCAGTTTTTTCGGTTTTTAATTTCTTCACTTACAGTATTGGATTTTTTTCCGTTGATCGAGCTTTTGACATCCGACGTTCGATCTTTGCAAGAAATTTTCCGATCAAGATTAGTACTTACTACATAGTATTTTTTACCTTTTTCATTTTTTTTCATTTTTTCAGTTGATTTTTTCAGTCTCGCGTTTGTTCTTCTTAAGAGGGTTTTCCGATCAAGGTGAGTATTCTTTCCCTTTTTACATTTATACATTTTTTCAGTTTTTTATTTTGATCTTTACACTGGTAATATTGATCCACATGAATCATATATTGTATGTATTTAACTCTTTTGGTGTGTACCCACTTAGAGAAATGTTCCACCAAATGGATGACCGGTATTCACGTTTAATGAGATAAGTATACACAAAGCATACTTTTATTTGAGTTTCTATAGTTTATATTTTCTTAGGCTCCGATGCTTTTATTTGACATCATTTTTAGCCTCTGATATGACACTTCGATATTAAGTCAATATCCCCGATAATCATGTTTAACGAGATAAGTATAACCAAAACATACTTTTATTTGAGTTAGTATAGTTTATATCTTCTTAGATACATCTATGCTGACATATGTCATAATTGTAAGCCTCCGATATGACACTCCGATATTTAGTCAATATCCTCGATATATCCCCGATATCCGCAATCCGATATCAAATTTACTAGGCCGATACGCGACCGATATCCGATATTTAGAACATTGCCTGATACCCCTCGAACTCGGTGGCAGAATGACTCAAACTTCTTGATGTACTCTCCCACGTTCACATCCTGCTTAAGTGAATATAACCGCTCAAATACTCCCCCAGACTGTACGGTGCCAAATCGCTCCACCAACAGAGTAGAGAACTTCCATGTCTGGAACGGTTGTTGCTGATGTGTCCATCTATACCAACCCAAGGTCTCCCCCTCCAAGCAGACTCCTGCCACCCGGAACCAATCCTCTACTGGTACCACAAACACCTCAAAATACCTCTCCACGTGGTACAACCAGTCATCAGGGTCCCCGGTCTCAAAGATGGGCATCTTCAGCTTCCTCAGCCGGCTCTCCCCTGCAAATCCACCTCTCCTGCTGCTGAAATCCTCTTCTCGACTGATACCCGGCGGTCTGTCGGGTACATGTGCATCGACATGATCACGTGCGCCTTCATCCGCTCCATCCCACTGTCAGTCGCCCCTCTCATCCCCATGTGGGTGCCTGTAATCTGCCAGATGGTCTCTAAGGGTTCCATGTATCCCTCTCCAATCTCATGTCACCCCCTCAAAAGGTAGAGGCTGGGTCGACAGGCCCCCAATTTGCTGTTGTCACACCCCCATACTGCTGAAAACCTATGACATGCTGCTGAAAACCAGGAGTATGAGCTGTCTGGGCCCTGAACTAGGTCCCATGTGGCGCCGTGGATGTCGAAATGGGCTGACGGGGTCCCTGGAGAGTCGGCAGAGCCCCAGGGTGCTCAGGCAGGGCCCAAAATGGGCCTCAGGGGGTGGGCGAACTTCCCCAAGGGGGTGGCGGGGCCTGCCGGCCCCCGTTTTGGGCCGGCAGCCCCCTGCCCCTGCCCCCGGGGGTCGCCGGGGCCCCGGGAGGGGGCAGTGGCTGCTGCCGCCCCTCCTGGGGGTTCGACGGCCCCCCAAGTGCATGTGGGGGTTCGACGGCCACCCTAAGGGCTGCCGGGGGCGGTCGCCCCCCTGGTCGGAATTCCGCCGTGCGGCGGTGAAGTGGCCGGAAATGCTTCCCAATCTTTCGGATCTGATGTGTTTCGCTGGTCGTACGGATACAAGCCCTCATCTTCCTCATCTTCCTCATCTTCCGGAACCCCCTCATTAAAATCACATTTTTACCTTTATCTTTCGCCAAAGATGGTTCCTTTTTGCTTGGATCCACCTTCGACTGGAGATTTACGGACAACGCCGTTATTGCCTCCGCTATCGCTATCAATTTTGTTTCAGTTTTCACCTGATTCTCCTTTATTTCCTCTCTGATCTTTGCGGCTATCTCGGCATCCTCTTTTCGTGCGTCTAAAAATCCTTCACTGACTCGTGTTTCAATCCTTTTCATTCTCTCTTCCAACGACTCGATCTGTTCCATAGATCGTGTGTTCGCCATAGATCTGATGCTCTGATACCAATTGACGCGTTTCGCTATGGTTTTGATGATAAAAGGGGGATTTTTTATTGGAAACTCAGATCTGAAATTAAAGGAAATCCTACTACAATTCAACTACTCTCTAGGGAAATAGGAAAATTCCTAATACAAATTATCTAGGGATTAAACAAATAAACCAAAGAAATAAGTCTCACTATTTTCGCATCCCCTCTAAGGCCGGCTTAACCCCCTTTAAATAGAAAACTCCCCTATTTGTTATTTTACTCAAATACCCCTCTCTCCAATTACTAGCCGCATCACCTTTCAAATGTGAAATCTTAGGAGTCTTTGGCTTTTCTGGGAACAACCTGACTCTCAAAACACTCAAGAGGCATGCAAAGATGTGAAGACAATGGAACATAACAGCCGTAACCACTGCCCGCGTATTCTAGTGTGAAATCTGAGCAGTCTCTTGACTTTCTTGGAACAATCTACCTTTCAAACACTCGAGGGGTATGTAAGGTTGTGAAGACAATGGGGGCAGAGGTGCATTAGCCTTTCAACCTGTATAATCTAGTGTGATATCTTAGGACTCTCTAGCGTTCTTGAACCAACCAAACTTTCGATTTTCAAACACTCGGGAGGTATGCAAAGTTGGCAAAAGACCACAAGGTTAGCAAGGTAATGAGGCATGGTCCAGGTTCTACATAGAAGAGATGTGGCTCAAGGGCTTCATGTGGATCAAAAGCTACCAGAGCTCTGTATCTCATCACTAGGGATGAAAATGGGGTGGGGTCGGCCGAAGGACCCCCAAACCAGGCCCAAAGACTGTGGTTAGGGCTTTTAATAGGGACCGAATTTTTTGAGACCATTGCTGGGGCCGACATTAGGCCCGGCCCCACGGCCCCGGCCCTGTAATTCCAAAGCCCATTAAAATATGTCTCACCTAATATGAAATCAAAAAATTGCCCCATATAATTTTAACTCCTTCATCCCCTCTCTTTCTCTGATCAAAGCCTTGCTCATTTCCAAAAATAATCTAATCTCAATTTTTCTTTCTACTTTCTTCCTTCCAAAAAATCGAAAGCACAAAACCTAGAAATTACCCCCATCTCTTTCTAATGAAATTGATAAAAGCACGAAATCATGAGCACCTAACTAAGAAGAAATTGAAGAAAATTGACGAATATTATTAGTATACATACCGGCTACATGTATATTATTATTCTTAATATTTATTTTGATATGTTATTGTTAATAATTATAGATTAGAATTGCAATTAAAACAAGTAAAGGGCCGGCTCGAAATCTCATGGGTAGGGTCAGGGCTTCCATTTAAAAAGTCCTGAGCCAAGGCCGGGACCGGATTTTAGGCCCAAGATATATTAGGGCCGCGTTAGGGGCCTAGCCCCGCCAAACCTGTTTTCATCCCTACTCATCACTAACGACTTATAGCATGGAACTTTGGGTCTTATGACTAAGGAGATGTGCGATACCAGGCATGTCGATTGAAGGCAACTTTAGTTTTACTTTTATCACTGACTCCCGCAACAAGCCTATCGGCATCAACGATTACCCTTTCATGGTGGACTCCTATCGGCATCAACGATTACCCTTTCATGGTGGACTGCAGCTTTTGTTTTATCAAGAGAAGACAGTCCACACCTACCACATTTATAATGAAAGATTTGCAGATTGGCTTTCCAACACCAAAAGAGTTGAAAATGAAATCACCTATTGAGTTCAAATTCATTTCCTGCGGAGCTTATTAATATTACTAATAGAGACAGTTTCCAATATAACAGCAGCTCTAGTATGTTTGGTGTAGGCTTCGTTCAATGCTTAGTAGGAAAAATATTCATATATTAGGCTACGAGATTGTTAAAGAACCTCTTGCATTTTATACGCATATTTAGAGTTATATGTGTAAACTTTAGAAGAGGTGCACATCAACTTAGTAGTAACCATCTTGTATTTAGTCTAAAGAGTTATTTAAAATTGGAATGTTGATTTTACCGTTCATCTTGGATCGTGGATCATGTGGGGTTCAATGCTTTTGGATAACTCTGCCGCAGAACACTCAAAACCCGTTCATCTTCCTACCTTGTAATGTTGTGCCTTGAGCTGAAGCCCATTTTCATGTGAATAAGCTTACATGGCTGAGCCATATGCACAAAACGTGAAGGAAGTGCACAGATAAAGAAATAGAGGAAATACTGAAGAGAGGTTTACTTTACAAGTAATATTCATTGTTCTACGGCCCAATTAATATCTATTAGTATTATCAAATACCAAGCTTTACTGAACAAGGTTAGACTACAAGCCTTGACCAAACTATTTATTTTCACATCACAAAGCATAAAATTTAATATAACAATTAGAAGGGCAGGAAGTCCAGCGACCTGATATGCATAAAACACGAAACAGAACTTCCAGCGGTGATGAAAATGTTGAGCAACTTGATAGAAATCAACAAAATGAGAAAAGGCCAAATTTTAAGCTTATAGCAAAATAAGTTATACCGCAACAAAATGTAAACAAAGAAAACATAGCCGATACCTCTAAAAATGGTGCATTTGCAGGATCATCAAAACTTCTCAATGGTCCATCATCAACAGTAAATCCGTTCCTCCAGAAATATATATTGTGCACGATGTTCTCAGGGGGTCGAGGAGCAGCTGGTACTGTTTCACCAGAAAGAAGTCTGCCTCTTCCAGTAAAACTTCTTGAGCTTGAAGAAGGTTGATGCTCAAAAGGTCCCTGCATGGCTCCCCTTTGCCTAGCTTGGTCAAATAGTGCATCAATATCATGACTTCCTTTGGTGGGATCTTGAACAAGCATTCCACTGCATAGTAAGTTCACTGTTAACAACAAATTCACAAAAAATATCACCACTTCCAACTAATAGAAGAGTCTCTCACACATATAGCCAAGGAATAAGAGTAGGAACACAGAGTAAAAATTAATATTAAAAATAAAATTTCAGGTTAAAATAAGCTCCATCCACGAATGGAGTCCACCAGGACTAAATCCAGTCCATCAGGATGACTTACAAATGCAAACTTAATCAACTAGCATCCATAACGCAGTTCACTCTTCTACATCAAAAATTAAAAATAATAATATAATAAATAAAACATTAATCTGATAATGTTGCAAAGCATATGATGTGGAAATTTGGCTCTTTGGTACATTTGCACTGCAAGGAGGGATATTGCATGGCTTAAAGTCTAAAGTGACATCTTTCTCATTCATCAAAATTTTCTCTTAGTCTAGAAGTTTCAACACTGAGTTTAAACTTCTATATTGCCAATACCTTAACTTGAGAAGCCAGTAATCTGCAACAATTAGAGGGCTGACATCAGGCTGACACTTGGCAGCATTGCCTATTGTCAACCTTTACATGATACATAATCAATGTAACAGACTGCAGTAAAACTGACCCATTATGCTGGGGAAGGTGATGATAGATGATGTAAAACAGCACCTTGCAATCAATACAACTTCAAATTGTGCAATCTAAGAAAAGCCCACTAGACCTCGTTTTAAACAAATAAAATCAAAGATGGACTGTGAAGGAAAAGGTTATGCCCTCAAGAACTACTCAGATAAATCAGACCAGATTGTCGACCCACAGAAAACTTTACACAAGTAACACAACAGAAACAACTATGTGAAATTTCTCCTAGTACAATTTTGCAAGTTTACCTGAATTCTCTCATCCGTAAGGGCGGGGGGGGGGGGGGGGGGGGGGGGGGGGGGGGGGGGGGCACGTGTCCGGAGGGGGGATGAAATATTTAACTATTGCAAAACACAGACAAACATGCATGCATGTACTGGTCTGAAAAATTGTATTTATATAAACATTATTTTAATTAAAAAATTAGACACTTTTCTGCAATTTTTCTTATTTATTTTGATTTTCTTTCTTTTAAATCCGTCAACGCTTTTCATATTGAACTCGTTAACCCAATTAACTTAAAATCCAAACCTTTTTTAAATTATAACCCATTTATATGTTTTTCTTTTGCTCTCTCTCTCCACATCCGTGCGCGATTTCCACTTCTTTCTCACTACCGCTTCGTTTTCATAAGTGCAGAGCAATCGGCAAAACCCCCCACGACATGGGTGCAGGTATGGCCCACGCTGCTACCCTCTCCGATCATTTGTAATGGCTATCCCCTTTTTCTCCCCTCCCATGTTTTATATATGTATGTATGTATATGTATATGTATGTATATGTGTATATATATCTCCTCCCTCCTCACGCCCAAACCCATATATATATATATATATATATCTCTATCTCTCTCTCTCCCCCCCCCCCTCAAGCCCAAACCATAGTTGCCTCAAAATTCTTGTAGGATTTTTTCTCCGATCATTATCGCCGAAGCTCCGATCTCTTTCCTTCGCTTCCAATCCTTCTCGGATACCCATTCACCACTTGAGGCAGTCGCATCCGCACCCGCACCCGCAGAGTACGATGAGGCCCGACGAGGTTTTCTGATGATCCTTTCGCCGGTGAACGATAGATCTCCAAAACTACAATTTTATGTCTCGATAAACTCGACAATTTCCATATTTTGATATGATACCGTTGAGACTTTTCCCTTGCAGTGTGTTGCAACCAATCATATGGTTTGCTCCATGTTTAATGTGATGAAAAATTAATTCATGCGATGTTGACTTTTAACTGAGCATATAAATTGATGCTTGTCACTTGAGATTTTGATATTATAAGCAATTGTATATTGGGTTGTGATTGATTCCCTGGCTTTGATGTGTTTTTGTTGATTAGTTTTTCCTCGATTGTTTCCTTGTTGGTTGTTCCTCTCAGGTGCCCTATGTGCATTGTCCTCTCAAGTGAGCCTTACTTGCTGCCATGTACTCTTAAATGAGCTCCCATGTTGCCATTTGCTCCCGTGTGTGCTCTCCTTGCTACCTTGTGCTCTCGGGTGTGATCTTATGTGCCTTGTGCGCTCGGGTTTCTTATGTGGGTTGCTCTCAAGTGAGTGCTCTCGGGTGTCCTCTGTTCTCTGTATGTGATGTTCTCTGCTCCGTTCCCTGCTCCACTCCCTGCTCTGGCTTCCTTGATGCCTCTGCTCTTGGGCCCTTGATGCTTCTTAAACTCGGTTGCTTTGATCCTTATAGCTTCCTGCTCCGGGCTTCCTTGTTGATTCATGTTCCATTGCAGCTCTAGGGTGTTTGCTCTCTGTCTATAGCTCTCGGTTGCTCCTTACTCCATATTTGTATGTCATCCGGTGTTGCTATTTGTCAGTTGCTCTTAGATGCTCCATGTTTCTCTGTGTGTTCTCGGATGCTCCTTTCCCTATTTTCCCTCTCAGGTGTTGCTTGTTCTCTGTTTGTGCCTCTCGAGTGCTCCTTACTCCATACGCATGTGAGCTGCTTGCGGCTGTTCCTCTGGGTCTCAGCTTTTGCAGCTTTCCGTTGCTCTTTTTGGGAGACGGCTGTAATTGTTATGCATTGTTGTTGACTTGGTTTGCAGCTTTGTTTGGGTTCTATTTGCAGCAACTATTGCTACCCTTTTTGAGTTGGAATGGGCTTGTTTCTGGTCAGTTATTGTTGACTAGACTGTGTCTTGAATGGCTGGTTATTTGGGCCTATGGTTGGCCTCTTTGATTACCTATATTGGACACATGACGTGTTGGACTTGATTATGGGCTCTTGTTACTCTTGTGTGAGTTGAAGTTGTAAATATCGATGATTAAAATGTTTCTAAGATACATGAACCTAATAACTAAAAATTGAAATTGATGACCATTAATTATTGTGGGAATTACTTTGTACGCATAGATAATTATAAACTGGATTTGAATTCTTGGCAATTCACATAATCAAATCACGGGTAATGTTATGATTATGATTATGTACTTGGTTTTGATTGGACCTCATCTTATGGATGTTGCATTGGTTTAATATTGATATTATACAGACAATGACCCAGATTTCATAGGCCCTTTGGGCCATATCATGATTATATACTTGGTTTTGATTGGTCATAATCTTGTAAATGTTGCAAAATATCAATATTGATATTATACATAGAATGACCTGAATTTCATAGGCCTTTTACTTGACTATGCGGATGTTTCATGAAATTGCCGTATGGGCTTGTTTCCGATATTGTATCTTATTTGTATATATATGATATGTACCGAGTAAATCCAACAATAAAATCAAGAATAATACATGAGAACAACTGCTTGCAGCTGGTAGCATTAAACAAAGTCATTGTACATGATCATTAACATGACACACTTTCATTTACACAGTTGTGACTGTACACTAGATACGTCCATGATGATATTGATACATGATATTGAGCATTACATATCACATATACCACACATGACTATTTAAGCTCACTAGGATGTGGTAACTCATGTTATATAGAGGATGCGAGAGTAACTGGAGCCACATTTATTGTATCAGACTGTTCATGTTCCTGTATTTGATGGATCCACTACACTATCTGGTCTTATGTGGGTGTCTCCATTGACATAAATGGTCTCATATGTTGCATATTGTGCCTTTCAATGAGTCAACTAAAGTATAGATTCATTGTTCACGTGTATAGTTATATAGACGATGTTAGTACATCATAGTGTTTTCATATCATATATTGTCATTGTCATGCTACTTGTCACATGGATGTTTTGTTAGTTTTAATGTGTTAGATATCATGATATTGTTATTTTATTGTGCTCGATTTATCACGTTATATATGCAGATCTAACATGTCTTATTTTGTAGTTTTAGGATCTACGACTAACCTGGTTGTTGCAGTTTGCTCTCATTAGGTTTTGGAGCAAACTTCAGAGGTGATTCTGCTTTTAAGGATCCTAAAACTTAGTTTTAGGATCTACGACTAACCTGGCTGCTGTTGTTTGCTCCTGTTAGGTTTTGGGAGCAAACTTCGGAGGTGATTCTGCTTTTAATGATCCAGAGTTTGTTGAGCAGGACAGAGAGTTCTAGTTGGTAGGTCTCTTTATGGTTTCATATTGTTGTTTCAATAATTGTAAGGCCATTAGCTCAAGTATGTTTTTATTGCTTTGTATCTGGTCATGTTTTTACTAGCCATTGGACGGAGATGTTTAATAAGTATTTGTTTTGGTACATGATTTATGTCTATAGCGTCTCTATTGATGTGCAAGACATGCCTTTGAGGATCCAGAGTTTGTTGAGCAAGGACACAGAGTTCTAGTTGGTAGGACTATTTATGGTTTCATATTGTTGTTTCAATAATTGTAAGGCCATTGGCTCAAGTATGTTTTTATTTCCTTGTATCAGGACATGTTACTAGTCTTTGGAAGGAGATGTTTTGTAAGTATTTGTTTTTTATACATGATTTATGTCTATATCATTCTGTTGATCTGCAGTACATACCTTTCGTACGCTTAGCGTATTTAGAAATTAAAGGAAAAATGGATGTTTTCCTTTAAATACAAGATATGCTGCAACTTGTCTCGCGCCACTCCCAATCCGAAAACGGGGGCGTGACAGTTTTTGCTAGTGGCCCATGCATGTCCAAGCTAACTACAATGTGAATGGTGTAGACTCGAGTGTAGTGTATCAATAGACTGTACTCAAAATGATCAGCGATATATTTTTGATACATGATGTCGCAGGGTTATACTCGTAGAGGACGTGCAGGCGGAAGCTCTTTTACTACCACCAATGGAAACACCCTAGTGACTGAAAAATCCAGTGGAAGCGGCTAACACGGGAGGCCAACGCAGTAACCAATCCGGGGGCCAATTCGGGGGCTAACCTAATGCCAAACGATGTGTTGCAAGGAATACTAAGCATTCATCAAAAACGAACGGAATTACTTCGACAAGCCTTACTGAGAGAACCATCGAAACAGAAGTTCAACAGTTCCAGGCATTGCGTCTGAATATTCTCTCTATGAAGGAGGAGCCCCACTATGCTGAGTTTCTACAGAGCACTAAGGACCAGTATTCTAAATATCGGATATTGGTCGCGTATCGGCATAGAAAATTTGATATCGGATTGCGGATATCAGGGATATATCGGGGATATTGACTAAATATCGGAATGTCATACGAAGGCTTAAAAGGATGACATATGCAAGCATAGATGTATCTAAGAAGATATAAACTATACTAACGCAAATAAAAGTATGTTTTGGTTATACTTCTCTCGTTAAACATGAATATCGGAGATATTGACTAAATACCGGAGTGTAATATCAGAGGTTAAAAATGATGTCAAATAAAAGCATAGATGTGTCTAAGAAAATATAAACTATAGAAACTCAAATAAAAGTATGTTGGGTATATTTACCTAATTAAACGTGAATACCGATCATCCACTTGGTGGAATATTTCTTTAAGTGGTCACGAGGATCAATATTATTTAAATGGACACATATTAATAGCTCAAATAAACAATTTCCCATATTATTTATGTGGATCAATATTACCCGTACGAAGATGAAAATAAAAAACCGAAAAAAATTAAAATGTAAAAAAGAAAAAGAATACTCACATTGATCGAAAACCCCTCTTAAGAAGAACAAAAGATGAAATGCTTGACTAAAAACCCGAAAACTGAAAAAATTTAGAAAAAGAAAAAATAATAAAATGAAAGAGGTAAAGAATACTAAGTAGTAAGTACTAATCTTGATCGAAAAATCCTTTGCAAAGATCGAACGTCGGATGTCAAAGCTCGATTGATAGAAAAACCCCAAAACTGGAAGGAAAAAAATGAAAACTGAAAAAAATGAAAAAATGAAAAAAAAAATAGGCTCGACTACTCAACTTGATCGGAAAACACTTTCTTGCAAAGATTGAATGTCGGACACCGAAGCTCAATCAATTGTCACCGTAAATTTTCATCGGACGGAGTTGAGTGAAGCAGGGTGATTAGAATTAGGGCAAGCAGCGATTATCTCTCAAAAATCCCGATCTCTCGTCGTTTTAAGTAAATGATCGGGTCGGATGAATCGGGTCGGATCCACTTTTAAGTGGACCGACCTGCTAACTTTGTTTTTAAAATATTGTGAATTGGGCCGATATTTCAACGTGATATATCGGCCGCAATATCGGCCGCAACCCGATATTGCGACGATATTTCCCCAAATATCGAAAACCGCAATATATAAGCACATATCGTATCGGCCTAATGATAAAACCGATATTACGGCCGATATATCGGATATCGGTCCGATATTTAAAACACTGCTAAGGACAACTTGAAAGCCGCTCGTATTCCGCCTAACTCTTGGATGGACCTGGCCAAACTCCAACTCATGGACAATAACAGAGTTTAGTGGCTATCAGAAGAGAAGAGGATGTATCGACCCATTGCGTGAACACCTTCAATGAGCATTTCAACGTCAAGTGCTTCCCACCATAGGATGAGATGGAACCACATCAGAAGTTTAAGTTTATAAATCTGGTGGAGGGCTTCATAACGCGGAGTAGTATAATGCTAAATTCTCCATACTTAGCTAGTGATACACTTTAACCTTTGTTCTCTTACACTGACCTACTCACTCGTGATTTGTAGTGATATGTGGACGGGAGCTGTTCGCAGACTTCATGATCATCGACATGTCAATCTTCGGCATGGTTTTCAGGATGGATTGATTGGGGACATTTCATGTCACCATTAGTGTTCCAAATATCAATCGGATACCTGCAATATCGGTCGCACTATCAGAAAAAATAAGGGAACGATACGATGTGTTATTTCGATTTCCGATTTTTAATTGGTATATGTCGTAATTTTAGAATTGATCCGTTATTTCAGCTGATATTTTGGTTTGATTTCAGCACTTTTTGGTTTTAAGTTTTTTTAGATTGGATCCAATTAACATTATATCCGATCTGACCTGATAGTAACAATACTAATAAACCAAAAAAGATGGCGTTGACCTGATAGGCAACCCTAATTTCATCGAAAAATTTCCAACTCCATTGATGGTGGATCTCTTTACTCATCCTCCTGATATCTTCTATGCTTTCAGTCATGACTGCTCGATCTTCCTCTTCTTCTTCCTCTTCTCGGTCTCAGATCTCCGTACTCTCGACCTCTCTTTCATCCTCTCGTTCTTTCTCCTCTCGATTTCGAACTAAGGATGGTGGCTGTCAATAAAACAAAGACAATCTCCCTCGTCATCAGGTGTACAACATTGATGTACACTTTAATTTGAGTTCGGATTAAGAACGACATTCAAGGAGGGGCCTCCTCGAAAAAGCTCTAGTTTTCGATTATTTTCAATTTTAATATAACTTGGTATATTTTTTATTTGATTTTATTCACTTTAATTTGATTTATTGATCCAATTGTCGTATGGTTGGCATAAAATGTTTCATTTTTTCTAAAAAGAATTCATCTTTAATTTTCATTGAGATTTTCTTTTAATTCAGTTTAGCACACTAATAATAATAATAATAATTTTTGGTTCAATTACTCTTTATTAATAGAGTATGGACTGCCAAAATATGTCCATTTAGGCATTGGATGATGATAAGTCTTCAACTACTTTCATTTAGAAATTCTATAAGATTTATTTACACGAACAAAAGGTGGAACAAAATAAAAAATATAATAAAATATCATAGAATGATACTTGATTGGTTCGTGACAGCTTAAATAAATCGAAACAATTTTCCAATAGATTGGTGTTAGATTCAAGTATTGCAGCTTAAATAAATCGAAATGGTTTTCCAATAGTGAGCCAAATATACCCTAAACGTATTTTTATGAGTTTATATAATTTATATCTACTTAGATACATGTATGGCATGAATAGCTATCTATTTTTACCATCCTTATAACACCCTGATATTGAGTTAATATCCCTAATATATCTCTCATATCCGCTCTCCGATATCATATTTTCCAAACTGATACGCGAACGATATCTGATATTTAGAACACTGGTCACTATCGACTGTTGTTGAAGGAGAGTAGCGCTAGAGGTTCTCGATCATCCGAAGTTTGAGTTCGTCCATGGTAGCCCATCAGCGGAACAGTGCAGTTCCGAGCCAGACTAACTAAACAATAATAACTGCTATAGAGGTAGAACCAATGAGACCTACTATAGTTGAATTTACAAACGTGTTTTCAGATGATCTCATAGGATTACATCCAGAACATGACCTCGAGTTTTTGATTGAGCTAATACCAGACACAACCTATATCTAAGGCCCCTTATCGCATGGCTTCACTTGAGCTAGAGGAACTTCAAAATAAGTTGGAAGATCTTTTGTAGGAGAGGTGGATACGCCCCAACATGTCTTTTTGGGGTGCACCGGTATTATTGGTTAAGAAGAAAGATGTATCCTGAGGATGTGCATCGCTTACCAGGAGCGGAACAAGATGACGATGAAGAACAAGTACCTTCTTTTCCGCATTGACAACATCTTCGACCAGCTTGGAGGATTGAGTGTCTTCTCAAAATTAGATATGGGGAGTGGATATCAAGTGAAAGTCAAGGACATTCACAAGATTGCCTTTCAAACCAAGTATATGCACTATGTATACTTGGTAATACCAATCGTCGTTCGATGTGACCAACAAGCCAACGACTTTCATGAACTTCATGAAACAAACCAAGTTTTTTATGAGTATCTGGACAAGTTTATGGTTGTGTTCATTGATAACATCCTGTTGTACTCTAAGAACACTTATGAGCATGCAAAGCATTTGCTGAAGGTGTTGGAGACCTTGAGCGACATCAGTTTTATGCAAGTTCAACAAGTGTGCATTCTGGCTAGACAATGTGCCTTTCTGAGTCCATGTAGTGTCTAGAGAAGGTATGTCAGTGGATCCAGATAAAATGGTTGTTATTCAAAATTGGCCAATTCCTCGGTCAGTTTCTGATATCCAAAGTTTATTGGGATTAGCAAACTACTAACATAGATTTATTCAAGATTTTTTGAAGATAGCAGAGTCTATAATGCGATTAATGAGAAAGGAGATTGAGTTTGCATGGTCAGAAGCATGTGATCGTGCTTTCTAGGAACTGAATAGGATGTTGACTTCGATGTCCATTCTAACCATTCAAAACCGGACAGGGGCTTTGAGGTACTTTGCAATGCGTCCGGTAAGAGAATCGGGTGTGTGCTTAATTAGCATGACCGAGTCATAGCTTTCACATCGAGGCAACTGAAGACAAATGAAAAAAACTACCTTACTCATTATCTAGAGTTGGCGGAAATTATTTTCGTCTTAAGGATCTGGAGGCATTTAAGGATCTGGAGGCATTCTTGCTAAGCGAGCATGTGAAAATATTTACAGACCATAAGAATATGCAGTATATCTTTATCTTTAAACAAAATGAGCTCAACATACGGCAACATAGGTTATTGAAGCTCGTGACAGACTAAAACATTTATCTTCAATATCATCCTAGGAAGGTCATTGTTGTACCAAATGCTTTGAGTCGTCTACCAGTAATGATGGCTCTCACGACTTAGAGGAGATTGCAGCAAGACATTCATGAGAATGAGATGGAAATGATCTTGACATGTGTGCCTACATCCATGATGAACTTACAGATTCAATCAACCCTCGTGGACAGGATCAAAGTAGCTCAGTCTGGAGATGTGAAGCTGCAGAAGATCAAAATTCAGGTGGCGGTCGGACTTCGATCAGAGTTCGCGATTTACAAAGACGGGTCCTTGAGATATGACAACATTATATGTATACCGTCATGTAACATTAAAGAGAAAATGCTAAAGGAAGCTCATAGCTCTCTATGTTCAATTCATTCGGGCTGAACCAAGTTGTACAAGAGCCTTCAGTAACATTGTTGGTGGCATGGGAGGAAGAAGAGTCACCCGTAGTATGGCCAAGTGCGTGGTGTGTCAACAAATGGAGGTTGAACATCACAAGACTGATGTGTTATTGTTGTCGTTGCTCATTCCAAAGTGAGTTGGCAGCACATCACGAAGGAATTTGTGACTGAACTACCTAGAAGCATGAAGCAAAATGACGACATTTGAGCGATTGACCGGCGCATTTCATTTCCTTTCGGGTTAGGCAATCCATGGAAATACTCGTCAGGAAATACATAAAAGAAGTTATGAGATTGCACAGTGTACCTATGAGTATTGTTTCTAACAGGAATATCCACTTCACTTATCACTTCTAAAGAGCTTGCAGGCGAGTCTAGGCGTCTATTTGAGTTTCAACACAGCTTACCATCCCTAGATAGATGGCCAATCAGAGCATACGATACAGATACTGGAATACATATTGTGCGCATGTATATTAGACTTCAAAGAATCTTGGAAAGATCACCTACACCTCATAAAGTTCACATACAACAGTTATCATGTCAATATGGTATGGCACTGTTTGCAGCTTTATATGGGAGAAAGCGTCGTTCTCGGTTGAGTTGGGACGACCGAGAACTAGTGGGGCCAAAGATGATTATGGAAGCACTGGACGTGATGCAGACTCTGCAGGAAAAACTTCAGGTGGCTCAAGATTGGTACAAGCATTGGACAGATGTTGTGTGTGGTCATTTGGAGTTCCAACCAGAAGACCGTGTATTCTTGAAGATCGCATCCAACCATGGATTGCTTTGTTTTGGTCAGAAAGGGAAACTCAGCCCACGTTATATTAGGTCGTATGACGTATTGAAGCTAGTGGGAGACGTGGCATATCACCTTGCATTACTTTTGTCATTGGAAGGAGTGCATAATGTGTTCAACATCTCTCAGTTACAAAGATACATGGAAGACCCAAACCACATGGTTGATCATTCGAAGATCTTGTGCGACCCATCGTGACTGATGACCAGCAGTCCGTGAGGATCATCGATCGCCGGCAAAAAACTCTTTGGATCCGGATAGTTAATCTAGTGAAAGTAAGGTGGCACTGAAACTCACCTAAGGAATCTATTGGGAGAAAGAGAATGAGATTTGTGAGCATTTTACCTGCATTTGTTAAATGTATCTTAGCTTTAAGAAATTTCAAGGATAGAATTTTTGTAAGAAGTATATAACGTAATGGTTTGAACAATTATATTTATATAAACATTATTTTTAGAAAAAAGTTGGAAATTTTCCTAAATTTTTTGCTTATTTATTTGATTTTATTTTAAACATATTAACCCATTTCATAAAAAATCCATTAACCCAATTAACTTAAAACCCAACCCATTTTAAATTATAACCCACTGACTTATTTTTCTTTTTCTCTCTTCCAACATCCCCACGTGTTTTCCCATTCTTTCTTTGCCACTTCATTTTCCCAAGTGTGGAGCAATCAGCAAAAACCCTTGCGACGTGGAAGCAAGCATGGGGCACACAACCACCTCTCCTGTTGTTTGCAACGGCTCTTTCCATTTTCTCCCCTCCGCTATTTAACCTCTCTTCCTCACGCTCAACCCCTAGTTGTCTCAAAATTCTTACGAAAGTTTCTCTCTGATTCCTTGTCGTCGGAGCTCCGATCTCTTTAATTTGCTTCCGATCCTTCTCGAAGACCCATTCACCACATGAGACAACCACAGATGCGGCATACAGTGAGACAACACGACTGTACCGTGAGGCAACGAGGCCCATAAGGTTTTCTGACGACCCATTCTCCGGTGAACAATAAATCTCTTAAACTACAATTTTAGGTCTCGATAAACTCGGCCATTTCCTGATTTTGAGATGATACCGCGGTGATCTTTCCCCTTGCAGTGTATTGCAGTCAATTATATGTTTTGCTCCATGTTTAATGTGATGAAAAATTAATTAATGCGATGATAATTTTTGGCTTGGCATATAAACTGATGTTTGTCACTTGAGATTTTGGTATTATATGCAACTGTTTATTGAGTTGTGAATGATTTCTCGGCTTTAAGGTGTTTTCGCTGATGGGTGTGCCCTCGAGCGTTTCCATGTCGGTTGTTCCTCTTGCGTGCCCCTATGCATAGTGCTCTCGGGTGAGCCTCCATTATTGTCATGTTCTCTCGGGTGATTCCGCTTGTCATGTTCTCTCAAGTGTGCCCTCCTTGCTGCCTTGTGCCCTCGAGTGTGATCCCATGTGCCTTATGTTTCTTGTGTAGGTTGCTCTCAAATGTGTGCTCATAGGTGTCCTCAACACTTTGTGTGTGCTACTCTATGTTGCCTCGCTGCTCCGCTCGCTGCTCTGGCTCCCTTGTTGCATCTCTCAGCTTCCTTACTGCTTCTTGCTCTCGGCTTCCTTACTGCTTCTTGCTCTCAGCTTCACTGCTGCTTCCTACCCCTTGCTTCACTGCTGCTTCCTGCCCCTTGTTGCTTCCTACTTAATGCTCTAGGGTGTTTGCTCTGTTTGCAGCTCTCGGGTGTTCCTTGCTCCATGTTGTGTGTTTTTGGTGTGTGCTCTCGGGTTTGCTCGCTATCGGCTGCTCTCGGGTGCTCCATGTTCCTCGGTGTGCTTGCTCATTTCCCTGTTTTTCCCTCTCATTGCTGCTTGTTATCTGGTTGTTCCTTCCGGGTGCTCCGTACTCCTGTGTGACACTTAATTATTATGAGAGTTACTTAGGATGCATAAATGATTATACACTGGATTTGATTTCTTGTCGATCCATATAGTCAAGTCATGGGCCATGTTATGATTATATAGGTTTTGATTAGTCCTAATTTTGTGGATATTGCATTGGTTTGATTTGATATTATACAGACATTACCCAGATTTCGTCCCGGATTTCGTCGGCCCTTCACTTAATTATACAGATGGTTTCATGATAATACCTATATATAGAACATGTGCCGAGTAAATCCTACAATAAAGTTAATAATAATACATGGAAGCAATTGCTTGCAAATGCTAGTACTAAACAAGTACATCGTACATATCATTCACATGAAACACTTGCATTTACACATATCTGTGACTGTACAATACTGATACATGATACTACAATAAAGTTAATACTACGCATTACGTATCATATACACCGCACATGACCATCCAAGCTCACCAGGGATAGTTAACTCATGTTAGTGAGGTTGCAAGAGCAACCGGAACCACCTTTATGGTATTTGATTGATCCTATTCCTATGGATCTACTATTGTATTTGACTATTTAAAGACTACCTATTTGGATCCAGCCCGGGTGAGCGCCCGCGTTAGTACAGTTGGTCTCATATGTTGCATATTATGTCCTCCAACATGAGCCATGGCTTAATGTAGATTCATTGTTCACATGTATGGTTATATAGACAATGTTAGTACATCAGATTGTTCTCATGCCATATATTGTCATGCAACTTGCCATATCGATGCACTATTATTTTTATTGAGTTAGATATCATGATACTGTAATTTTATCGTGCTCGATTTATCACGTTATATATGCAGATTTAGCATATCTTATTTTGAAGTTTTTGCGATACATGACTAACCTGTCAGTTGTTGGTTGCCCGCGTTAGGTTCTGGACAGGACTTCAACGATAGTTCCAATTTTGAGGATCCATCGTTTGTTGAGCAGGACCCAAGGTTTTAGTTGTCAGGTCTCTTTATGGTTTCATAATGTTGTTTCAATCAAGGATATAAGTTTTGTCTGAACTCACTGGTATCGGTTGTATCGTTTAGGTCACAAAGGCAAACGAGACGGAAACTGCCATATAAACCAAGCGGTTTGACTGAAACCAAGCGGTTTCGGCCAGTTTCCACCTGTACCGATCGAAACTGGCCAAAACTAGCTAATGCCGAAGGTTTTGGCATGAAACTGAGGAAGAACATAATGAACGAGGGGAAATCCAAAATTTAAAATATATAGCAAAATATTCTAACATGTAAGTATACAACAAAAAAATTAAACACGGAGAAATTTAACATGCGATTATACAAAAAAATTTAAACATGGAGAATTCTGCGAGTATACAACAAAATTCGTGATCAAATAATTCATCCCATGTATGCACAGCCAGAAAAAATTCTATAAAGGTAGAAGAGTAAGATTCTCCAACAAAAAAGAACATATCACCAACAAGATAAAAAAGACGCAATCATAAAAAAACTTATCTTTCCGAGTCTCCGACGAGATCAGCAAAGAGATCACTGATCACCGATGAGATCCAACCAATTTCGCCACTCGAATTTACCGATCAACTCGATCGTCGACGTCTCACGATCTTTGCCGGAATGACAAGCGCTTTGTCGATTTAAGGTGAGATTCAACAAGCTAGGGTTTTTTGCAGGAAAGAGAATCGCCCATCAATTTAAGGTGAGAATTTTTTTTGTCATATAAATGAGCAGCTGACTATTGTAAAAAATTTACTCGTGTTATTACAATTATTTACAATTATGCCATTCCGTTGTTAATAGTTTAACAAAAGGAATGGCAAGCTTGTAAAAAATGTAGCATATGTAGCTAAATGCATAAATTTATCAGTCGGCTGCATGTGAGGCATGTGTGGTTGTTGCACAACGATACAAATATTGCTCAAAATATTACATGTATTTACAAGTTTGACATTCTCTTTGTTAAAGTTTAACAAAATGAATGATAAGCTTGTAAATAAGGCAATATGTTTGGCTATTTTGTAACGTGGGCTGCAAGCTGCAACCGCACGCGACACTTGCATAAGGCACGTGCGCTCGGTAAACTAGTAAATAAGGTAATATGTTTAGTTATTTTGTAACGTAGGCGGTAGTGGTGTGCAAAAAACCCGATTCCAATTCCGAACCTGGTTCCGTACGCGAATCTGATTTTGAATATTCGGTCAATTCGAAATCGGATTCGGATTCGGGTAAAAAATCGCAAACCGTTTTGATTCCGAATCGGAAATCGGTTCACCCGCAAAACCCATGCCCGATCCGGTTCCGATTATCTTGTTTACCTTTCCTGGCCCAAATACCTATTTAAACATTGTGAGACTCTATACTCCCACCGACGTGGGACTAAACACAAAGGAGACCGTGGCTCGGAGGGGAGAGCACGCACTGCAGATGAGTTGATTTGTCTCACGTCGAACAAATTAGAGAGCTAGGCGTACAACAAAATAGAGGAAGGCTGGCTGTCACTCGCATTTGGGCTTCGGCCTGAAGATACTTCGCCGCACAAGTGTTGCTTGGCTTTTTAATGTGATTGATTTCAAGCTGTTTAGCCCAATTAACTTATTTAGACTGTGATGCTCTATAATCCCACCGATGTGGGAGTAACAAAGGAAGAATAGGGCCTCCTGCAGAAGAGAAAGGAGCCATGCATGTGCGTGGACTATTTTAGTCCCACATCAGGTAAAAAAGGAAGCCACGCGTTCAATAAATTGGAGGGTGGGTCAGCAATTGCTGCATCAGGGCTTGAGCCGAGTTGAGAAATTGACGATGGGTATTCTGAGCGGAATCGGAATCGGATTTTGGGGTCGATTTTGTTGTCCGATTTGAAAATCGATACTTTTCGATCGGATCCGATACTTTGGAATCGGACTTGGGATTTTCAACCTCTGACCAAATTAATTCGGATTCGGTTTCTGATTCAGATCCGCTTAAAATCGGATTTACCCGATGCTCACCCCTAGTAAGCTACAACTCGCGCCAACGCTCGCAGTTACTTACAAGTTTGTCATTATGTTGTTTCAAATTTTGATAATTTATATTTACATTCATAATTTGTTAGTGTTAATAAATTTAATAATAACTAATTCATAATTAAATTTATATTCATCTATATTCATAAGTTTGTGATTGTTAATTATTATTTTAAGTGCAAAACTGTATACGAAATTGTTTTGTAGAGAACATCATTAACATAAATGTTTCCTATTTGCATCATTGTTCTAAAATTAGTCTTAACTAATATTAACTAATATAACAGAAATAATATTACATAATAATATTAACACATAATATAAAGAATTATAACTTAGAAATATTCTTTAATAACTAGTGTTTATTGCTATTTCAATTTCATAATTAATTTAAATTTATTGTTATTGATATTTTAATGTTAAATTTTAATTACAAAAATTATTATTGATGTTGTACTTTCAAAATCATTGAGTTAAATACATGGTTCTTGACACTTAATAATTCTTGATTTAATTAATGTTAAATAAATATTTATAATTGATTTAAATAACGTTAGATGGCTAAACAATTAACCCATCATATGTTGTCTTCAGATATAAATATTAATTAAGAATCAAAAAAATCTTGAAGAGCTCCTAAAGAGAGTTAGATATTGGATGGGCTCATGGTAAAATTATTAGAAACGACCAGACATAAGGTGCAATTATTGCCGAAAAGAAATGCATGGAGGAGTGACTCGCCTTAAGAAACATTTAGTGAGAATTACTGGAGACGTTATGACATGTTTCGAAGCACAGAAAGAAGTGCGGGTAAAGATTAAGGCACACATATTTGTCAAGAGGAAAGAAAACCAACGTTAAAAATTTGAGAAAAGGAGAATTGAGGAAGAGCTAATGGCAATTGCCTATACAGACAAACTCAGATGACTCAGATGAGATTGAAACCGAGGCAATAGAGCTAAGAAGAGCACTGAGAGCAAGTAGGCAAGACTATGCTATAGAATAAATAAGACTTGCTAGCAAAAGAATGGAAGCAGGATCGTCTGGGGCCTCTGAGTTAGACAAATTGGGTAATCGTTGGGGGGTAGATTGTCCAGTCTATTCAAATATGGTTCTGTTCACGCTGTTGAACCTACTGATAGACCATCTGGTGTTCTCAAATTTGATGTAGGTAGTACCGACTCTTTTTCTTTGACAAAGATGGGTAAACCCCAGTCAACTTTAAAACTGCAATAATGAGCTGCATGAAAAATGTCAAGTCCTTTATTAGCAGAAGTTTTGTCAAATTTCTATGCTATAACCTCATTCCATACAATATGGCCAACAATCCACACTATAAACCCATGAGAGATGCTTTTGCAAAAGTAGGTCGTGGTGCTTCTCCACCCACTGCTTGGGAGTTTTCCCATACATTTTGGACCTAGAGCTAAAAAGACCAAAAAATATATTGAAACTTTTTATAGTTACTAGGATGAGTATGGTTGCACATTGATGTGTGATGGTTGGACAATACAGAATAGAAGGAAGATTATTAATTTCCTTGTGTATTCGACCTACGGGCCAATGTTCCTTGAGTCAGTGAATGCAACCGATCGCTTCCACAAGATACATACATATGTGACCCGACAGACAAATATGTAGAAATAATTAGAGAGCATAGAGTAGTCTAAGTAGTTACCGACAGCCGAGCAAACTATAAATCAACTACATAGTTGCTGATGCAAAAAAAGACATGTATTGAACTCTGTGTGCGGCATATTGTATTGACTTGATATTTTCTAATATGACAAAAAAAGAGGATGTCAAGAACATAACGAGATTTATATAAAATAAAAGGTAGGTGCTCAGCTTGATGAGAAGAGAGACATGTGGAAAAGAGTTTATCGGGCTTACGATCGTCAATCACAAGATTTACAACCCACTTTATTGCATTTGACTCTCTGAGATAATCTAATGAGAATGATCATCTCAATGGAATGGTCGAAAGCTTTCCTAATCTTAAACCAAATGATAAGACCATTACAAACAACGTGTACAATTTGATTCACGATGATGACTTCTAGCAAGACATTTTTAATGTTATCATATTTGAGCAGCTAGTGAAAATTTTAATAACGATCGATAACAATGATAAGGCTGAGATGGATTATCTGTACGAGGCGAAGGACCGAATGAAAGAAGAAATTAAAAAGAATATTGGTATATGATACAAAAAATGGTGAAACATGCGCAACAAAAGATGAGATAAACCGCGACATCAAGATATTCATGTCGCAGGTAAATATTGTATTTCTTTATTTGTTTGGTTAAACTTAATATGATACAAATTATTTATTTACAAGTTGTACTTCAATTGCAGGTTATTTTCAGAATCCTCATTTCAAATATTCTAACAGTGTAATAAAAGACAACGATGTGCTGATTGGATTTAGACATGTGGTTGAGAGGTTGGAACCAGACATCTCAAGACAACTTGAAATAGGAAAAGAGGTAAATGATTTTTGGATATTTATATTTTGATATAAGATTCGATCCAATCATTCACATTCTGAAATTATGCATAATAAGTATGGGTGGAGTTGTACAAGATGAGAGTTGGTGCATTCAACTCCCGAAGGGTAAGTATGGCGATAAAGCTAGTCACTCCATGTACCTATAAGAATATTAGATCCCAAAGGGCAAGTATGGCGATAAAGCTAGTCACTCCATGTACCTATAAGAATATTAGATCCTTGTATGATCCCCATAAACTGCTCTATATTTTCTGACCAAAAAAGCTTTTATAGCTCAATGATGGTCCATCATTGGAAGAGAGCACGCTCCAAATCTTGCATGTTTTA
The DNA here is from genome assembly GCA_030789695.1 of Scilla litardierei. NCBI lineage: Eukaryota > Viridiplantae > Streptophyta > Magnoliopsida > Asparagales > Asparagaceae > Scilla > Scilla litardierei. The sequence continues at coordinate 660,232,988 of CM061142.1, read as the reverse complement.
AGCCAAACGGTCTCTTCTTCTAACTGTGGACAAAAATGGACCACCTTTTCACTCATTCACACAAAGAACAGGAACAGGTTAATAATGGAAAATCTTAAAAGCTGGTTTATATGAATTATAATATGATACTAAGGAAAATACGCTTGAAAAGGAGAAATGATGATAATCAACTGATTGGCTTGTATCAAATTTTTGAAGATGATCCATTAGAGGAATAAACCTGGAAGACAGAAGCCAGAAGCCAGACTGCTCAATGAAGAGACAATCCTTGGTTGGATGAAGCGTTTGAGGAAGCAGAACGGATAAGAAGCAATCAGCCTCGACTAAATCATTGCCAAGTGAGTCTCACACATAGGCGAAGGAAGGCAGTCACTCGACAAGAAAGTGATTATTCATCTTTCAATGAACAATGTCCTACAAATGAATCGTATGCTGCTTTGGAATACGGTCACCTACTGAGAGAAGTGGAGACCATGGATCTTATTAAAACAATTTGAATTTCATATAGCCCCGACCTTGTTGATACGAGACCCAAAGGTCAGGAACAAGACTGAGTCAGAAGAAGCACCAATGTGAACATCGGTAACATAAATCGTGAAAGTAGTGTCTGAAGATGACGATCTATCTCTGATATAACTCATTCACATAAGTACAATATCATAAGATGCAGCAACTAAGTGAAGAAAGGAAAAAATGATACCTATGGTAGACAGTCCGATTATCATGGGGTATCAATGTTCTGATTATTATGTAGGTTATGATACTCAGGCAGTCATGATAATTATTTCACACTGTACAGATACTCTGATGCCAATGCATATTATGATAGTAAATACATATACAGTTCAAATGTGACTGAGCTGCAGCGTAGTCAAGGCATCGTGACATGCCTTTCATCGAGTCGAGCCAAGCCGGCCCTCCGCATAAGATAACATGATATCATTTTAAGGAGCGGAACAGATGCAATATTGCTATCCACCTTACTACTCTGCACCACACCCGGATGATACAAAATTAGAATGAGATTTTTGTATAGTTTGGTTTATTTTAATTATTTTTAATATCTTTTGATTTATTCCATCCATTTTTGTATTATGAGGTCAGATTTATGCATCATCATTTTTATATTGTTATTCTTTTGTATTAATAAAATAATAAAGTAATGGTCGGTGTCCTAAAGAAGTTTCAGTTAAAATTTTGTACAACTATATATCTATTATAAATTAACGGTCATTTATATGTATAAAATACCTTGTAACTGTATATATAATACATCCATGTGTGTATATACATATTTAAAGTATCTCTGAAACCAAAACCGATACCCAAAACAAAATTCCCGAAACTATCGATACAGACTAAACAAAACTCCGAACCCACCGAAATGGACGAAACTTGAACGAAACATAACATTCCTGATGGCCTGAAACTGAAACCGAGACCTCTAACCTTGGTTTCAGTAATTGTAAGATCATTAGCCCAAATATGCTTTCTATTGCTTTGTACCTAGAAATGTTACTCCTTTTGGACAGAGATGTTTTATGAGTATTTGCTTTTGGTACATGGTTTATGTCTATATCGTTTTCTGGTGATCTGCAGGACATGTCTTTTGTACGCTTAGTTTATTTAGAATTTAAAGGAAATATGGATATTTTCCTTTAAGTTTAAAATGCACTACGGCTTGTCTCATGCCACTCCCATTCCAAGAACTGTGGGATGACAATGCATAACATTTAACTATGATCAAATCTAAGATGACAAGCACACTTACAAACCCTTACACGCAGATACGATATCTCACAATTGAAATCAAATCTAAAATACCAAACATATAGTTCAGTGAAGTTACCAGGCTCAATGTCCTGAAATTTTAAAAGTCAAAAAATTTCTGCTGATTTCTACTATGAACTAAGTGAAGTATGTTGATAATGGGATGTTCAGCAGTCTCCACTTCAATAAAGTGATTGAATGTAAGAACAAAACCCTTATGTTCAAAATAATAAGAGAAAATCTATTGATCTGTTTTACGTCTGATTAATCTCTTAGATCTATGACATGAATTCCCCAACCCTTCGGACGTAATTTCAATCAATTGTCTCCCCGAGGATTTTCTAACTCTTGTTAGCAAGCTGCAAGGGTCTTGGACGAAGAGATCTTTCTCTTTCTTTTTGTTTTACCAAATGGTCAAAACTGCACGAATATGACACTGTTCTGCAGAGAAAAGTACCAAAAGGACACCGTATTTTTTCCATTGGGTTAAGACAGCGACGTTGGGTCATTTGTTTCTACAGGTGACCATTTACAACCTGAAGAACCACTATTTGCATAACGGAACTGTGTCAATAACATAAAAGAGAACTTCATCAACAAACAGAAATTTAGAATAATGATCTTTAAATCCTCCTCTGCATAGGAATCTTACATGCATCATTCTATATCAATCCAAAGGATCAATACCAATAGTAGGATTCTCATTCTCTGCAAGAATATCATATTTTCTTTTGTTTCCTACACAACATAAGGAGGATGGATATCTTAAGTATAATCAATCATTCATTAACAATGAATTTACAATTTCCCAAATCTTAAATGCCCACCAGTGATCAAGTTTTGGCTGCTGATTCACCAAATATCTGAGCTGCTTTAAATTTTGCCTCTGAAGACAAAATACTATTTTGCGTAATTGGCTAAGCCACAATAGCAATTATAACAAGCAGTGTTATAACAGTGTTATAAAAGGCAGTTTCATTATGTGTGCAGTCTAGGAGCGCATAGTGTATAAATAGAATATGCGGCTGATTATGTAGATTATACGGTTTATGCGAAAATGAATATTTTAGTAAATAAATAAACAATAAGTTTATGTGTGTGTGTTTGGATATATTAAATTTAAAAAATCTTAAAAGATAGGAATAAGGAAAAAAATCATATCAACTTTTAAAAATATGGATTAATTCATACTAAAACATCAGCATCATCAATACCAAGACGATCAATACATAAAATAACTAAAGTCTAATGTATACACAAAAAACATAAATATTTAGTTTTACCTCCAAATCAAAAGCACGTCAAACACAATTAGTTTGAAATTAAAAAACCGATTTGTATGCTTTAACGGGTTGGGATTCTTTAGTTGTCGATTATGTGCCCGCATACAACATAACATTTATGCGGCCAATTATGCGGCCGGTCGCATAATTGGACCGCATATCTAATTTTTCATGCAGTCAAAGAACGCCTCCTTATATGCGGCCGCATATGTGGCCGCATATAACTTATTTTAGAACACTGATAACAAGGTGTATTGGCATGCAATTTTCAACCAATGAGTTCAAATTGTACAAGTGCAGAGTACTTGGACTCTTGGGCTGATGATGGCCAGATCAAACCCTGGCTTTCAATCCACCAATTCAAGGATCTAACTTTGGATAGAAATTGAATGTGGGTGTGCCATTGTACAACAGTGGCAGCCTATTTATTTAGTTCATATAACAGTTACGGGCTAAAATCGCACTCGGCCCACCAATTCGATGTGGGACAATTTATAGTAATTTTGTCCCCAAGTAGTGCCTTTTCTTCTTCTTTTTTGTTCTCATCCAAAACTGCTCTTTCAATTCCATTTCATAAAACCGACACAAAACTGCCAAAGTTTCAAAACCAAATTTATTGATTTAAAGCATAACAAATAGCCGAATGATAGAATAATTTAGACATTATAAAAGTAAATAATTGTTTTAGACTGATAAATATTGCCCCTCCAAAGCCAAAATTAGCAAGGACCAGAGAAGCTCAGGTTGTTCCATCCATTGTCCCCGAAGATGGTTAAAGAAATTTGGGGTCCAGCATCGCCATTACACATTCCATTAACTTGAAACTATATAATCTATCAACGAAGTCCATCATAAAGCCTTCGTAGCTTTTTCTCAAATCAAGGTTAACCTCAAATTTCTGTTCTGCTGAAATTTTTACATTAACTGTACTGTAAGTAAAGGAACCTTAGTAGACCTCTCTTGCCATACGACCTAATTTTTTTGCAAGTGACCATTTTTCCTTATCTTAACTAGTAATCTACATCCTTGTTCAGTTTCTATTTCACAGTTATACATGCATCACAAATTCATCCGTGGCAAGATCTACAACTTTTCATACCACGGGTATCATCATAAACAAGAACCATAATATTTTGCTGAAACTAATCATGCATGTTCTAATTCTACATAGATTAATTTTGTTGAATAATTTAGTCATGCTGATCCTTACAAACAAAACATGTGGTATGGATTTATATCCCAGTGACCCCTCAAGAATGAATCCATAGAATTGATTGTTGTAACCAATTGTATTGTCACTTGCACAACTGAGACGCCAAGAAAAAAATCTCCCTACCAGCACAAGTGCATTATGAGGATGCTCAAAAGGTTGGTTTGTTGCCCAGTTGAGTCTGATGGGCACACCAATACTCTCGAAGAATGAAACATCTTCCACAAATAATCAAAGGTCTTGCATGAGTCTAACAAGCACACCAAGTACTTCTCTTAGTTATATACTCTTTGAGATGGAAACATCTCTTGTAAAGCGTCAACCTAATTATGGAAGAAAAATCAATTTTATTTATTCCCACAGATATAGAAAATGATTAAGGACATTGAAGGACAAGGAGAAAGGTTTTATTTTGTTGTTTTTAATAAAGACTACACCTTAATGCTACAACCGACTTTGATAGGTCCATTTAGAAAATGACATGTACACTCTAAATCATCTTACTTCATGGGGTACGGAGAAAAAGTAGCGAAAGAAGATTAAGAGTCGGTGCGGTAATGACAGTGTTCTAAATATCGGATAATGGTCGTGTATCGGCCTAGGAAATTTGATATCGGATTGCGGATATCGAGGATATATCGGGGATATTGACTAAATATCGGAGTGTCATATCGCAGGCTTAAAAATGATGACATATACAAGCATAGATGTATCTAAGAAAATATAAACTATACAAACTCAAATAAAAGTATGTTTTGGTTATACTTCTCGCATTAAATATGAATATCGAGGATATTGACTAAATATCGGAGTGTCATATTAGAGGCTAAAAGATGATGTCAAATAAAAGCATAGATGTGTCTAAGAAAATATAAACTATAGAAACTCAATCGATTGTCGTCGGAAATTTTCACCGGACGTAGCTGAGCAGAGCGGCGTAAGGAGAGGAGCGTCGAGAGGAGAGGAGCGACGTGATTAGAATTAGGGTAAAGCAGCGATTATCTCTCAAAAATCTTGATGCCTCTCGTCGTTTTAAGTAAATGATTGGGTCGGATGACTCGGGTCGGATCTACTTTTAAGTGGACTGTCCCGCTAACTTTATTTTTAAAAAAACTATGAATTGCGACTGATATTTCAAATAGATATATCGGCCGCAATATAGGCCGCAACCCGATATTGCGGGGATATTTTTCCAAATATCGAAAACCACAATATAAAAGCCTATATCGTATCGGCTTAGTGATAAAACCGATATTGCGGCCGATATATCGGATATCGGTCCGATATTTAGAACACTGGGTAATGAGAGAGTGAGAAAGTAAAAAAATAAAGTGTGAGGGAGATAATTCAGTAAGTGTAGTCATTGCATTTAAATCTCTTGTGAATCAAAAAATTTTAAGCCCCTCATTTCTTCTTATTCTTCTAGTGTCCACTTGATTCAACAAGTGGTATCAAATACAAAGAAAGTCGAACCCAAACTATGCCAATGCATCAATGACACATTCAAAAGCCATGTAATTTTGACAAGGCATACTAGAACAAGAGGTAGAAGAAAGCAATCGAAGAAAAAATAGAATCATAATAGCAAAATTAAAATTGGAGGGTAGCACCCATGCCAAAAGAAGTGAAACCCATCTCTTGCAAATGGGTGTATAAAATCAAGACATGACAAGATGGCGTGATCGCATGATACAAGGCACAACTAGTAGCTCGAGAATTCTAACAACAATATTGGACTATGATGACACAATTAGTCATTGCAAATATAAAATCAGTTCATGTTCTAACAATGTTGATCCCAATTGTTGAATTAATGGACACAATCAAAATATGGAGTAGAAGATGGGGAAAAAAATAATATGATTCATCAAAAACAATCAAACAAGATTAGAATGAGTACACTCACTGATTTTTCTCCCTTACGCCTCTTTTGTCAAACAAAATTACAATGAGTACACTCGCTGATTTTTCTCCCTTATGCCTCTCTTACTTACGTCACTCTCTTACCACCTCACTCTCGTCCCTTCTCACTCGTCTTTCTCTTTCTTTACTTTTTCTAGTTACATCTGCAGATGAAGTCTTATTTATAGGGTGTTACGGCAGTTTCTATAACCAACCTATCAAAGTTGGTTTCACAAAGTCAGAGGCAACCACCAACTTAGAGTTGCTCGGGCCTCGCATGAAGTCAGACCTTACATAGAGGCCAAAAATCAATTTAACAAATAAGCTTAAATTATCACGTTTTTACCTAACTTTCTATTTAAATCCACCACTCTTTTCTAAGATTTCCGATGTGGGACTCCTCACATATGAAGATTTTTCAAATCCCTCCTTCATTTGTGAGTATAACTCAATCATCTACGAAAAATAATGCACCTCATTTTGGCACCATGCAACCCATTCGTGGGTTCACAAGACCTAGTCTCAGTTGGCAACACAGTTCAACATTCACAAATCTGCACCATGTTGTGGGTTAGCCGTCTACAACCTTAGAAGTTTGTGGGATACCAGATGTTGGTCATCACCCGATCCCTCGGGCTTCACATTGGACTCCACTCTCCCAAATCTAGGCTCCAATACTAATTGTTAAGAGTTACTCGGGTTCCATATGAAGTAAACTAAATCTTAAATCTTAAATAGATGATGGAAATCAATTTAACCCAAAATTTTAAGCTATCAGATGTTGACTCCAACTTTCTATTTAAGTACGTCACTTTTTTCCAAATATATGAGGTGGGGCTACACTCGCATATGAATATCGTAACAATAATGATATTGAACAAGGCATCCTATTTACACATTCGACACTGATGAGGCTTTTGTCCCTTAATTTAGCGAATGCATACATTAACTTGGCATCTAGAGATGAAATGTTGGCAATGTCTTTTCTTCTAATATAACCTTCTTCCTAACTAGAATGACAGCTAGTTGGACACGCGGATAGAAATTTAAGATAAACATTGTTATGATGCTTTCTGAAGACAACAACAAAGTGAATAAGTTGCCAGCTATATAATTTCTAATAGTTTATCAGGATTGAAATTCCATAATATCTCCAGGATGAATCATGTTGAAACTAGAAGCAGTACTAGAATAACTATTAGTGAGAATGATAACAAGCTTTGACAACTTAAAACGGTAGGAGTTCAAAGTTCAAACATCATTTGCAGATTACATATCGCGTTGCAAACATGTAGGGCACCTAGTCAACATTGATATGATGGTTTCTGAAGACAACAGCAAAGTGAATAAGTTGCCAGCTATATAATTTCTAATAGTTTATCAGGATTTAAATTCCATAATATCTCCAGAATGAATCATGTTGAAACTAGAAGCAGTACTAGAATTACCATTAGTAAGAATGATAACAAGCTTTGACAACTTAAAAACGGTAGGAGTTCAAAGTTCAAACAACATTAGCAGAGCAGATTACAGATCACCTTGCAGACATGTGGGGCACCTAGACAACATTCAGTGTACAACATAATTCTAACATATATCACAAGTACTGAAATAAAAGTTTCCGTACATATGCAGGACATATGCAAGAAGTTAACAGAGGCTTAAAAATATCCAGTCAACAAGTTTATGCGGAAAATGACGCTTCAATAGCTGAGTAAAATCGAGGATTCTAACATATTGGCTTTGTATGGTATTGGATGTTTGAGTTAGTAGTGGCTTTTAAATAGGAACAACAATGGAAGTAATGGCCATCTCGGGTTTTAAGACAACTCTAGCCAACCCCAGCTAAAAAGCTGGGGTTGGAGGAACCCACTTTGCCCCCAAAAGTATGAAGCAAAGGGCTTAAGTACTTTTTGAACATGCCAATATTACCCCCTTTACACTTTTTCTCTAATGCTACCGTTTTTGTTGTTTGGTTGGCATTGAGTGGGGTTGGCAGCTAAACCCCGGCCCAACCCCAAATACCAATCAAGGCCACTATATACTACAGTAACAAAAAATTTGTTACCTTAAGAAGAGAAAATATAGCTCTATTCATCAATCAAAACAAAAAACAATGTTGACTTTAAGAGTTCTCCTATTTAGTATTAGGGTTTGTAGTCACAATGCCTCAGCAACTTCAATTTTCCTTGCAACGCTCAAGACTGCAAATCATATAATGTAACACCCAAGTGCTTCTCAAACAATATTTACTGAAATTAACTCATATGCAAAAGACAGCCTGCCCCAACACATATCCTAGTTCTCATACCATGGAGAAACCTTATCTAGAGCACATTTGATTTTTTTTTATTTTATTTTTTTTGGGGAGGGGGGTTCCATATTCTTCTCTTAAACACCCAATTAGGGACTTCCATACAAAAGGCATATGCGCCCTAGTGTCTGCAAAATATTATCTTTTGCTATCCTCGATTGTTATGTTCTAGGATCTAACATTTTTCATGAAGGGATAAATTTAATCCTAATCAATTGAAACCGTAAACTACGTCACCTTCGTAAAACCCTAGATCGACAGTCAAATTTCAAGACCGAAGCGGAAAATATGCGTCACCTTTTCTCTCCTCCTGTGTAGTACTCCTGCGGCCCATCGGAGTCGCTATCGGATCCGGGCCCCGCGGGGCGGTTCAGATCCGCGAGCGTGCGGATCCCGCCGCGGCTATCCGATGGCTTCGACGCCGCCTTCTTTTTCTTGTCCTCTAACGAGCTCATCGTCGCCGGTACCGGAGAGATCGAAGGAGGATGGACGAGCAAAGGAGCCGACGATCTAGGGGAAGCAGCGGCCTCCTCCTCCCCCTGCTCTTCCCCTTCTAATTCTCGACCTAACTCTTGATGATCGAGATCGAGATTGGTGGTGTTTTCGTAAAAAGAGTGTATAGCATATTCGAGCTGGAAATTGTGGCTCTCGAGAAAGAACAATGCTTCGTCTCGAGAAGCCGAGGTGACGCTGATGAACGTCTCAAGTAGAGATTTCTCCTCGTCTTTGCCGATGCTTTCCATCTCTAAATTTGGGGGATTTTTTTCATCTGTATTTATTTCTTTTTTAAATTTAGGGTTTGGTTGTTGCTACTGGATTTGATTCCTTGATTGTGGGCATTGAACGGATGTCCGGTTCGGGCTTGGGCTCTGATGGGCGTCTTGAGTTTCTTCATGTAACAACAAGATGCTTCCCTGGTTTTGCGGTCGTCATATAAATCAAACAGTTGGTCCATGCTTTTTTTTAATACTTCGGAAAGCAGGAAACATGGCCCTGGAACACAAATACACCCGTTCTGATCACTTAACTCCAAACACGAAGAAGCCGGGTATCCATTAGAGCCCTAAAAGGTGGAAAATAAAGAAAGTAAAAGAGGATGTGGGGTAGTGGGATTCGAACCAGAGCCTCCACCGAGACGTCTGAGTGATTCAACCACTAAGGTGAGCACCGGAGCTCTCCATGCGTACACCCATGCGTGCTTTACCAGCTTTCCAACGGATCAAAAAAAAGGCCCTAAAGTTCGCGGTTTTGAAATATAAACATCAAGCTTAAACAATGTCGATGGTACTTAACATATATAGAATGTGGACTTTTAGACTAACACATGAGAAAATTTTCTTCTTTGACGTCCTGTTTTTCGTTTTTCTCTTTTCACACCACGATGACAATTTAATTGAGAATAATGTGAATGATATGACATATGAGAGATATCTTACATATAGATACAATGACGTAATGTTTTCTTTTCACAAGGTGTAAACGGTCACATAAAATGCATTTTTTATCCCACATGCCTTTTGTGGGGGAAAATGTGTCAAACCAAGTAAGAGAAATAAAAATGCCTCTGACGTAATGTTATTTGTCCCCCCCCCAAAAAAAAACGTTCAAAGAGGAACAGGCGAAAAATAAAAAGGCCTCTGACGGCTGCCCTCCCCACTCATCCTCTCTTCTTAAAGCCCTACCTAAGGTAAGAGGGAGAAGAGGCATGGGCCTTCCCTGATGGGCCAGAAGCCCAGTAATTAACAAAATAAATAAATAAAATGTGTATTTTTTAGGCTAACGGGCCTGCAGCCCGCCGCCAGCCCGTAGGCCTCTGGCCTATAGGCCTAATTTAATTTAAATTCATATAATATCCTATTAAACCCCTAAATTTTCATAGAAATCCGGAAAAATCTGAAAAAAATACAGGAATAATACATAAAAATCAAGGAAAATCAGGGTGAGAATATTGAGTATGAATAACTTATTTTGGGGCAAGTAATAAATTTGTTAATATCCTATGTGTAATTCATTTATTAATCGCTTTATTTTTTTAATTGGATAAAAATAAATATTAATTTACGTTTTAGTCATTACAAGGATCATGAGACCGCTCTGTTGTTAGTTACCTAACCTAACTGGTAATGACGTTATCACGTGGTCCAAGTAAATTATTAAACTATTTTTTATATAATATGCTTGCTATGCAGAATATACATCTTATGCATGTGTGTTTGCATGGTTGATTTTTATATTGCATGTAGCATATATAAACTGCGTGGATGTTGTAAATAATGCAGCCTTGTGGGTTGGGATCGGCCATTTTGAGATACATCTTTTTATATTCCTCGCTTTCTTTTTCTGTTTTAAGATATATTGTAGTGAGGTTATAATGTAAGATGCCAAAGACCGGAGCTCAGTCAAATTGAAGACGGAGATGAAATCTGCATTATGCTGGGACCCAAAATGGGTTTCCAAGTTGTATGCGGGTGAGCATGAAGTTCCACCTGCGCTCAATGGCTCTTATGAGTACGGTTCTGGCTCCTACTACTATGCCTGCGGCCCCAGCAGTGGCCTAGACAACTTCAACCGCGACACCTGAAGCGACGTAGTCATCTGTCTCTGATATAGATAAGGCGAAAGCTATTATCTACATTAGGAGGCACATAGATCGAACCTTAAAAGCCGAATATCTAACAGTAGAGGATCCACTTGAGTTATGAACAGCATTGGATGCACTGTATAAACATCAGATTGATGTTATACTGCCCCGTGCTAGTTTTGATTGGAAACCCCTCCGACTTCAGGACTTCAATTCCATATCTGAGTATAACTCAGCACTCCATAATATCATCTCATGCCTGAAGCTGTGCGGTGAAAAAGTCTTGGACCAACGCATGTTGAAAAAGACTTTCACGTCTTTCCATGAAAAGGATGCAATCCTCATGCAATAGTACCGTGAAAGAAATTTCACGAAATTCTCTGACTTACTCTCCTGCCTCCTAATGGCGGAGCAGAACAGAGTCTTGTTACTGGCCACTCACAACCTTCGCCCTGCTGGGACTGCTCCACTCCCTGAAGCACATCTTGTTTCCCAAAAGACGAAGAATAAGAAGAAGGCCAGAAATTACAAGGGTAAAGCTGTGATGAAACCGGCTAGAGGACCTCCACAGAACAATAACTACAACCAGGGGAAGAAAAAGAATACGTGGACGAGTAACAACAAAGGTCAACCGTCTATTCCCAAGAAGAACTGGGTGGACAAGTGCCATAGATGTGACATGACTGGACATTTGTCCAGGAACTACCGCACTCCACGTAATCTGCAGGATCTTTATCAGGCGAGCTTGCAGCCTCGTCTTGAAACAAATCTGGTTGAATCTCATCCTTCAACCAAGCTGACCACAAAAGACTTCCATCACGACGACTTGCTCGACTGAGCCTTATCTTAGTTTGATTTTATCTTTGCATTTTAAATTCTAGTTTCCTTCATCTGTATTTCCTTTTTGGAACTTTATGAATGCATATTTTTTAAAGTCTATTCATTCTGATATATAGATGAAGTGTGATATATTGTGGACAGTGTATCGATGCACTGGTGAAGTATTAAAATTTCTCCAACATACAACGAGACTAAAAGATGCATATTTCTCTCCTAAATCATCGAGTAATCTCCCAAGTTTCAAGGATATTTCGTTTAAACGAACATAACTTGGAAACTATGGATAAGAAATAGTGAATATCTTTATGTAACTCGTCAAGAGGATGGCCAGAAGACCATTTACGCACGATTCGTTGGACCCCGTCGGGTCCCTATCATTACAGATATTCATTCTATATAAAGCCAACTTGACTGAGCACCAGAAGTGCCTTTCATCGCCAGAGTTTTCAACTCTGGCACAATAAACTTGGTCATCCTGGATCAGTGATGATGGATGCATCATCAAATGAATCCCTTGAAGAACCTGAAGATTCTTCAAAAGGTTGAGTTTCCTTGTCCCCTTGTCATAAGAGAAAACTTATAGAGAGACCTTCCCTCCTGAAAGTGGGATTAGAGTCTCCTGGCTTCATTGAGAGAATACACGGTGACCTTTGCGGGCATATTCACCCCGCAATGGGCCCATTTCGGTACTTCATTGTACTGATAGATGCATATACTAGATGGTCTTATATGTGCCTTTTTGTTCACCTGCAACCTAGCTTTCTCAAAAGCTGATAATGTGGGTGAATTCACTACACATGTCTTTCAAGACTACTGCCAAGCAACTAGCATTGAAATTAAACATCATGTAGCATGTCCATACTCAGAATGGGTTATCAGAGTCTCTGATAAAGAGACTCCAATGGATTTCACGTCCATTGTTTAATCTCAGTTGCCTGTGGATGTTTAAGGATACTCCATACTGCATCCCGCATCGCTTATCACGATACGGCCCTCTTGTGACCATATCTTATTGCTGATGCCGCTTGCTTATGGTTCACCACCAAAAATATCTCATTTGAGAGTGTTTGGATGTGCTAATATATGTCCCAATAGCACCACCTCAGAGGACCAAAATGGGTCCTCATCAAAGCTAGTTATCTTTATATGGTTTGATTCGCTATGTATTATTAGATACCTAAAACCCTAGACAAGCGATGCATTAAAGGCACGTCTTGATAACTGTGAATTTGATGAGCAAAGTCTCATTAAAATAGGCACGTAGTCTAAAGAAGCCTGAAGCTTCTTAGACCATATCATGTGACACAAAAGTCCTAATCTCGTTAAGATGTGCATACTATTTCTGTGTGAAGATGAGATCCTGATGATCATTCACATTCAGACTAAAGTACATCAATTGTCGGATAAATTCACGGACAAACCATAAGATTGTTCGTTCACACGTCCCTGCTGCCAACACGTCAGCTAGGATTGACATCCCCAAAGATGGATGCAATCCACCGGCAGCAGAATTGGATGTACCTCAATTGAAAAGATGACGTCCGACAGGTTCAAAAGATAAAGTGCCTCGAAAGAGGAAGATTCCTGGAGATATTAAAATGATCCCTCCGCAGGATGCTGAGCTCAGACCAGCGACCTCTCACCTCCTGATTTCCCCTGCAGAGGAAACAATATGAGAAACATCATTATATTACGTACGTACTGGAGTGGTACTGGACAGATATAGCACAGTCGACGACGACGATTTTGCTTTCGCTTTTGACGTTCATGTCGCTGAATACGACGATGACGTCAACCCACTTCTCTATAGTGTTGTAACGGCCTGTATTTTTCCAATACATTTAAATTAAGTATTTAACATAATTTCATTTTAAAAGGTATTTTGTAGTGGTTAATCAGGAGTTTTAAATGATTTCAAGAAATTCTTATAAAAATATTTTAAGCACTAGACTTATTATATTGTATTTCAGTAATTTCAGATTTCCTCAAATACTCAAAACAATTTCGATAAAAAATTCATTTTCAATAATTACTGTTTTGACTTAACGAATTAATTCTCTATTCAAACATTTTCAAAACATTTTCAAACTTCTACAGTAGCATCCTATGATCATTTAGGGCTCCCCACATTAATTTCGTAATTTTTTGATGTCATTTCAACCTAGAACCCGCAAACCTGCTTTCTAAATGTTTTGGCCTAAAACTAGTATCCATGTAGCTCAACCCCCGAAATGGATCTTGTATTCGCGATCCTCATGGCGATATGATCCCGTGGGTATGTTTTCTAATTTTTCAGAGTCGTTTGTGAAAACGAGTTTGTATTCCTACGGTTTTGCTAATTACATTCACTAATTACTTTTACTATTACTAATCACCTTTACTAATTATTGTTATCTAATTACTTTTACCCCTAATCAATACCCTAGATCTACCCCTAATTAACCCCCTCACCCACACCCTTAAACCCATCGTATGATGTGGGTGAGATCCAACACCCTAACTACCCACATTTAACCCACCTCCCTAGTGGTTCAGATCCGTTGTTCTTGGATCTGAATTAATACACTCCCCCATTATTTTATCATTATTTTACACTATTGTTCAGATCCATCCGTGCACCACTCTCGTCCTCTACTCCGACGAGGCACCGCCCAGCTCGAAGCACGACCGCCACCGTGCTCCTGTGAAGCCTTCGCCACCAGCGACGACGTCCTCCGCCACCTCCAAGAGCACCGCCGGCCTTTGCCCACAGTCGCACGCATCCCTCCGACCGGCTGCCTCCACCCGTGACCGCCCCCTCCCTCTGCAGTCACAGACGCGCGTAAACCTCCCACAGAAAGCACAGCTCACGCAATTAGCAAATGAAGACAGGACGTGGGTTTTAGTTTTTTTAAATAATTTATATAACAGCAAGCCTTTGCTCCTTTGTTAAGAAACAAAACGAACCCAAACAACAACTTATAAAATATTAATATAATTAATAAGAATATTGAATTTTTGATGTAGGCATCGGACGAAACAACGGATACCACCAGAAGATCTGCGCCATCGTCACGAACGTGTAGGCGCCAATTTCGTCTCGATCCGATACTTAGTTTTCAAGTTATGTTTTTTCCAAAGTTTATTGTAATATTTTTAATACGTATATACTCTTATAAATACGTGTATTTTCGTATTTTCGAAATTAAATAATAGGGTTTTATGGTATTAAATTCATAACTAAATATATAAGCCTCAGAAAAATGTGAGGCTAGCTCCAGAAAATCGAAAATAATATTCTGGATCCAATGACGCTGGTCTCATCTCGATCAGACGCTTACTTTTTCTAGAAACATTTTAGCCTAAAAATTAAATACGTAAAATTCATTCTAAAATTCGTAGCTCTCTGTTTTCACACACTTGTCACGCCGCGCTTCCCTAAAATGGAGGCGAGACGTGAGAAGGTCCGCTCAGACTTGGAGCTGTGAGGCTCCAGTCTGTAAAGCGTTTGGATTTAAACCGAGTAGAGGTCCTTGCAAGTGCGATATGGAACAAAAATAATAATAAAGAAAGAGACATAAAATAACCAATATCAGAATGTCCAAAAATAAGTTTCAACATCACAGAAAAGCCACCAGGCTGGAAAGAAAAAGAGTCTAAAGGCCCAAGCATGGCCAACAAAAGTACAACGTACAGAAAGAAAGGTGATACTCACCGACAACCTAACAACAGACTAAGCAAAAGTAACGATGAAGGAAAACTCTACGACTGGTTGCCGGTGTCCTCGTACTCCACGTCAGCTGTGGACCCAGGCTCAATGTCCACGAACTCATCGTCCTCAGCAACGGACTCTGGCTCAGCAACTAACATGCGACACCCAAAGAGATGAGGGCGCATGTCAGCAAAGTCTACAAAGACTTTGTGCAAGGAAACTAAAAGGAAAGTAAAGCAACCTGGCAGTTCTAAAAATGTACGACGACATGGCATTTTAAAGTATGGATGCAACAATTAAATAAATGCGACAAATATGACATGGCAGCAAGTTTAACAAGGCACACGTACATCAAGGCATGGGTAGCAGAGCTACTAAACAAACACATGGATTTTACAAGTCAAGTAAACACGTCGTGCACAGAGATTATGCCTTTTGGCTAGAGTGACTGTACGGGCCAACTCCTAAGCTCAAGTGATCGCTTATCCCTACCCCTCCACGTGTGTCGGGCATTGGATTTTGACCAACACATGTAGCCCGCTTCTGGATCACGAGTCAGGAAGTGTAATTGGCATAGGGTTGTGCCTGCAGCGCAGGTGCCTAGCCTGAACAAGGAAGTACAAGTATAGTAGCGTGTGCTACGAATGCAACACTCAAACATGCATGACATGACATGGCAAGTTGTAATTTAAATGTGTACACATAAGGAATTTAAACATGTCAGGCAGAGCACAAGTATTGAACATACAGTTATGAAATTAAACGTGACATGCAGATATGCAAGATTGACATGGCAGAGTGACAGATCTAGCTTCGTTGTCAAGCTAGATCTTAAAATTGCGTCTAGGCGAGTATCATTTCGTCGCCTAGTCTCTTTTACGCCTAAAACAAGAAACGGCCTAAAGCACGGCCTAAACAAAGATCTGGCAAGTTTCACTTGCCTGAATTCAAACGTCCAGCAAATATCGTCCAACCAGTCCAGTCTACCTATGTTCTCGGATCCTCCAGCCTACATTCCCAATTTAAGTTATCTTCATTAGTGAATTATCAGACAACCAAAATACCAATTTTTATCTTGTTTAACAGGGTTGGGTTGTAGGTCCTAAGAGTGCAGAACGTTACCTCAACACGACGCGAAAGCTACACTGGCGTCGAGTAGCGACGCCAGGGGTTGGAATAAATCGAACGTGCTCCAAATCCAAATTCCAAACAAGATTCCACGCTCGCCAATTCTCGGGCAGCGTCCAGATCAGCGATCAAGATTCCAACAGTGAGTAGGGTGCCGGTAGGCGTTTCTACGGCTTCCGGGAAGCCGTATCAACTAACCGAGACGAACGGTTTGACGCACGCAAGGTCTACGACGTTGAGCGTCGTAGGAGACGTTTGTGACGTCGAAAAGCACCCCTAGGAGTAGTAAGGGGCTGTCAGAAGTCTCCAACAGTGGGGGATGGCGAAGCGACGAAACGACGCGACGACACGTCGATAAAACGTAAAACAGCGAGTGATATCGCTGTTTCAAGTCTTGCTGCGGCCTAAGGGCTAAGCTAACGGCATAGGGGGCAGAGGGGACCCACAGCAGAGGGGAGCGGCGGCCTACGGCGGCGGCGCAACGCACGGCGGCGGCGTATAGCTGCAGCTGCTGCGGTTTGCTACTACTTGCAGCGGCCTGCGGCAGCTAGGGGGCCCCACGGCAGCAGCTAGGGAGGAGGGGAGGTCGACGACGAGGTGAGAGCCGGTCGGCGACGGTGACTTGGCCGGAGAACGAAGAAGAGCGGCGGTGCGGGGTGTTCTGCTGCTGCTGCATCCTGCTGTTGTGAACACCACGCACGAAGCATGCACGTCGGCGATCGGGGCAGAGTCCGTCGAGGGTCGGGGCCCACATTGGCGCAGTGAGGCGGAGGAAGGTCGAGAATTAGGGTTTAGGGTCGGAGAGATCAGTGAAGGGATCTCGGGGTTTTTTTTGATGTGTTTGCGTGAAACTCATTAGGGCCGGCGGCTGTGTAGGTTTTTCTGAGAAGTAGCAACCCTAGGCTACTCTATAGGGCATGGGCTTTAACGTGGGATAGGGTAGGCTGAGGTAGTTAGGGTTTTATTTTATTAGAATTTATTATTATTATATAACCCAAAATCAAAGCACAGGATCCCTCCCTCACTCTCTCTCACGCATGGGTGCGGCCAAGGGTGTGTGCTGTGTGGTCAAAATGGGAAAAAAATAGGCTAAGTCAATATGAATTTGGATGAGTATAATAATAGAATTTATATTAGGGAAAATTATTATCATTAAGAAATTATTAAGAATTTATCCAAGTGAACTTAGAGCTAAAAATGTAATAGGTTGGGTCAAAAGTGCAAGTAGGTCAAACGAAGCCCAAAAATTGTGAAATAAATACTGGAATGACCGGGACGACGAGAGAAAGAAGACAGAGAAGGCGAATCACAATTTCGACGACGAGAAACGAAACTAAAAATAAAAAGGCCTTACGACAAAAGTGAAAATTGCGACATCTCATCAAACAAGGTCAAATCGTGGGAGAACGACCCGTGAAATGACGTTCTAAATTAATTCACAATTTAATACTCTTCGAGAGGGTCACAACGGCATATCACACTATAGGGTTCGGATATAGACAATGTCTAAAATAAATACGTGCACGAACAAGACCACGTGCACGAAAAGCGTACAAAGGATACGGGGTCCAAGGCGACAGTAATCCCAAGTTGGGGTTGGCTTGCTAAGGATGCAACCAAGGTGCTACGGCCCTATCAACTCAACAACACGACTTACATACAAAGCAACAAAACCAATCAGGTACCCGAAATTGCTATACGCACAGCCGTATTACGAATAGTGAATACCGACCGTTACATCCTACCCACCTTAGAATAAAGTCCGTCCTCGGACTTCCTAATTATAACTATATCTCTAGCTAGACTAATAGCTATCCCAATCACATCACACTATAATTCAAACCAGGTATAGTCATCACAAGTGCTTATATATGCACTAGGTAGTCAAACAATAACTCTACTAACATGTATCTATTCACCCACATTACACACTTACACCTATCATAACCATTCAAATTCATATACATATTTCAATCATTCATATAGTCACGTACATCCCTATATAACTATTAAACACTTATTACATACCATGGTGCACATACTCACAACCAATTAAATAGTTCACACCAGCAGATACCATCATAATACTCCACATTTAGATAACTACCTATGAACAAAACAATGAGGATACATCACTCCCTATATCTCCTAGTGTACATCCAATGCCAACACATCAACACATGTAGTCACACCATACCATTATTAAATCAAGTTTACTATATCTAATATATATTCACCACTACTATAATTTCACAGTCATTCAAATGCATGCAAATATTTCACCATATATTCACATCACATACGGTCCTATAACTATATTCGCGACACGCCACTTATACCATAGTCACCAATACCTTTAATTAAGCACATACTTACCCGTGTATGGTGCACACCAACACACGCTAACATTTCATACATACATACCAATCACACCACTATATACTCAGCACATCTACACACCTAGTTAGCTAGCACACATACATTCACACAGGCAAGTCCTTAGTAAATAACTATACCACAGGACCAACATCAATAACTATATTCTGGTATAACGGCCCACAATCATGTGCATAACACAACCAGGCACAAACAATCCTATCACTATACATACATCATCCATCACTATATTCATGGTACTACACACAAACCACAGACATATGTACCAATATACTTAGAGTATACCCACTCAAGCTTGAGTGAGACTCAAAACACATATCAGAATACTCTATATACGTAACACGGTATTTATACATATACCAATACCACTCCAATGTATACACATCTACCAATATAACCATATACATACCATAATGTCAATCACACTTAATATTTAGTCAGGTAACACCAATATAGTTCAATTACTTTATATACCATAATAATATTACAGACATCAGCACACGTATAATTATAATACACTCCCTAATACATGCATTCATCGTATAGTCACGCACACGTAACATATATATTCACGCCATATCCATCTACCTATAATTAGTATACCAATACATCTACTTATCCATACATAATTAAGATACACATTAGTCGTGTATACCTCATGGTATATACGCATACAACATCCCGTAAAAGCAAGCAGTACCAACCAAAATTATAATCCTACTACCATATGTATATCACATATATACTCATGCAGCAAATACATATCTACTTACGTCTAAGCACAATACATATCTACGTACGAGCACACACTCACACGTATTAACATATAGGTCATATAATAAGCCTACTCACTTAACTATAAGTACACCTATTATCATTACACCTAACATTCACCTGACTTACTAATATATATATACATATCAAGCATTCACAAGTATCTTCAAACTATATACACTACCAGTCTATACTCCAATACAATTTCCTATATATATATATATATATATGAGAATAATGGCTATCATACGCCATATGAGAGCCTCTCTCATACGCCCTCTCACATAAAGAACCCAAGTACAAGCCCACATGGGCTTGTACTTGGTTGTACTTGTGTGATTTATGTGAGAGGGAGTATGAGAGAGGCTCTTATATGGCATATGATACCCATTAATCCATATATATATATATATATATGGGTAAAGTGTTCCTAGGGTGACTCCTTAGATTAAATCTAAGGAGTCGCCCCCATTTTCTCCCATCTCCCACATTTTTTTGAAATTTTTTTTCTTGGGATTGTTGTTCACCTCATGAATGATCAACATACCAAAAATCAAGTCATTCCAATACTTTTAGAGCCCCCATCTACCCCGTGCAACTTTATGTGTTTTTCAGCACGTTTTCAGACCGTTGAAGTTGCAAGGGATAGATGTGGGCTTTTAAAGTCTTGGAATGACTTGATTTTTGGTATGTTGATCATCCATGATGTGACCAACAATGGTATGAAAAATAATTTCAAAAAAAATTGTGGGAGATGGGAGAAAATGGGGGCGACTCCTTAGATTCAATCTAAGGAGTCACCCTAGGAACACTTTACCCTATATATATATATATATATATATATATATATATATATATATATATATATATATATATATATATATATATATATATATAGCAAAAAATGTACCTAAGAATGACCTCGGGTAGAGATACCTGAGCACACCCCCGCTGTTGGGGGTTTGTGAGTATTTGTTTTTGAAATTTTTTTTTGCAGTAGGTAGATATACTTGTTATGTAGCTCCCCACAAAATTTCAGCTCGATCCGACACCGTTTGAGCCTCCGTTCATCGATTTCAAAAACGTTGCGCAAAACTGTCCAAATTCTGGACAGTTTTGCGCAACGTTTTTGAAATAGATGAACGGAGGCTCAAACGGTGTCGGATCGAGCTGAAATTTTGTGGGGAGATACATAACAAGTATATCTACCTACTGCAAAAACAATTTTCAAAAAAAAATACTTACAAACCCCGAACAGCGGGGGTGTGCTCAGGTATCTCTACCTGAGGTCATTCTTAGGCACATTTCCCTCATATATATATATATATATATATATATATATATAGAAGAAATGGCTCCCGTCTTCTTCGGAGGAGGGAAGTTGGGCGATTTGGGAGATGGCGGCGCAACTTCACATGGCGGCGCATCTACCTTGGCTGAGGGCTACACAACTGCAGATGGAGGCATCGGATCTAACAAGACTGCGGATGGAGGCATCGATGGAGGGAAGATGGGCGATTTGGGAGATGGCGGCGCAACTTCACATGGCGGTGCATCTACCTTGGCTGAGGGCTACGCAACTGCAGATGGAGGCATCGGATCTAACAAGACTACGGATGGAGGCATCGATGGAGGCGCATCTGGGTCTGCTATAGGTGCCTCGGGCGATGCCAATGCTGCTACTGATGGAGGGCCATCTAGCAAGTCTGGGATTGATCAGGTCAAAAGTTTAGGGGTGACCGGAGTTCCTGCTCAAAAGGCTGAGGATTCTCTGCATGGTTGGCGGGTTGTTGGAAAGAAGGCTAGAGGCAAATTTATCCCTCATGCTGGAGGCAATAGAGATGCGATGAATGGTGGGAAGGGGGGATACAAATTTACTGGTGCAGTTCGCAAGGATGGTTGGAAACCTACTCCGGCTAATGTTACTCGTAATAAAAGTAGCATTGATCGGAAGGTGGTTGATAGAATGCCTGTGAGACCGAACATTCCCATTAAAATTAATACTGCTGTTTCTAAATTGTCATGGTCTGAAGTTTGCACAAACAGGAGGTCCTATGAGCAATCCCTTACAATGACCTTTGTTCCTCCTCTGTCTAAAGAAGATGGCTCACTCCTGGGTAGAGTGACGGGTCCATTGATGGAGAAGGGTGCAGAGATGTGGAGGAATACTTTGGTTGGCTATGTATTGGGTGATGTGCCATACTATGGTCAGATCAGGGCATGGGTTGAACGCCTTTGGAAGCTAAAAAGTAAAATTCAGATTTATAGTCGAGATAACGGTTTCTTTTATTTCAGGTTTGAAAGTGCGGAGGAATGTGAAAGGGTGTTATATGGTGGGCCTTGGCTCTTTGACGGACGGCTGATGGTACTACAAAAGTGGAGCCCAAATTTGAGACACGATCGTGATATTTTGTCTACAGTCCCTGTCTGGGTCCAGCTGCATGGCCTGCCCATTGGTATGTGGACAATGGATATCCTTAATATTGCTGCTTCAGTGGTGGGAGTACCAATATGTCTTGACAGAGCTACGGCTAAACTGGAGAGACTTTCTTACGCCAGGTGTCTAATTGAAGTCGACGCTAAGAAACCTCTTCCTAGTTCCATTGGGCTTGAGTTGGATGACGGCGTTATAGTCTCTATTGGCACGAAGTATGAAGGAGAACCGCCCCGATGTTCGCATTGCATCTGCTTTGGGCATACGGACTCCCAGTGTCCTGATAAACAAAAGCTGCCTTCAATCCAAATAGGCAAAGAAGATGACCACCAGTCAACTGGGAAAAATCCTTCAGCAGACACTGTACTGTCGCAGCATGATGCATTGGGTGCAGCTGCCTTAGAAGATCTATCAATAGATACTGGGTTTGCAACACCACCCTCTCCCACAAATAGCAAAGCAACATGCAATGATGCCACTACAGCTACAGATGCAGGACCAACTGATCAGGGGAAAATTGATGGCATGTCAATTAACGCACCCTTGGGCAACACTGTGAGTCATCCTAATATTTTGATATGATGGATGTCCCTGGATTGCGGGCGGGTGATTCATCTATCAGCCACGGGTTGGACAAATGCCCAACTCTCATCAACCAAGTGCAGGGTGAAACGGTGGGGAAGTGTGTATTGGCCAATACGGGGGATTGTATGGAACCTGGGGTTAATGAGGTATCAGTAACTGCAGTCCAGCCAAAGACTTCTCGGGAGCCTATACTACCACAACTCACATACCTATACCATCGTTGCTGGAAGAATCAATGGAATCAGAGTTAGACAAGATGCCTGACTCCATGGTTATGGATAACCCCGAATATGTGCAGGAGGAAGAAATGTTACTGAGCAAACTGGATGGTAAAAAACAAAAGAAGAGTACAGGACAAGCTGATGCCATTGTGAGCACAAGGAAGAGCTCAAGACTCAAGGAAGGGAGTCTTGTTCACCAACCCCATATACCTTAATTATGTCCATCATGATTTGGAACACAAGGGGGTTGAATAACTCCATTAGACGTAGAGACTTACGTGACAGAATTAAGAAAGTTAAGCCTTCTATTCTCATTTTGCTTGAGACCAAATTAAAGACTGATGTGAGCCATAAGAAGTGTTGCATCCCTACTCATTGGACCCTCATTAACAATCTATTCGAGCATAGAGGTGGCAGAATTATCATTGGGCTGGACCCTAGTGTTTGGCAGGCTTCCATCGCTGCTAGCTCGGCCCAGCATATTACTATTAGATGCAGGAACGCAGGGGGTTTCAGCTTGGTTATTTCTGCTATATATGCTCTTAACATTAGTAATGACAGAAGGGATCTTTGGAATAACCTGCGGGTTGATGCGGCACGACTACTAAACAATGAAGCTTGGTTGATTGGGGGGGATTTTAACTGTGTCCTATTCATAAAGGATAAAATTGGGGGTCGGAAGCTTAATGAGAGAATGGTGGAAGACCTCAGTAATTGCCTCCAGGATTGCTGCCTGCAGGAACTTAAATGTGTTGGCTCTCGGATGAGTTGGTGTAATAAAAGGCTCGGAGAAAGTAGAATCGCTGCGCAGCTAGATCGATCGTTTTGCAACACCGAATGGACCTCAAAATTTTCTGAATCCTTTGTGGAGTATCTTGATCCAGGAACTAGCGATCACGCACCTATGGTTATTCATTTTCATGCTCAGGTACCCCCTACCCCTAAACCATTCAAGTTCTTTAACCACTGGATGCAGTATGCGGGATTTGCAGAACTTATTGAAGAGAACTGGGGCCTCTATATTACCGGAAATCCTATGCACTGCCTTGTTCACAAGCTTAAAAGGCTTAAGCATGTGTTGAGAGACTGGGCGCGCAGTCAAGCTGAGAGAAATTCTGTGCATAAGTGCCGAGAAATGCTTTCTGAAATTCGGGCTCATCCTAATATCCAGTCGGATATATCATTGCAGGTGCAAGAACAGAAACTCTCTCATGAATTATTAAAGCTTCTAAGTATTGAGGAAGATATGATCCGTCAGAAAAGCCGTCAAGATTGGTTATGTTTGGGGGATAGGAACACAAAATTTTTCTATACTTGTATGAAGGCGAGACAGGTTCACAACAATCTGGGACATTTGATTGATGATAATGGCGGAAGGAATAATTCTTATGAGGACCTTAAAACTGCGGCCCCACAATACTACATGGATTTATATAATCAGACGCACTACTGGACAGTCTTCCCTAAGCTTGTGCCCAAGCGTGTATTGACAACTGAAGCTTCTATATGGTTTGACAGGGGTGTTTCTGCTAAAGAAATTAAAGATGCTGTTTTTCAAATTGGGGCTGACAAAGCCCCCGGGCCGGATGGATACAATGGATTTTTTTTCCAACGCAACTGGAATCTGATTGGTAATGATGTTACTTCTGGGGTCCTGTCCTTCTTCAGAACTGGTTATTTGCCCCCGCAGGTAAACCACACTTTCCTAACATTGGTCCCCAAAAATATTAATGCTACTAGCCTTGGAGATTACAGGCCAATTGCTTGCTGCAACGTTATATACAAAATTATTAGTAAAGTATTATGCAACAGATTGAAAGAGGTCATTCATGAACTCATTTCCCCAAACCAAGCAGCTTTCTTGAAAAATAGGCTACTGTCTGATTGTACTCTGGTTGCGCATGAGGAGATTAGAGATTTTAGCAACCCAATGGGGGCCCGTGCCTGTTTAAAATTGGACCTGCGTAAAGCATTTGACAGCGTTAACAGAGAATTTATTTATTACTTCCTCCATCAGCTTGGATTTAAACGAACATTCATCTCCTGGATTAAGGAATGCATTTCATCACCATCTTTCTCCGTCATGGTAAACGGATCTCCTGTTGGCTACTTTGCAGGCAACCGAGGACTGCGTCAGGGAGATCCCATCTCCCCCTATCTATTTGTGATTATTATGGAAGCTTTCTCTCTTCTGATTGGTAAAGCTATCACTACTCGCACCATCCACCCTATGAGGAGAACAGGGTATATCTCTCACTTATTGTTTGCTGACGACTTGTTGGTGTTTTGTCGTGCCAATTCTCATTCTATCTCTGGGCTTAAATCACTACTTGATGAATTCTATAATCTTACTGGTCTTCAAGTTAATTGGGAGAAAAGTGCAGGCATCTTTAGTAAAGGTACCAGAAACCCATTGTGCCTGGCAGACCATCTGGGCATTAAGCTGGCATCTACCATAACTACCTACTTGGGTCTGCCATTATCAGCTAAATACCCAAAGACTCCATCTTATAGCAGGCTCATAGACAAATGCAAAAGGAGACTTATGGGCTGGTCAAGTACTTCGCTCTCTATCTCTGGGAGGATAGAACTTGTGAGAACTATTATATATGGCATGATATCTTTTTGGATGCAAGCTTACCGAGTGCCTCTTACTGTATTGCGTACTATTACATCTGCATGCAGGAGATTTATCTTGGGCTCTTCTCGATCTTGGGCTTGGAAGGATTTGTGTTCTCCAAAAAAAGAGGGGGGAGTAGGGCTACGACTTCTAGCTGACATCAACTTGGCCTCAGGGATCCGTCTTATATGGAGATTTCTATCATCAGGAAGCTTATGGGCCAATCATATGAAGATGAAATATGGCAAGCAAGAAAACTTCTATGCGGGAAATAGTTCTGTTTTGCACTCGGGTACATGGAAATTTATGCTACAATGCAGGGATATCTCTCAGAAATTAATTACTAAAGAGGTGAGAAATGGTAGATCCACTCTCTTCTGGCATGACAACTGGTTGCCCTACGGTCCACTGAAGCACATTCATGCTATTCCTAGTGGGGCAAGTGAGCGTTGTGTCGCTGATTATTGGGATGGAACGGATTGGAACCTCGACCTGAGTCTTCAAATCGTCAAGCCTCTCCTTCAAAACGTCACCATCACGACTGGCGTTGACAAATGGTCCTGGGGACCGGGATCAGGTTTCACATTCCGGGGAGCATGGGAAGGATTGAGAGCTCACAGTGAGATCTTTCCTTACTACAAACTAATATGGTATGATAGACATATTCCTAAAATGTCGTTGACATTGTTGCGTGCTTTTAAAGGGAAATTGCTTACTAAGGATAAACTGCAACGCTGGGGGTTATATTCAAGAAGTACATGTGATCTCTGTGATGCCGATATGGAGGAAAGTGTAACCCATCTATTTTTCGGCTGCACTTATTCACAGTACATATTGCAACGAGCCCTACTAAAGCTAGGGGTTCCGCCCCAAGGGCTTAATGATTTGTGTGATGTGGGGGAGCTGTATCTAAGCAAATTTTCCAGCAAAACTACCTTGGGGCAACTAGCTAGAAATGCATTAAGCGCCACAGTTTGGCACATATGGAGGGAAAGGAATAACAGAGTATTTCAGAACACAGAAAAACCCAAAACCCAGGTATTTGAAGACATTGTAGCTGATGTCAGAATTTCAATTCAGGATCCTGACATGGAGGATGTAAAGGCAGCAGAGGCCTTAGCAAATTGGGGCTTTCGGGATAATGGCTAAATGTAGTTCTGTATTGGTTGGTTGATTGGTTGTGATTATGGAGGGGAAGACTTTTATGGTGAGTGACGGCGCTTGTGCCCTATCCTTGCCCAAAAGTATTCCTACTTCCTGCGTCCAATCATTTTGTATTATTTGTACAGTTTTTTAATAAAGCTTTTAATTACCTTTCATATATATATATATATATATATATATATATATATATATATATATATATATATATATATATATATATATATATATATATATATATATATATAGGGTAAAGGGATCCTAAGGTGCCTCCTTAGATTCAATCTAAGGAGGCGCCCCCATTTCCACCCATCTCACACATTTTTTATGAAATTTTTTTTCATGGGTTTATTGTTCACCTCATGGATGATCAACATACCAAATTTCAAGGGATTCCAATACTATTTGGGCCACCATCTACCCCTTGCAACTTTGTGGTGTTTTAAGCACGTTTTCAAACCGTTGAAGTTGTAAGGGGTAGATGGTGGCTCAAAAAGTATTGGAATCCCTTGAAATTTGGTATGTTGATCATCCATGAGTTGAACAATAACCCCATGAAAAAATATTTCCAAAAAAATTGTAGGAGATGGGTGGAAATGTGGGCGCCTCCTTAGATTTTCATCTAAGGAGGCACCTTAGATCCCCTTTTTCCATATATATATATATATATATATATATATATATATATATATATATATATATATATATATATATATATATATATAGGAAAAAGGGGATCTAAGGTGCCTCCTTAGATGAAAATCTAAGGAGGCGCCCCCATTTCCCCCCATCTCCTACAATTTTTTTTAAAATTTTTTTTCATGGGATTGTTGTTCACATCATGGATGATCAACATACCAAATTTCAAGGGATTCCAATACTTTTTGAGCCACCATCTACCCCTCACTATTTCAACGGTCTAAAAACGTGCTGAAAAACCCACAAAGTTGCAAGGGGTAGATGGGGGCTCAAAAAGTATTGGAATCCCTTGAAATTTGGTATGTTGATCATCCATAATGTGAACAATAAACCCATGAAATAAAATTTCAAAAAAAATGTGTGAGATGGTGGGAAATGGGGGCGCATCCTTAGATTGAATCTAAGGAGTCACCCTAGGAACACTTTACCCTATATATATATATATATATATATATATATATATATATATATATATATATATATATATATATATATATATATATATATATATATATATATATATATATATATATAGGGTAAAGTGTTCCTAGGGTGACTCCTTAGATTCAATCTAAGGAGTCGCCCCCATTTTCCCTCATATCCCACAATATTTTTGGATTTTATTTTTCATGGGGTTGTTGTTCACCTCATGGATGATCAACATACCAAAAATCAAGTCATTCCAATACTTTTAGAGCCACCATCTACCCCTTGCAACTTCAACGGTCTGAAAACGTGCTGAAAACCCATGAAGTTGCAAGGGGTAGATGGGGGCTCTAAAAGTATTGGAATGAATTGATTTTTGGTATGTTGATCATCCATGAGGTGAAAAACAACCCCATGAAAAAAAATTCCGAAATAAAATGTGGGATATGGGGAAAATGGGGGCGACTCCTTAGATTGAATCTAAGGAGTCACCCTAGGAACACTTTACCCATATATATATATATATATATATATATATATATATATATATATATATATATATATATATATATATATATATATATATATATATATGGGTAAAGTGTTCCTAGGGTGACTCCTTAGATTCAATCTAAGGAGTCGCCCCCATTTTCCCTCATATCCCACAATTTTTTTGGATTTTATTTTTCATGGGGTTGTTGTTCACCTCATGGATGATCAACATACCAAAAATCTAGCCATTCCAATACTTTTAGAGCCCCCATCTACCCCTTGCAACCTCAACGGTCTGAAAACGTGCTGAAAAACCAAGAAGTTGCAAGGGGTAGATGGGGGCTCTAAAAGTATTGGAATTGCTTGATTTTTGATATGTTGATCATCCATGAGGTGAGCAACAACCCCATGAAAAAAAATTCCGAAAAAAATTGTGGGATATGGGAAAAATGGGGGCGACTCCTTAGATTGAATCTAAGGAGTCACCCTAGGAACACTTATATATATATATATATATATATATATATATATATATATATATATATGGCAATCTTCCATTGCGAAAAAATGGTGCGAAAGCCCGTGCGAAAACATTTTTTTTATTTTTTTGAAATTTTTTTTTCAAAAATTCTTTTTTTGATGTTTAATCCATACAAATATATACCACAGGGAAAATAATGGGTGAACCCGTTGGGTATTAGAGCACCCATCCACCCGTTACAAATTTAACGGTCTCAAAACGTGCGAATTTGATGAAATGCCTTGATCGAAGGCCAAATGACATTATTTCTCAACCATTATTTTTTGAGGGGGGTATAACAACATATGATGAGGGTGGAAAAAAGAATTTTTGAAAAAAAAAATTTCAAAAAAAAGATAAAAACATTTTCGCACCGTGCGAAATGTTCTCAATTGAAAATTTTCCTATATATATATATATATATATATATATATATATATATATATATATATATATATATTCAGACATTCCTAAGTGCCATAGCTACCCACACATATATAACTAATTTCATCCATACAGCTTCATATACATCATGAATAACACTGGGTATGTATATATCACACAATAGGCAAACATTAATATACTACAGGGGAGTACACTCATACGTGAGTGATACGCCGGGGTTCACACACACACGGGTCCACACACTCTACTTATACATGCACCGCAACGACATCACATTAAAATCAATGGGCTCGCTACTATGCTAAGGTTGACACAGTCAACGACGAAAACTACAATCGAAAGGAAACCGAAACCAAAAGCGTAACGAACAAGATCGAAAGGAGCGACTTCAGATTAATGTGAAGATAAGGAGATAAATTGATCAAGTGAAACTGGGATATAATTGTGAATGTCTAGGTGGGGAAGAAAGAAGTAGTATTACCGTCATATGTTACCAGAAATAGGATGTAAATGATATAAGTTAAAACACTAAAATTATAAAATGGTCATACTTGAAAAGTTGGAGTTCTCTTTTGCATAGGAAAATATTTAGGAGTCGGTAAAATAATTTGTTGAATTAAACTTGTGTAGTTTATATATAGTAGAGGAGGAAATGATATTTTGAATTATCGAAATGTCTTTATATGAAAAAATTAAGATATTTACGCGAGTGTGGAAAACATAGGTTAGAAAATATGATAAGATAATAATTTTAAAGATTTCAGCAAAAAAATTTCGAAATTCGGAGAATGTATGGAGTCTTAAACGCATGTTGAATGTTTTCAATTAACTTAAACCGGAAGAGAAATTCAAAATAGATAACATTGAAAATATTCATCGAATGGTCAGGATAGTAATGGAAAAGTTTCAATGATTGACGATGGTGACATGTAGATTCACGTGATTTGAAAGGAAGGAAGTGATTCAAATAAAACGTAAATATGAAGGGAAAATAATTTAGTGAAACTGCTACGATGGAGTTCTACGGTCGATAACACGAAAGTGTAATGGTCAGGAAAAAATGGTGGAAGCGGGGTTCTAATTACCGGGTCGACTGACGATCAAGAGAAACTTAACATTAAGACTCTCTAATGAACTAAACTTTAATAGAGATTTCTGGAAAGGGTCCTAAGAGAAATTAAAATTACGTTCTGCTGGGCCCAAAATCGATGAACCCGAGTGAACGACTAAAGAATTTCTAGAAGTCTAATATGGTCAGAGCTAGGCAAGAACCACTAAGGTAACTCCTAAGGCTATTATAACAATTTCTAGCAAGGGGTCTAGCTAACAATCATGGACTTCTAACTAGCAGGCACAGACATCTAACTAAGTCTTACCAAGGTCCTGATCTAATGGATTCCCTACTAAGCTGAGACAGATGTTCGGGCAACACGTCGATCAGCCACCTAAGACATATGAAACGATAAAAGAAATTTAGACTCAGGGCTTATGATTTGGATGTTTTAATTTATTTAATGGACATTCTATAATTATTATCGTTGTTCCGATAATTCGCATTTGCAATGGACCTGCATGGGCCACCAACAAAACCTGTCACGCCCCGCTTCCCTAAAATGGAGGCGAGACGTGAGAAGGTCCGCTCGGACTTGGAGCTGTGAGGCTCCAGTCTGTAAAGCGTCTGGATTTAAACCGAGTAGAGGTCCCTGCAAGTGCGATATGGAACAAAAATAATAATAAAGAAAGAGACATAAAATAACCAATATCAGAATGTCCAAAAATAAGTTTCAACATCACAGAAAAGCCACCAGGCTGGAAAGAAAAAGAGTCTAAAGGCCCAAGCATGGGCAACAAAAGTACAACGTACAGAAAGAAATGTGCTACTCACCGACAACCTAACAACAGACTAAGCAAAAGTAACGATGAAGGAAAACTCTACGAATGGTCGCCGGTGTCCTCGTACTCCACGTCAGCTGTGGACCCAGGCTCAATGTCCACGAACTCATCGTCCTCAGCAACGGACTCTGGCTCAGCAACTAACATGCGACACCCAAAGAGACGAGGGCGCATGTCAGCAAAGTCTACAAAGACTTTGTGCAAGGAAACTAAAAGGAAAGTAAAGCAACCTAGCAGTTCTAAAAATGTACGACGACATGGCATTTTAAAGTATGGATGCAACAATTAAATAAATGCGACAAGTATGACATGGCAGCAAGTTTAACAAGGCACACGTACATCAAGGCATGGGTAGCAGAGCTACTAAACAAACACATGGATTTTACAAGTCAAGTAAACACGTCGTGCACAGAGATTATGCCTTTTGGCTAGAGTGGCTGTACGGGCCAACTCCTAAGCTCAAGTGATCGCTTATCCCTACCCCTCCACGTGTGTCGGGCATTGGATTTTGACCAACACATGTAGCCCGCTTCTGGATCACGAGTCAGGAAGTGTAATTGGCATAGGGTTGTGCCTGCAGCGCAGGTGCCTAGCCTGAACAAGGAAGTACAAGTATAGTAGCGTGTGCTACGAATGCAACACTCAAACATGGATGACATGGCAAGTTGTAATTTAAATGCGTACAGATAAGAAATTTAAACATGACAAGCAGAGCACAAGTATTGAACGTACAGTTATGAAATTAAACGTGACATGCAGATATGCAAGATTAACATGGCAGAGTGACAGATCTAGCTTCGTTGTAAAGCTAGATCTTAAAATTGTGTCTAGGCGAGTATCATTTCTTCGCCTAGTCTCTTTTACGCCTAAAACAAGAAACGGCCTAAAGCACGGCCTAAACAAAGATCTGGCAAGTTTCACTTGCCTGAATTCAAACGTCCAGCAAATATCGTCCAACCAGTCCAGTCTACCTCGGATCCTCCAGCCTACAGTCCCAATTTAAGTTATCTTCATTAGTGAATTATCAGACAACCAAAATACCGATTTTTATCTTGTTTAACAGGGTTGGGTTGGGGGTCCTAAGAGTGCAGAACGTTACATCAACACGACGCGAAGCTACACTGGCGTCGGGTAGCGACGCCAGGGGTTGGAATAAATCGAACGTGCTCCAAATGCAGATTCCAAACAAGATTCCACGCTCGCCAATTCTCGGGCAGCGTCCAGATCAGCGATCAAGATTCCAACAGTGAGTAGGGTGCCGGTAGGCGTTTCTACGACTTCCGGGAAGCCGTATCAACTAACCGGGACGAACGGTTTGACGCACGCAAGGTCTACGACGTTGAGCGTCATAGGAGACATTTGTGACGTCGGAAAGCATCCCTAGGAGCAGTAGGGGGTTGCCGGAAGTCTCCAACAATGAGGGGATGGCAAAGCGATGAAACGACGCGACGACACGTCGATAAAACGCAAAACAGCGAGTGATATCACTATTTCAAGTCTTGCTACGGCCTGATGGCTAAGATAACGGCACAGGGGGCAGAGGGGACCCACGACGGAGGGGAGCGGCGGCCTGCGGCGGTGCAACGCGCGGCTGCGGCGTACAGCTGCAGCTGCTGCGGTTTGCTGCTACTTGCAGCGGCCTGCGACAGCTAGGGGGCCCCACGGCGGCAGCTAGGGAGGAGGGGAGGTCGACGACAAGGTGAGGGCCGGTCGGCGACGGTGACTTGGCCGGAGAACGAAGAAGAGCGGCGGTGCGGGGTGTTCTGCTGCTGCTGTGTCCTGCTGTTGTGAACACCATGCACGAAGCATGCACGCCGACGATCGGGGCAGAGTCCGACGAGGGTCGGGGCCCACATTGGCGCAGTGAGGCGGAGGAAGGTCGAGGATCGGGGTTTAGGGTCAGAGAGATCAGTGAAGGGATCTCGGGGTTTTTTTTGATGTGTTTGCGTGAAACTCATTGGGGCCGGCAGCTGTGTTGGTTTTTCTGAGAAGTAGCAACCCTAGGCTACTCTATAGGGCATGGGCTTTAACGTGGGATAGGGTAGCCTGAGGTAGTTAGGGTTTTATTTTATTAGAATTTATTATTATTATATAACCCAAAATCAAAGCACAGGATCCCTCCCTCACTCTCTCTCACGCATGGGTGCGGCCAAGGGCGTGTGCTGTGTGGCCAAAATGGGAAAAAATAGGCTAAGTCAACATGAATTTGGATGAGTATAATAATAGAATTTATATTGGGGAAAATTATTATCATTAAGAAATTATTAAGAATTTATCCAAGTGGACTTAGAGCTAAAAAATGTAATAGGTTGGGTCAAAAGTGCAAGTAGGTCAAACAAAGCCAAAAAATTGTGAAATAAATACTGGGGTGACCGGGACGACGAGAGAAAGAAGACAGAGAAGACGGATCACAATTTCGACGACGAGAAACGAAACTAAAAATAAAAAGGCCTTACGACAAAAGTGAAAATCGCGACGTCTCATCAAACAAGGTCAAATCGTGGGAGAACAACCCATGAAATGACGTTCCAAATTAATTCCACAATTTAATACTCTCCGAGAGGGTCACAACGGCATATCACACTATAGGGTTCGGATATAGACAATGTCTAAAATAAATACGTGTACGAACAAGACCACGTGCACGAAAAGCGTACAAAGGATACGGGGTCCAAGGCGACAGTAATCCCAAGTTGGGCACACGTCGGGGTTGGCTTACTAAGGATGCAACCAAGGTGCTACGGCCCTATCAACTCAACAACACGACTTACATACAAAGCAACAAAACCAATCAGGTACCCGAAATTGCTATACGCACAGCCGTATTACGAATAGTGAATACCGACCATTACACCACTGATACGTGATAAAATTATATGTAATAGTAATCTTCGAGACGGTCGTTTTGACTGCTCATTTAAGTATTTCCGACTAGTATTGCTCCCGAAATAAATTACGGAAGTTATACGTTACTTAAGTAATTTGAGTTTTTAAAGTTATTTTTGAGCTTCTGAAAATTATAAAAATAGCAGGAGCTTTGAAAATGTTTTTCTTTTTCAGTAAAATTATAATATTTATTTTCAGCTTATGTAAAAATTTTGAACGATTTCCGACACCGTTTCAACCGGTTTTGAAAATCAAAACGACCAATTAATTAAATAGAAATTAGTGTAGCCATTAACAAATGACTTCTTGTGTTTACAGGTACCAATCCTCGTGCATCAATTCCCCTAACTCCAACCTCGTCTTACTACGACGATTTTGATAGTGTAAGTCACATTAATTCTAACTTTAGAAATTTAGATAGTATACTCGTATGAACATAGGACTTGACGTCTAGTCTCGGAACAGTTATTGGCCTGAACAGATGACTAGAGACATAACTAAATAGTCGCATCAATTGCTGCATGACATGCATTTAATTCGTGAATTGTCGAATGTATTATCTTGTGTGAAACATCTTGTGGAATATCTTGTGGTACATCTTGTGAAATGACATTGTGCAACATCTCGTCGTGAACATGTACTTGATAGACATCACAATGGGGTTTTGGGGTAACTTATAATTGCGGAAGTGCAGGAGCGACTAGTCCAAGCCTTGTTGTCACCGTGTGGGTTCTAACAACCCATCATAGTGCCGGTGACAAATTCATATACAAATCACAGATTATTGCATAGTATTCACATCATAGTTCGCCCGGGTAGCACCCGTGGCAAGAGCGGGACTCTTGGTTGCTCACTGTACTTCCCTTTATAAGTAACGAATTAGGATATGCACAATTACTCTCATTATTGCTATTGTCATTGTTATTGTCATGGTTATTCTGGTACGTTACTAGTCGTACTTGCTCGGTCACCTTTCCTTTACTTGTCTCATATGCCTGCTCGCTTACTTTACTTGTCGCCATTGCATGCTTGACTAGATGTTCTTTACTTGTCGCACTTGCATGCTTGCTTGTCCCTACTTTACTCCTTTGCCTGTATATCTGCTCTTATTTCACTTATCGTACTAACATGATAGTCTTTAAAATGCTTATTATAAACTGATCCGTACTTTTGCACTACTTTATGTCTATTGGTATAATTATGTGACTTACCTACGGTTCCATGTTTCTTGGCACCGTAGACGACGCACAGTGTGACATAGAGGCTCCTGATAGCCAGAGTTCGTCCCAGAGGCTGCAGATTTTTAGCTGTTTTGTGTTGGTGTATGTGTTGTGTCATGTATTTACTTTCCGCACTTCCTTTATGTATGTTGGGTGGGAGAGTGCCGTTGTTTGTTGTACTTTAATCTGGACTGTAATAATGTTGTAAGCTAGTTTGAGTATTGTGGTACATTTCTGAGTTGTGGCTATGCTAATTTCATTGGTAAACTGCAGACCTGCGAATAAACCAAATAAGTAACGGGCCCCCGAGAGCGGGTCGTTATACGTGTAAACGCATAGATTGGCCAAAGTGGGACGAGGTAATAAGAGTAGAGCTGGAATCACTCTTGAAATGCAAAGTC
The DNA here is from genome assembly GCA_030789695.1 of Scilla litardierei. Taxonomy (NCBI): domain Eukaryota; kingdom Viridiplantae; phylum Streptophyta; class Magnoliopsida; order Asparagales; family Asparagaceae; genus Scilla; species Scilla litardierei. The sequence continues at coordinate 660,197,135 of CM061142.1, read as the reverse complement.
TTTGGACCAGTAGTCCAAACACCTGAATGTGTAAAACCTGTGGAATATAAATTGGTTTTCATAAGAAAAAGAAATGAAGGAAATGTGATTATTTTCATATTTCATACTAAGCCTAATCATCTTTAGAAAAGCCAAGAAATGCAGCTCATGGACGTTGTGACTGCATATCTATACAACAATATAGAAATAGAGATCTATATGAAACTTCCAAAAGGGTATACTCTACCCCCCAGAGATGAAAGAGAGACGTAGGAACGTCTTCTCTATAAAGGCTTCAAAGATCGTTATACGATATTAAGCAATCAAGAAAAATGTAGTATAACAGATTTATTTCCTTGCGGAACAAGGATTCACTAATAATAAAGTCTACCCGTGTATCTTTATCAAAAGAACGGGGACATGATTTGTAATAGTCACTGTATATGTGGACGACTTAAATCTAATAGGATCTCCTGCAGAGACCATTGAGATATCTGATAGCCTTAAGCATACATTCGTAATGAAATACTTAGGCAAAACAAGGTATTGACTCGACTTACAAATTAAACACTTTAGTGGTGGAATCCTTTTATGCCTATCATATTCTTCATACACCAGGAGTTTATGAAGAAAGATGTCCATTAGCAATCTATTAAAAATGGATGCTTATTTATGACGCCTTCTAGTCGCTGGAAGAGGGGGAGGACATCCTAGGTCATGAAGAGCCTAGCTCTAATATACTAATTACACTCTTTTATCTGGCCAACTGCATGTGTCTCTAATAGAACGTCTGCAGTAAAGCTGTTAGCAAGATACAGTGGTGCCCTGGAGAGCACCACTGGACCAAGGATAAGCTGCTTCTGCGCAACTTCCAAGGGTCAAGGATCATCATCCAATGAATATATATTGCATATACAGGTTTATAGATCATCGCGAGGACTAAGCACAAATGTCCGGCCACCTCCTAAAGATCTACACATCATCCTCCAAAGTCTACATCTTCTGAGAAGCTCACGATCCAAGAAGCAAGTCTAGAATACGCTCAGCCAGGTCCAACAATATCTTAGAGACATAATGAAGACTGAGTAAAAGAATACACACGTGGAGTCATTTACCAACTTCGAAGAGCGTACCACTCCAGAGGGCCAATGTTTTCCAGTAGCCGCTAGATATGAGTGTAACTTATATAGATGAGTGATTATTGTATTTGCTTTCAGAACATGATGGATGTATAGACGAATAGGAAATGATTGTATAGATACATAGGAGATATGCAAGCCTGAAGCTTTTACAGATCAGGAGGAGTTGATAGTAGAGTTGTACTATTTTCCCTTAGCTATGGGTTTTTCCACTGGGTTTTCCATAGCCAAAGGTTTTAATGAGGCAACCTCATTTAACTCTGGACCCTGAAGTATCCACCCCTAATGAAAGCTGAAAGACCTACAAGCATAAGGCTTGTATGGATCAGGGGAAGTCACCAGTTAGTTGTACTCTTTTCCCTTAAAGCTGCTGGTTTTTCCCACTGGGTTTTCCACAGCTAAGGTTTTAACGATGCAACCACAGTGGCTCTGGATCCAGAAGTATCTACCTCATTAGCATATTGAATCCTGAAGTATTCATATAATTAACCTAAGGTAATGGAGAGATAAGGGGGGAGTGTTGTGAGTTGAGGGAGGCCTTTGGCCTCCCTCCCCTTATTATTTTCCATTACACCCCACTACTAAGTAGTGGGGGTCCCTTGGGCTTCTTACCCCCCATTGAGGAAGAATATATAGAGAGCCATGGCTTATGCCATGACTACTTGACACTTTGAGATTGGTATTATCTTATGAGTTCATAACACACATGTCATTTATACCCATTAACCTCAATTTAGTTTGTGTTTTTATGTGTAAGGGATCTCTCATGTGTCCTTTGATACCTATTATTTTCAATTTATTTTGCATTCAAAAACAAAACTGACATATATATGCGCTATATTGTTTCAAAACAAAATTCTGCTTATATTTTTTCTTTGTTCAAAATGTGTATAATAAGATGACTATGGTAGCATCTACAAAAAACTTTATTTTTTCCTGACTCAAGCATACATCTATTGTTATCAAAGACAAAAATGTGTTTAATGAGAAGGGATTAAATAACCTCAAAAAATAACCCCTAAAATAACCCCTAAAATAACCCCTATAAAAAAAACTGTGCCCTCTTATTTTTTTCGGAAGATCCGAACCGTTCATCTTCATCTACACCCTCTAAACCTCTTACCCACCAATTTTCGGCCCGATCCATGTGTTTTGCTTGTTCATCCATCCGACCCAAATTTAACGATTTCGCATGAACCGAAATTTTGTGATGGGTTAATGAACGGGAAAAACCCAGGTGATCGGGCTGAAAATTGGTGGGTCAGGGTTTTAGAGGGTGGAGATCAAGATGAACGGTTCGGATTTCAAAAAAATAAGGGGGCATAGACTTTTTGCTAATTGTTATGAGCGGGCTTTTGTAGGCCCGCATGGTACCCATTAGTGTATTGGGTATCCACCCATTATGTAAACTTATTCTATAAATACAGGGCTACGGGTTTCGTAGCCAATAAGCTCATAACACGTTATCAGTACGCTCGCCAGCTGAGCCGAACCCCTGCAGACGGACGGATCGCTACGTGAACGGGCTTCCTTCACCGAACTTCGCTAGATCCGAAGGGTAGGATCTAGAGGTAATCATCCAAACCCCCTAGATCTAAAATTTTATGCGCATATGGTTAGATCTATATCTGTTTATTTAGATCTAGATTTTTTTCTTAGATCTATATGATTGGATCAATGTTTGCTTAGATTAGATCGACTTTTTATCTCAGATCTATATGCTAAATCAACTTTTGAATTATAACTCGACATTTTTATCACTAAAAATCAAATTTTTACGATTAAAAACTCTGATTTGAAGACTAAAAATAGCTTTTTTTAAATAAAAATCCTGTTTTTATGATCTTCTTCTCCTATTTTTTAAACCCTAAAGGGGTTTCTTCATCGCCACACGGCCGGCAGCCACGCGCGCATTAAAATCCCCACCCCCCGCGATCTACCCGCCGCCATAAGCGACGGCGTGCCGCTACCGCTCCGATGGCAGCCATTCGCTACCGCCAGAAGTGGCAGCAGCCATTGTCGCTCCGGTGGCGGTCGGTGCTGCCACCAGGAGCGGCAGTGGCCATCTAACCGCCGAAGCGGCGTCGGCTAACCCCTCGTGCGGCCAAACCCTAGCCGCTAGAAATGGCAGCCCACGCGATGTAAACCCTAGCCGTTTGCATGGGATCGCACGGCAGATCGCCTCCAAAAAACCCTAACTAGGGGTTTTTCCCAAAAATCTTTTTTTAACAAATTTTATTTTTCAGATATTAATTAAGATTTCCTCTTCTTTAATCCCGATTAATTATACGCATAAATCTTCATCGCGTCTTTTATTGGATTATTCGATTATTTTCTACGTTTAATAATTAGGAAGATCCTGCGACCGCTCTGCCGTTAGTCAGCTAACCTAACGGTGTATGACGTTGTCCAGTGGTCCAATAATTATTAAACAAAAATATTTCATTCCATTATAAATGCCTGTGATGTTGCATATTTTTCATTGCATGTAGCATGAATTAGCATTTAAAAATATTACATGCCTGCGATGATTAAATGCCTGCGATGAATAAATGCATGTGATGAATAAATGATTGCTGCATTTTCTGCTACGTATGTTGATATTCTGTTGTGGTTTTGGATCGGCTATCTGTCACCATTTAATTTTCTCGCTTTTTTTCATTTTGAGAGAAATTGTATGGAGGATTTAATTGTATAAATTCCAAGACTGGCGCATGTCCCATAAAGATGAAGATCTATTTCCAGAAGAATAAGGGCCCCATGAGGGTTCCCGAGTTGTATTTTCTATTTTATGGGACTGTATATGGACTTTATTTCTTTTAAAATGGTGACTATCCAATCCACACAACAAATATCTATGTCTGAAATGCATAATTACTTGTATTCTAATATTTAATTATTGCTCATTTTAACCGCTTAGATAAATGGAAAAATAGCGAGCGTCGACTTCGACGTATTGGATGCTACAGGCAAGAACTATCTGAGCTGGCAGTTGGATATCAAATTCCACCTGCGCTCACAGGGATTGAGTCATTCCATTGCTGTAGGCGATACTGTTTCTGACATAGATAAAGTGAAAGCAATTATCTATATCATACGTCATATCGATCGGACCCCGAAGGCCTAGTACCTCAATGTAGAAGAGTCTTACGAGTTATGGACCACTCTCGAGGATCGATACAAACATCAAAAAGATGTTATCATTCCTCGAGCGTGATATGAATGGGAGAACCTCCGTCTACAGGACTTTAAGTCAATTGCCGAGTACAACTCGGCACTTTTCAGTATCACCACACGCCTGAAGTTGTGTGGTGAGAAAGTGACGGAGGAACGTATGTTGGAGAAAACTTATACATCCTTCCACGAGAAGGATGTCATCCTCATGCAACAGTACCATGAACGAAAGTTCATGAAATACTCAGAGCTTCTCTCATGCCTTCTGATGGCAGAACAGAATAGAGACCTCTTACTGGCCACCCATAACTTGTGCCCTGCCGGCACTGCACCTGCGCCTGAAGCGCACAACATCTCCTCCCAGAAGAAGAAGATCAACTTCAGAGGCAAACCCCAGAAGGGAAAAGCAATGAAGAAGCATGCTAGAGGACCACCTCCAAAGACCTACAATGAGGGGAAGATGAAAAATGTGTGGAAGAAGAAATACAACGGCCAGACATCTGCCCTCAGGAAAGACTGAGAAGACAAATGCCACAGATGTGGTATTACTGGACACTGGTCCAGAAACTGTCGCACTCCATGCCACCTCCAAGACTTGTGTAAAGCTAGCCAGAAGCCAGTCGAAACAAACCTGGTGGAACATGAAGACCTGGCACCAATCAGGTTCATCGCAGAGGACTTCTCGAATGATGACCTGCTTGACTGATGCCTTGTCTATTTTATTTCTGCAATCTATTGTAGTTGAAACAATTTACCTTCTAGTTGTTTGTTTTTCAGCATGTTAGCTAATTTTCAGAATTTGAATGAAATTTAGTTATGTTTGTGCCTTATACTGCTATGCTTTTTTCTCTCTTGCTATAGATGGATAATAAATGCCTAGTGGACAGTATTTCTATGCACACGATCCTTCAAGATATTTTCTTTTTTCAAAGCATACACAAATACGATGGAACTGTGAATACTATTTTTGGTCCATCAAGAATAATAGAAGGATTAGGGGAAGCACACTTTCTACTCCCGAATAAAACACAACTATTAATAAAAGATGCTCATTTCACTCCAAGCTCGAACAAAAACTTGCTAAGTTTCAAAGACATCCGTTTAAACGGATACCAACTAGAAACAGTGAACAAACAAGACAAAGAATACTTATATGTAATGACTCTTAAAAACGGTGCTAAAACCATCGTTCAGCGTTTCGAGGGACTCCCGTCGGGTCTCTACCATACAAAGATTCGAGCAATGGAAACTAATATAATTGAGCACCAGATGTGCAAGAATCAACCAGAATTCCAACTCTGGCATAATAGACTCGAACACCCCAGATCTGCAATGATGCACCACATCATATCCTAATCCCGTGGTATTAACTCGAAGAGCCTGAAGCTATTTCGAAAGGGTGCATTTCATTGTCCCCCTTATTACAAAGGGAAATTGATTACGAAACCATCTCCACTTAAAGTGGACTCAGAGTCTCCAAGATTCCTAGAGAGAATACATGGAGACATTTGTGGGCCTATTCACCCCTCAAGTGGTCCATTTCGGTACTACATGGTACCGATAAACGCATCTTCCAAATGGGCATATGTGTGCCTCCTGTCCACCGGTAACGTAGCCTTTGCAAAGCTACTGGCACAAATCATTAAGTTGCAGGTACATTTCCCAGACAACAGATTAAGAAATTACGTCTGGACAATGCTGGGGAATTCACATCACAAGTCTTTCTAGACTACTGCCAAGCAACTGGCATTGAAGTTGAACATCCTGTAGCACATGTTCACACCTAGAACGAGTTAGTTGAATCTCTTATAAAGAGACTACAATGGATTGCTCGTCGATTGTTAATGCAATCCCAGTTGCCTGTGACTGCATGCTGCATCGCTAATAAGATTACGACTGTCTGGTAGTCAATCTTATTCTTCGATGCAACTCGCATATGGAACTCCACTGAATATCTCTCACTTGAGGATATTTGGACGCGCGGTTTATGTCCCCATCACACCACCACAGAGGGCCAAGATGGGTCCTCAACGTCGTCTAGGTACTACAAAGGATTCGACTCACCATCGATCATTAGATACCTGGAACCCTTAACGGGGGACGCCTTTAAGGCACGTCTTGAAGACTGTGAGTTTTGTTGGATCTGGATCCTAGCCTAGAGGGGGGGGGGGGGGGGGGGGTGAATAGGCTAATAAAAAATTCTCGTGCAACCCACGAGAAATCACACGCAGTTATAGCAGCAACAGGGTAAATAAAAGCAGACACAGAGTACACAGCAGATTTACCCTGGTTCGATCGTCCCAACGACCTACTCTAGCCCCCAAAGCAAATACTAGATTGAATAGTGCAATATGCACAAAGTGACAAGTTAGAGCACGCTCAGAGCACTCTCTACGCCTCTACACTCGCCAGACTCTCAATACCCCACACACAGTGTTTCCTCTCACTATCAATCCTAGTTAAGCTTTCTACCAGCTAGTCCCAAACTAGCTGGATCCCACTTGTCTAGTCCCAACTAGACAAGTCCCAAAATAGTCACCAAAAACAGGTAAAAGTTTCCCCTACAGAGAACGTTACACTAAGACACAAATAAAAGAGTTTAAGGGTTTAGAAATGCTCAGTTTATGTCCGTGTAGACGTCTCTGTCAATCAGCGCGTCGTCAGCTCCAATCTGACGCAAACGGTGTCTCAATCTGACTCCTGGATGTCAAGTTGTGCACTGGTCTGTGCACAAAGCAATTCAGTTCAAATCCTTATAAAACTCTGGTCTGTACGCTCAGCAATGCTGTTTGAATTGACTGTCGGTGTGCAAAGCAAGTGCAGTTCTCTGCAATTTAAACTCGGTCGGTGCGCAGAGCAATCCCTTTAAAAAGCAATGCCACGTCAGCAATCTTTATTTATTTTTCTCGCTTTCGATTTCACGCAGTTGATCCGCCACGTCAGCACACAAACTTCGCCTCGCGTTCGTCTTCGACTTTTAGGGCATGCAGGCACGGGATCGCTCCTTCGGCGATGGCGGGCTTTCGGCGACGGCGGGCTTAGAACACCGGCGATGGCTCAACTGTAGGCAGCAGCGGCCTTCGTCAGCAGGGGATGACCTCGTCGTGTGGGGTTCTTTGACGAAGCGCCGACTTCTGCGAGCGACTTGATGGAGAACGGAAGCTCTTCGACAGATGCGATCTTCTCTGCGAGCAGCGGGGCTTTCTCACGGCGGCGGCGGGGCTTTTGACAACGACTTGACGGCGAACGGCAGTTCTCACGGCGGCGTGATGATGATGAGAGCGGCAGCAGCGGAGTTCTCACGGTGTCTTTGTCTACAGCTGCAGTGGGCAAGCTCCGGCAACGTTAGTGCTTCTTCGTCGTTCGCTTCTTCTTACAGTGATCTCCGACAGCGCCTGGGGTTCACGGTGAGTTCGACAACCTCAACAGCGACGACGACAGATCGTCTCTCCTTCGTTAGCAGCTTCTCCGGCACAGCGGTGGCAGCTTCGGCACTCGATGATGACGACGGCGACTGCTTGGATCTTCAACGGTCGGCGATGATGATTGTTCCCTTGGTGGCACGATCGGGTGAGGAGACGGCGCTGCTTGCTCTTGATCAGTGCTTGAAGAGAAGTGATGGCTTACAAGGTTGGTGCTGCTCACGGGAATACTTGAGGTCGACTTTTTTGTTGTTGCAGTAAGCCCTAGCCTCTAATTTTGTATAAGCCCCTCTTGTTGAGATTGCCGTAGCAAGAATAATAATAATGGGAGAGTAGAATATCTTGCGGCTGGGAAAAAAAAAGCTTGGGGAGGACTTTGTATTTGGCCGTGAATACCCTTTTTGTAGCCCTCCTCTATTAGGAATTTGTATTGCCGTAGCTTATAATTTTTTGTAGCTCTCCTCACCCTCTTTGCAACCCTAGGGATGATGCCCTTAAATAGGTTATGTGCTAGGGTTTTGACCAATAAGATTTGCAATTTGAATTTTGGATTTTATGTCATCTTCAATAGAAATCTTATTGAGATAATGTATTTGAATAGGAATTGGGTAGACCCTAAACTTTGATATTTGATATGATCACATCCAAAGTTGGTTTGATCTAATCTCATACTTGATTTGAATTGGTCTCTTCTCATCTCTTCATCTTGACCAAGTCAAGAAATCCCATCACCAATTTGACCAAGGCAAACTTCTTTGTGCACACACATGTCTTTTCTCCCAATGTGCTATACGAATAGCAATTCCGCCAAATAGCCTAGATATATTGTTTCGCCAAGCCTGAAACACACTAAACACACACGTCAGATATAACAACACGTTTGTCATCATCAAACCAAGATCCTAGATCGTTGCTTCCAACAATCTCCCCCTTTTGGTGATGACAAACCCACAAAAGATTTGATCAATAGTAATGAGTGTGTGAAGTGTGTTGAAGGGTGTAATGTAAGATGAATCATGAGATGATGAATATTCAAGCACTACAACATGGCATGCACAATCTAATAACAAATAGCATGCTCCCCCTTCAACAAATAATACCATATATACAAATATTGTTCAAGCTCCCCTTTCAACAAATAGTCATCGAATCAAAGCAAAATCTTTTCTTTCTCCCCCTTTGTAATCACCAAAAGTGGATTAATGAAGTCATAGAAATATCACATGCAAAAATAAATCATTATTAGAAGTAGCGTGCAATTTGCATGAGTATTCCAAATAATGGGCAAGTCAAGTTCATAGAATTTCATACCAAGACTTCTCCACCTTTGTGTAAGTGAAATGATATAGACAATAAAGTGCAAGAGGAGATTCAATATCAGAAAATCAACCAGAACAATCCACATTTTCCATTTTTCATGAATATCACTAGGATTGACTTTTCCCACCTCATCAAAGATGAGTTCAAGTTACCGAACCCCGAAACATAGCCTAAAAGGACTTTTAAATGTGGGGTGGCATTGCTTGACGAGTTATATACACCAACGCTAATGATTACCCATGTAGCACAAGTTGGATACTCGTGGGTTGTGTTTTAGCCATGAAGTGTATCCATTTTTCATACGGAGCAAATATCGTTTTTTTTTCATTCTTTTGTGCTCAATTTTAATTCATGGCTAAACACATCATATCCCTTAGAAATTTCAGAAATTAATCATTCCTACATTCACTTTCCATTATTCTTCAAAAGAATCTCCAAAAGCACTAAAAAGTCAAAATATCGTGAAAGTGCAAATGTAGGTGTAGAAGTCAAGTTTGAAACTTATGAGACATGTCATGGCTACTAAAGAGAATAACATCATGTTCATGTAGCTACAACAATAATGAATTGACTTCTACAAGGGATAGAATTGATCATTCATACAATATCACTCAAGAGATTCAAAACAGGATTCAATAAGCACACATTTTTTTTATTTTTGATTTTTCAAATTTTTTTTTTCAGAAATAAAACCATTAAAAATCATCCATGCAAGCACACAAACCAAAATAAATCAAGCACACAAAAAAAAAATCTATGAAGGTATGCAATGCAATGCAAAGAGGGATAGAAATTATACCTTCTCGTCGCTATTTGACGAAAGAGCTAAAAGAATGAAACATTGAAATTAACGCTCCTCGCCAAAACTCCATCACACCTACATGAAAGGTGTTAAGGGTGACCTTGGAATCCAACAAGGTCCACTAGTGTTAGCCAACATGGTTTTAGGAACCCACACTTGTTTAAACTTGATATTTGTGTTCCTAAATTTACAATAGTATGATGTGTGGCCTACACTATCACAAGTAAAGCACTTTGCATATAAATTCTTCGCAATAGACGGTGCATTGTGGAATTTCTTGAATTTTTGCTTTTCAACGTTTTTCAGACCAAAACCAAGTCCTCTTCTATTATTGCCATATAATTGATTCTCTAAAATAGTGTCCAATGATTGTTTTCCCGTAGAGAATTTCTTAATGGCAAGTTCAAGATTAGAGACTTTGGTTTTCAACAATTTATTTTCTTCCACAAGCAATGTGCATTTATTATAAAAGCTCTCTTGTTTTCCTCTTCCTTTTTTTCAAATTCAACCATTTTTCTTTTAAAATCATTATCCAACATGCAGAATTTATCATTAAGCTCTCTAATAACATAGTCTTTTTCAGTTTCGAGCTTAATCAAATCAAGTTTAAGCATGCTAATATTATTCATCAAGGAAGCGCAAGAGAGACAAGGTGCTTCATCATTAAAACTGGATTTTTCCTTTTTCAAACTATCAATAGTAGAGTCACGAGCAACAATATCAATTTTGAGTTTTTCAATCTCTTTAGACATTTCATATTCAGATTGTTGCATTTCAAAGTTTTCATTTTGGTAGTCATCTATAGTGGATTCAAGCTCTACTATTTTATCTTGCATTTCTTTACAAAGAGTAAGGAGTTCAGTTTTACTACCAGAAGTTACCTCATTGTGTATTCCCATCAATGCCATGCATGAATGGGCTCCGTGTTCCTCCTCCTCGCTCTCAGCTTCGCTATCCATGTCCCAAGTAAGCACCTTGGACTTTCCCTTTTCTTTAGCTACCTGAGCTGTCTCATGTGGGCAATCCCTCATTCGATGTCCTCTTTTCTTGCATTTAAAACAAGTCATTCTATTAGTAGTATTCTGATCATAATTTTGCTTAGAAGACTGAAAAAAGTTAGAGCGATTAAACCTGGGTGCCATTTCTGCTCTTCCTTGCTTGGTCTGGACAAACTTTCTGAAATTTCTGACCATTAGCGCTATGTCATCATCATCATCTTCACTTTCGTCAGCTTTCAGAGCAAGTGGCTTGGTAGCTTTCTCCTTTTCCTCAGGTTTCTCCCTTTCATCAATATTTTGCAATTCAAGCTCGTGGGACAATAAATTACCTATTAAGTCCTCCACCCTCATCTGTGATAAATCTTTCGCTTCTTGGATGGCAGTGACTTTAGGCCTGAAAGAGCTTGGCAGAGCTCTTAATATCTTTCTCACCTGCTCAAGGCTAGAATATGGCTTACCGAGCGAACTAGACTTGTAGACAATGTTGGTGAACCTCGCAAACATTTCTGATATCGTCTCTGATGGTAGCATGCGAAATCCCTCGTATTCCGTGCTCAGAAGTGCAAGTCTAGACTCCTTCACCTGTGACGTTCCCTCATGCGTCACCTCCAAAGTATGCCATATTTCCTGCGCAGTTAAACAATGTGAGATACGATTGAATTCAGATTTATCTAATGCACAAATAAGAGCATTCATAGCTTTAGCATTTAGAGAATAAAGCTTCCAATCATTATCATCCCACTTATCATCAGGTTTAGGCATCTCAGTATTTTCAATTTTAATAACAGGTGATTTATAGCCTTTTTCAACAATTTTCCAAGCTTTATAATCAATAGAAATAAGGTAGATTTTCATACGATTTTTCCAGTAAGCATAATCTCCTCCATTAAATCTAGGTGGTCGGGAAATAGACTGACCCTCAGCAAAAGCACTATCAATGTGGTCCATGGTCAACTAGGCTAGATATACTAAACTGGCTCTGATACCAATTGTTGGATCTGGATCCTAGCCTAGAGGGGGGGGGGGGTGTGTGAATAGGCTAATAAAAAATTCTCGTGCAACTCACGAGAAATCACACGCAGTTATAGCAGCAACAGGGTAAATAAAAGCAGACACAGAGTACACAGCATATTTACCCTGGTTCGGTCGTCCCAACGACCTACTCCAGCCCCCAAAGCAAATACTAGATTGAATAGTGCAATAGGCACAAAGTCACAAGTTAGAGCACGCTCAGAGCACTCTCTACGCCTCTACACTCGCCAGACTCTCAGTACCCCACACACAGTGTTTCCTCTCACTATCAATCCTAGCAAAGCTTTCTACCAGCTAGTCCCAAACTAGCTGGGTCCCACTTGTCTAGTCCCAACTAGACAAGTCCCAAAATAGTCACCAAAAACAGGTAAAAGTTTCCCCTACAGAGAACGTTACACTAAGACAAAAATAAAAGAGTTTAAGGGTTTAGAAATGCTCAGTTTGTGTCCGTGTAGACGTCTCTGTCAATCAGCGCGTCGTCAGCTCCAATCTGACGCAAACGGTGTCTCAATCTGACTCCTGGATGTCAAGTTGTGCACTGGTCTGTGCACAAAGCAATTCAGTTCAAATCCTTATAAAACTCTGGTCTGTGCGCTCAGCAATGCTGTTTGAATTGACTGTCAGTGTGCAAAGCAAGTGCAGTTCTCTGCAATTTAAACTCGGTCGGTGCGCAGAGCAATCCCTTTAAAAAGCAATGCCACGTCAGCAATCTTTATTTATTTTTCTCGCTTTCGATTTCACGCAGTTGATCCGCCACGTCAGCACACAAACTTCGCCTCGCGTTCGTCTTCGACTTTTAGGGCATGCAGGCACAGGATCGCTCCTTCGGCGATGGCGGGCTTTCGGCGACGGCGGGCTTAGAACACCGGCGACGGCTCAACTGCAGGCAGCAGCGGCCTTCGTCAGCAGGGGATGACCTCGTCGTGTGGGGTTCTTTGACGAAGCGCCGACTTCTGCGAGCGACTTGATGGAGAACGGAAGCTCTTCGACAGATGCGATCTTCTCTGCGAGCAGCGGGGCTTTCTCACAGCGGCGGCGGGGCTTTTGACAGCGACTTGACGGCGAACAGCAGTTCTCACGGCGGCGTGATGATGATGAGAGCGGCAGCAGCGGAGTTCTCACGGTGTCTTCGTCTACAGCTGCAGCGGGCGAGCTCCGGTAACGTTAGTGCTTCTTCGTCGTTCGCTTCTTCTTGCAGTGATCTCCGACAGCGCCTGGGGTTCACGGTGTGTTCGACAACCTCAACAGCGACGACGACAGATCGTCTCTCCTTCGTTAGCAGCTTCTCCGGCACAGCGGTGGTAGCTTCGGCACTCGATGATGACGACGGCGACTGCTTGGATCTTCAACGGTCGGCGATGATGATTGTTCCCTTGGTGGCACGATCGGGTGAGGAGACGGCGCTGCTTGCTCTTGATCGGTGCTTGAAGAGAAGTGATGGCTTACAAGGTTGGTGCTGCTCACGGGAATACTTGAGGTCGACTTTTTTGTTGTTGCCGTAAGCCCTAGCCTCTAATTTTGTATAAGCCCCTCTTGTTGAGATTGCCGTAGCAAGAATAATAATAATGGGAGAGTAGAATATCTTGCGGCTGGGAAAAAAAAAGCTTGGGGGAGGACTTTGTATTTGGCCGTGAATACCCTTTTTGTAGCCCTCCTCTATTAGGAATTTGTATTGCCGTAGCTTATAATTTTTTGTAGCTCTCCTTACCCTCTTTGCAACCCTAGGGATGATGCCCTTAAATAGGTTATGTGCTAGGGTTTTGACCAATAAGATTTGCAATTTGAATTTTGGATTTTATGTCATCTTCAATAGAAATCTTATTGAGATAATGTATTTGAATAGGAATTGGGTAGACCCTAAACTTTGATATTTGATATGATCACATCCAAAGTTGGTTTGATCTAATCTCATACTTGATTTGAATTGGTCTCTTCTCATCTCTTCATCTTGACCAAGTCAAGAAATCCCATCACCAATTTGACCAAGGCAAACTTCTTTGTGCACACACATGTCCTTTCTCCCAATGTGCTATACGAATAGCAATTCCGCCAAATAGCCTAGATATATTGTTTCGCCAAGCCTGAAACACACTAAACACACACGTCAGATATAACAACACGTTTGTCATCATCAAACCAAGATCCTAGATCGTTGCTTCCAACAAGTTTGACGAAAGTACCTTTCCCAAACTAGGCATAAACACAGAGAAGCCAGACGCTTCAAAGACCATTTCATGGGATACCAAAACTTTATCCCACTTTGATCCGCGTACAAACCAATATGAAGAGGAGATCCTGAAGATTCTCCAAATACAGAATACAGTTCAAATTTTACCAGACAAATTCACTGACAACCAGAAGATTGTCAGATTACACGTCCCTGCTGCAAACACGCCAGCTAGGATTAACATGCCCAAAAATAGATGCAATCCACCTGCAGTAGAAGCGGCCGTACCTCAACAAAAGAGAGGACGACCCCCAGGCTCCAAGGATAAATTCCCTCGAAAGAGGAGAACTCCTGGAGAAATTATAACGATACCACCACAGGATGCTGAGCTCAGCCCAAATACCTCTCCCCTCCTAAAGACCCCTGAAGAGGAAAATATAGGAGAAATATCATTAAGCTATGTACGTACTGGGGAGGTATTGGACAGAAAAAGCACAATCATCGATGATAACTTTGCGTTCGTTATTGCTAATCACGTCACTGAATATGACGATGATATCGATCCACGCTCTCTAGCAGAATGTAAACGCAGAGGGGATTGGCCAAAGTGGAATGAGGCAATATGAGTAGAGCTGGACTCACTCTCGAAACACAAAGTTTTTGGACCTGTAGTCCTAACACCGAAGGGTGTTAAACCTGTGGGATATAAATGGGTATTCGTAAGAAAGAGAAACAAAAATAATAAGATCGTACGCTACAAAGCGTGCCTTGTTGCACAAGGCTTTTCCCAACGACCAGGAATAGACTATGATGATACATATTCTCTGGTCATGGATGCGATCACTTTCCGGTTCTTTATTAGCCTAACAGCTACGGAAGGCCTGGATATGCAGCTCATGGACGTTGTGACCGCATACCTATATGGCAATATAGATAAGGACATCTATATGAGACTTCCAGACGGATATAAACTTCAAACAAAAATGACAGAAAGACCTCGGGATGTCTATTCTGTCAAACTCCAAAGGTCACTGTATGGTCTGAAACAATCGGGAAGAATGTGATATAACAGACTCATTGAATTCTTCGTGAAACAAGGATTCACAACCATTGAAGTTTGCCCTTGCATATTTATAAGAGCAAAGGGAACATGATTTGTAATAATTGCTGTCTACGTAGACGACTTAAACCTCATCGGATCTCCTGAAGAGATAACTGAGATATCCAAGAGACTTACACAGACTTTTGAGATGAAAGACCTTGGCAAAACCAAATTCTGGCTTGGCTTACAAATCGAACACCTCAGCAGAGGAATCCTGTTACATCAATCCACCTACACAAGAAAAGTGCTAAAAACTTTCTTATGGACAAATGCCACTCACCGAGTACACCAATGGTCGTCAGATCATTGGATGTGGATAAGGACCCCTTCCGGCCGCTGGAAGAGGGGGATGAAGCACTGGGTCCCGAAGTACCCTACCTAAGTGCAAGTGGAGCACTCCTTTATCTGGCAAACTACACGCGTCCCGATATAGCGTTCACAGTTAACCTACTAGCCAGATACAGTTCAGCGCCCACAAAGCGCCACTGGACAGAGTGAAGCACCTTCTGCGCTACCTCCAAGGGTCAGTTGACCTGTGACTATACTACAAGAAATGTGTATCCTTCAACTTAGTTGGTTTTGCAGATGCTAGAAACAGGTCTGACCCTCACACCACAAAGTCCCAGACTGGCTTCGTATTCACCTGCTGTGGAACAGCCATCTCATGGAGATCAGTGAAGCAGACCTTAATAGCAACCTCATCCAACCACTCCAAACTCATCGCGATCCACGAAGCTAGCAGAGAATGCTTCTGGCTTCGTTCTGTTATCCACCACATCCTAGTGACAACCGGCCTGAAGGCGGGAGATCTTAAACCAACCACCATGTACGAAGACAATGCAGCCTGCATAGCTCAACTACGAGGTGTCTATATCAAAGGTGACAGGATGAAGCACAATTCCCCCAAGCTCTTCTGGACGCATGAACAACAAGAAGATAAACAGATCGACATCCAGTAGATCCAGTCTTGCAACAACCTGGCAGATCTATTTACTAAAGCATTATCTCGTTATACCTTTAGAAAATTTGTAATAGGGATTGGGATGAGACAGTTGAAAAATATACAAGCCTGAAGCTTGTACGCAACAGGGGGAGTTAATGTTGTGTTGTACTCTTTTTCCCTTAGCTATTGGTTTTTTCAATTGGATTTTCCATAGCCAAAGGTTTTAACGAGGTAACCACATCAACTCTGGATTCAGAAGTATCCACCCCTGATGTTATCCATCGATCAGGGGAAGTCAAGGAGACTTGCACTCTTTTTCCTTAGCTATTGATTTTTTCCACTGGGTTTTCCATAGCCAAAGGTTTTAACGAGGCAAGACCCATTAACTTAGGATCCAAAAATATCCATATCCCTATGGTCAGATAAGCCTTATGAACCCCGAAGTGTTCATATACCAAGCTAACAACAATGGATAGGTAAGAGGAAGTGTTATGAGTGTGCTTTTGTAGGCCCTCATGGTACCCATTAGTGTATTGGGTATCCACACTTATGTAACCTCATTCTATAAATACAGAGCTACGGGTTCCGTAGCCAATAAGCTCATAACACTAATGGGTTATTTTTGGGGTTATTTGATCCCTCCTATGTATTATCCTAATTACACATTGAGTTTTGCCTCACCAACATACATGCACAAGAACCAAATTTAAATATTTATAGTTATGACATAAATAGACATGGTTGGTAAATCGAAGTATTTAATTTGAAAAATATTGTACAAAACTGGATAGAAATTCTTATATGATTGTGTTCCATTGGGAATTGTGAGCCATCCGAGTTTACTTTTACATGCATCTTATATTCAATAAAATTCCGACTGTATAATTTGATCTTCTCTTTTTAATAGAATCAATTAACTGTAAGGATTGACTTACCCTTGCAATACTAACAACACACACTAGAGAGGGGGGGGGGGTGCATAGTGTAATGGCAATAAAATTATCCAATTAAAATTTAACTTGCAAATGCGGAATTATAAATGCAAGAGGAATTAAAAGGCACAATCAATCCAAACGCAAACACAAAGTTTTACACTGGTTCCCCAAACTTGGGTGCATCCAGCCACACCAATATTCACTATAATCCCACACAGAGAAGTGAATACAAATCTCATAAGGAGATACCCCACAAAGAGGATTTATGCCCTACACAAGGACCTAACCAATCCTACATGAGGATCAAGACTCCCACACAGAGAATCACTAACTCCCACTCAGAGAATTAGGGTTAGCCCTACACTAGGACACTAAACTACCATAAAGAGAGTTACTCCCACAAAGAGAGTTATTCTCACAAAGAGAATAACCTAAGTCCCACAAAGAGACAACCTCCCACAAAGAGAGAAAGTTCTAATTCCCACAAAGAGAACTAGAGACACAAATTACACCAAGTAAAATAAATACTCTTACCTATGCCTTGAGATGCTTACTCCTGAATGTATGCAAGGCATGGAAGAGGATCTCCAAGTGTTGAGATATGCTTGAGAGCACTTGGATGATTTCCCTTGAGCTGGACTTCAATGCATGAAGAGGAATGAATGCTCAATAGATGGAAATGAGGGAGCTTGAGAGTTGCTTATAGATCTCTTGAGATTTTCAAAATGTATCAAGAAGAATCAAGAAGAAGCAAGAGATGGAAGCACACTCATATATATATATATATATATATATATATATATATATATATAGAGTGATCTTCGGTTGCGAAAAATCCCGTGCGAAAACTTTTTTTTATTTTTTTGAAATTTTTTTTTTCAAAAATTCTTTTTTTGATGTTTAATCCATACAATTATATACCCCAGGGAAAATAATGGGTGAACCCGTTGGGCATTAGAGCACCCATCCACCCGTTACAAATTTAACGGTCTCAAAACGTGCGAATTTGATGAAATGGTTTGATCGAAGGCCAAATGACATTATTTCTCAACCATTATTTTTTGAGGGGGGTATAACAACATATAATGATGGTGGAAAAAAGAATTTTTGAAAAAAAAAATTTCAAAAAAAAGATAAAAACATTTTCGCACGGTGCGAAATGTTCTCATTTGAAAATTTTCCTATATATATATATATATATATATATATATATATATATATATATATATATATAGGAACCCCATATCAAGCCCCAAAACCCAAGGAAACAGCCAAAGAAACAATTCTGCAACGACTAGAAACTGGGTGAAAACGACAGGAACAGTCGACTGATGATCAAAAGACAGTCGACTGATCAACAGCTAGAAAATATCCAACGACTATAATCTGAGCCAGGACAGTCGACTGATGAAGACAATACAGTCGACTGACAAATAGGATAGGCGCCTGTTAATCCTTCAGCAGACGACTGCTACAGGGGATGGAATGAAACAGAGAGCTGCACTCTTTCTCCAGTTAAGCACACAGGCGACTGATGTCAATAATACAGTCTACCGTCTATTAGTCAGGCGACTGTAAAACCTTAATCAGTCGTCTGCTGTATAAGATGGAGAAACAACAGAGAGATGCAGAGAATGCACTTACGCTATACAGGCAACTGGTGACCAATCTACAGGCGACTGTAAATATACATGCGACTATAAACTGACCAGTAGTCGACTGTACGTAAAGCTCAAGTTTGAGTCAATCGAAATGTTGACTTGAGCTGTGCATATCAGGCAACTGTAAAAGGATCTACATGCGACTGAAAATCACCCAGTCGACTGTGTTTCCTTCAACAGGCGACTGATGGAAAGCCAGAGACTCCAAATGAGTCTTTGGACAGAGTGAACCTATTGGGTTGGATTCTATGATAATCCTAAGGCTCACTAAGATGGTTAGATGCATATGCATGAATGAGTAAACCATCTAACAAGGCATTACATTAATCATAGACTCAAAAGAGAGAGAAATCAATAAGGTAAATTACATGGATTACAATGCTTTCCTTAGAGTCTAAGTCTTCAATCTTGATGCCTTGATTGCTCTCCATCATCTCCAAGCTTTGGCACTCCTTGAGTCCAAGCTTTGGCTCTTCTCCACTTGATGTCCATCCTTGCACCAAGTGATTAGTCTCCAAGAAAGATATTCTTGAGATAAAACTGAGAGACTAAAATATGAGAGTCATTAGTAACAACATAATGTTGTGATCATCATCAAAATAAGATTGGTATGAAACACCAATACTCAACAATCTCCCCCTTTTTGATGATGACACACATTATGTAAAATACAAAGTATTAAAGCACAATGCTAATGAGCTCCCCCTACTTATATGCACCAAGTAAACAATGAGCTACACAATAGTAAATACTCATTCTACCAAATAAGATCATGGTGACATATAATAGGCATGGATTACATAAACCAATTGTAAACCAATTGTAAAATACAATATCATGCAAATATGCAAGGTTTATCTAATCCTATATATCTCTCCCCATAGATATATCTCTCCCCATATGCATATGAATATAACTCCCCATATATATTTACATAATGCATATATCTCTACCCCTTGACATCGTCAAAAAGGTGGACATCAAAAATATCCCCCTTTGTCATCTTAACCAAGATGTGACAATATGCAAGAAAAGAAAGATATGTATGATACCAAATTGAAAAATTTAGTAGGTATCAATTCACTATCCCATGCTCCCCCTAGATCATAGAAATGGTCAACTTTTGACTTCTAGGATCTAATACCAATTATACAAATAATGGAGCCATGGGCCAAAAGTGTATCAAAGCAATAGATATGGAAAAATCAAGCTTCAAAGATACACAAAGAATATTGCCAAAAATAAATATAACATGAAACATGTTGGTAATATACAAGAGGTTTGGTTTGAGATCAAAAACAACCAAATGTGAATAATGATCTCAAATAACCTCCGAAATGAGAGTTAACATATGTCATAAAATACTTTAAACTTATAACATATTAACTCACCCATTGACTTACACTTGGATAAAAATGCATGTATGTCAATAAACCCCAAGGTCCCCATTTTCATGAAAAATAAGTTTGAAAATATTTTCAAAATCATGAAACACACACAAACAATGGGTATGCTAAAAATAAACATTCAAGCACAATACCCATGCAAAATGCATATGTGTGAGGAACCTAAACATTAGGCAACCATGTTGGATATGGACGACATGTATACACCCATGAGGGGATGTATGAGGGTATACGGACCTCGGATGTCACGTGCATGAAAGCATGTGCGAAGGGAACCTTTTCATGTGTGAAAAGAACCACTCGATAAGTGGAAAAAGTCACTTTATAAGTGCATAAAGGCACTTGATAAGTGCATAAGGAAGAGGATAAGGAAATGTGCTAATATAGGCTAATAAGCTTATATATGTTTATTTCCTACAATAACTACCCCTAAAGCCTATAAATAGGACCCAAGGGTAAGGCTTTTAGGCTAATCCTTCATGCCATAAGTTTGCATAAGGCAAACCTTTTCCTCTTCTCCCTTCCATTTAGTTCTTCCAAATAGAGATTTAGACGGTGGAAACTCTGCTTCGATCCTCTGTAACGAAGTAACGACCGTTGTGGCGAATCCAAGGGCAAAGTTCAGAGACTACAGCGCAGCATACGCTAACGTAAGTTCTCATTCGATCCTCCATCTCTGCACGATGGGTTCCTACATTGGTATCAGAGCCACACGGGTTCGCCCCGGTCTAACTGATGAACGAGGCGTTGTCTTTTTCACGAATGAGTTTTCTACCATTATGGATATGGTAGGAGCGCATCGTGACGGAGAGAATCGCAGCAGTTGTTCTTTTCATGTTAGGGTCTTCTGTCATTACGTATATGGTAGGAACTCTCCGTGACGGGAAGAACTGACCGTTCATCTCGCCAAACTCGCACTCTTCATGGATGCTGAGTCTTCATTCAATAGAGAATGTGAACTCTCTTCATGTGGAGCGTGAAGTTTGCGGCCTTGAAAGTACGTTATTTTTTTTGGCACACGGCCATTAAAGAATAACTACTTTCTCGATGAACGGGTGTCTCATCGGAGAAGATAGTAGTTATTCTTAACGGAGAAGATGACCTCTTTGGTGCATGATCGCCATGGCCATATGGGTCATGGAGGCTATGCACCCCCCTCCCCATGTGGAGGGGTTGGCTATGGCCAATGACAACCAAGACCCCCCTCCGGGAGGGGGGGGGGGGGGTGTGTGCAAACCGGACCCCAAAGGAAGGGGAGGCCTGCCATGGCCAAGGGGCCATGACCGGCATGCACAAAGGCCATGGCCGGCCTGGTCTCGGCCAGGGCCAGGGCCGGCCCTGGAAGAGGCCAGGGCCAGTGCCCTGGCAGAGGCCAGGGCCCTGGCCGGCCCTGGCAGAGGCCAGGGCCGACGCCCTGGCAGAGGCCAGGGCCGACGCCCTGGCAGAGGCCAGGGCCGACGCCCTGGCAGAGGCCAGGGCCTGGCTGGCCCTGGCAGAGGCCAGGGCCTGGCCAATGCCGGCCCTTGGCCTCGGCCAGGGCCAAGCCCCGGTCAGCCCAGTAAATGGGGGGGACTTGCATGGGCGGTGGCTTGCATGGCCGGTCTCTACGGAGCCGACGGCAGTTGTCTGTGGCAAAATTCCCCTGTAGGGGGGAGCACCTGGATCCATACGGGAGCCGGCGGCGGTGGCTTGCAGAAAACTCCCCTCAAGGGGTGTTCGGTCTTGGCCAAGTTGCGATGGCAACTCTCTCTTTGGAAGGGAGAAGAATCCGGCCTTGGCACGGCCACGACACGACCCCGGCAATGGCCGGGGAATTGTCGAAATATTTCAGTTATGTCACCCTGTAGGGGGGTGTAGGCCTTGCCGAATATTTTGCAAATACAACAAGGGTATTTTTAGTACCATAAGGGTACCAAGTTGAAATTCCCTAATTTTTTTTTTGAAAAATACGTTTTCAAAATCGCTTTTCCGTTGCAAAGTACTATAAGAGTACTGTTATTTGATAAAGTGATGGGGAAATATTGAAAGTTGTTCTAGATGGTGATTGGGATCGTAATGACTTTTCCGATTCTAGAACAACATCTTCAATTTTTTTCGAAAGTAACTTATCAAATATAATAATATCATTCCAAGTGGGATTTTCCAAGTGGGAGTGATATTAAACTAGTCTCAAATTTCCACATTCGATTGATTCAGCGTCTCAATGGATCATGATTCGGCCAATGGTCTTTTGGACTAGTTTATGGGACACCTCGGCTCTGTCTGGGGGTAGTGAACCATGGACTAGCCATTCCCCTGGTCGGTCCGCTGGCCGAGACTGCTGAATTATGAAAATGTCTAAAATGATGACTATAAATATGAAATTTATGCAATGTTTTTTGATCGAACCTTATTTTTATATCTTTTGCAGCATTTTAAAGCTAAAATGTCTTCCGCTTCCAAGAACATCGTCGCTGAGTTAAACAAAGGTGAAAAACTCAACGGCGATAATTACAAACTATGGTCCATGAAAATACAATATGTTCTAGAGGAGCAAGATGTGCTCGAAACTCTGAAGAACATAATGATTGAACCAGAGTTGGACACTACGGCCCAGTACAGAAGAGACAAGGAAGCTTTCGATGCTTGGTCTCGGAAGAACAAGATTGCTCGCATTACGTTGTTGTCCAGTATGGCAGATGACATAATGCGCATCTTCCGAGAGCATGACCTAGCCATGGACATATGGTCCAAGCTAGAGGAGAAGTTTGGTGGCACCTCGGTGTCCAAACTTCGTTCTTTAACTATAAGATTCGATTCGTACAAGAAACGTCCAGATCATTCCATGGGGAAACATCTGCGACATATGGCGAATCTCATCTCAGAGTTAAAGGATGCAGGTCATGTGCTCACTGATGAGCAACAAATCCAAGCAGTCATACGTTCCCTACCAAATGGATGGGACCAAATGAAGATGCATCTCACTTATAATGAGAGCATCAAGAACTTCAGCGATGTTTCTAAGCACCTCGAGTTAGAGGAAGAGCGGCTTGCGGCCGCCAAGCCAAGTGCAAAAGTGCACATGGTTGCTAGTTCCTCACACGGGGGAAAGAAATGGAAAAATCGTTCGAAGTTTACTAATGAACGTAATAAGCAACCAGAGTCTACCAAGAAACCCAAATATAAGGGTGGGCACAAGAAATGGCACAAGAAGAAGGACTTGAAGAAGATCAAGTGTTTCAAGTGCAACAAGTTAGGTCACTATGCTCGTTCATGTACGAGTGGAGGTGACGAGGTAACTTGTAATAATACTTGTTACATATGTGTTTTTAGTTCAATATTTCTTGTGTAATCTAATCCTTTTTGGATAATTGATTCAGGTGCCACCGACCACATAGCAAGGGACAGACAGTCCTTCGTGGAGTATCACCGGATACCCCAAGGAACGAAGAGGATCTATGTAGGAAACAACACACGTGTTGAAGTGAAAGGCGTTGGGACGTGCAAGCTTGTCTTGGACAACGGCCGCACTATCCTACTTCATGATGTTCTCTTCGCTCCGGATATTCAAAGGAATATTATATCTGTGGTCGTTTTAATGGGTCTTGGTTATAGTTGGTTCTTTCATAGTTGTAAAGTGGACTTGTCTTGTAATAATTCTTTAATTGGTTCTGGGTATGTTTTCAAAGGATTTGTTGTATTAAATACAATGTATGATTCCTCATTTTATAATGAAAATTTCCTTGTTGCAAATTCATCAAATTATGAGTCAGATGTAATTTATTGGCATACAAGGCTTGGTCACATTGGACCAACACGAATGGATAGACTTTCCAAACATGGCCTTCTATCCAATGTTTCAAAGGTCGAAATGTCGACTTGCGAACATTGCCTTGTAGGAAAATCTTGTCGCAAGCCGTTTGGAACCGACACAAGGGCCGAGGTTCCATTACAGCTCATCCATTCTGACATATGTGGTCCGATGAATGTCAAGACAAGACGTGGGAAGTCCTATTTCATCACTTTTATTGATGACTTCACCCGATTCGGTCATATCTATTTGATATCCCACAAAAGTGAAGCATTAACCTACTTTAAAAACTATATGAGTTTGGTGGAAAATCAATTAGATCGCAAGATTAAGGTCTTGCGAACTGATAGAGGCGGTGAATACCAATCAACAAGTTTTAAGGAACTTTGTGATGAAAAAGGCATAGTTCATCAGGTAACTATGCCTTATACTCCGCAACAAAATGGTGTTGCAGAAAGGAGGAATATGACTTTAATGGAAATGGTCCGTTCAATGATGTCGCAAGCCAACTTGCCAATCACCTTTTGGGGTGATGCATTATTGACGGCCGCTTTCATTTTAAACCGCGTACCCTCGAAATCAGTTAGCTCCACTCCTTATGAGTTGTGGAACCAAAGGTCTCCTGACTTAAGCATTTTAAAACCTTGGGGATGTGCATCCTATGCACATATTTCCTCCCATAAGTATGGCAAACTTGGGCCAAGGGGGAGGAAATGTATCATTATACGATACACAGAAAACTCCAAAGGTTATGTTTTCATTGGTCAGGAAGACAATGGAGGACTAATTGAATTTGAGTCGAGGGATGTCACTTTCTTGGAAAATGAGTTTCCAAGACATGGAGAGATAAGTAAGGACTTATCTCTATTTGATATTTATGATCAAGAAGGATTACCTCATTCGAGTGGGAGAATTCTTGGTGAAGACGAAAATACGTTTCAACCTTCACCAATGGATGATACGAATGATGCGAATCCTATTCCATACGGGAATAATGATCCAAGTGGGAGCTTTTCTAACGACATTCCAAGTGGGAGTGATATTAGAATTGATCTAAATTCGAGTCAACAAGAACTTGAAGAATCTCAAATACGACGTAGTAGTTGTACAAGGTTAGCTCCTCTAAGATTTGAGGATGAATTCCCACAAACCTTTATGACTTTACTACAAGAAGATGACAAGCCTGCTACTTTCAAACAGGCCGTATCATGCCCTGCAAAAGACAAATGGATAGAAGCGATGAAGGAGGAATTAGAATCCATGAAAGTTAACCAAGTCTGGGACTTGGTTGACTTACCCAGAGGACGTAGAGCTATTGGGAACAAATGGGTTCTCAAGATCAAGCATAAGGCTGATGGCTCTATAGACAGATATAAAGCTCGCCTTGTCGCAAAAGGTTTTACGCAACAGGAAGGGATAGACTACGAAGAGACCTTCTCACCTGTTGTGCGTTTTACCTCGATTCGCTTGATTCTGGCTATGGTAGCTTGCTTAGACCTCGAATTACATCAAATGGATGTAAAGACTGCCTTTCTCAATGGATAATTGGACGAGGAGATCTATATGGAACAACCAACAGGGTTTGTAAAAGAAGGAAACGAACATAAGGTTTGTAAACTTCGTAAGTCCATATACGGTCTTAAACAATCCTCGAGGCAATGGTATATACGATTTCAAGAAGTTGTCTTATCAAATAGTTTTTCCATGCTTGATGAAGATAACTGTGTATATATCAAGAGGATTAAGAGCAAGTATGTTATTATGTCTCTATATGTAGATGACATTTTAATAGCCGGAAATGACAAGGGCTTTGTGATGGACATCAAGGCTTGGCTTTCATCAGTTTTTGAGATGAAAGATATGGGAGAAGCCGCATATATCCTTGGAGTTAAGATTTCAAGGAATCGTTCGAAGAAACTTCTCTCTCTTTCACAAGAGACTTATAAAAAGAAGGTTCTATAACGTTTTAATATGCAGGACTGCAAGTCCATTGATACTCCTATAAGCAAATGCGATAATTTATGTCTGAAATCGTGTTCAAAGAACCAAAAAGAAAAGGAAATTATGGAAAAAGTTCCATATTCCAGTGCAGTTGGTAGTCTTATGTACGCTATGATGTGTACAAGACCGGACATCTGTTTTGCCGTTGGAATGGTAAGTCGTTACCAATCCAATCCAGGGCAAGTACACTGGAAAGCTGTTAAGAGGATAATGCGGTATCTTAAAGGAACTGCAGACTATGCTTTATGCTATCAACGAGATGCATTGAGGCTCGAAGGCTACACTGATGCTGATTGGGCGGGTGATCTCGATGAGCGACGATTGACCTCAGGATATGTTTTTCTACTCGGATCTGATGCAATATCCTGGAGTAACAAGAAACAATCCTGCATCGCACTTTCAACTATGGAAGCCGAGTTTGTAGCATTTAGCATGACAGTCCAAGAAGCTGTTTGGCTTAGGAAGTTCTTAGACAGGCTAATTGATGCAAGTGACTCAGGTGCTGTACCAATACACAGTGACAGCCAAGCATCTATAGCCTATGTCAAAGATCCAAAATTCCATTGTAAGACTAAACACATTGATATCCGCTACAAATTTGCAAAAGACTATGATAAGACCAAGAAGGTAGACATTAGGTACATATCTACGCATGAGATGATAGCGGATCCGCTTACGAAGGCGATCCCCAGAGATGTGTTTTATAAACACTTATCATCTCAAGGATTGCGTAAGAGCTGAGTTGTACCAATGTAAATTCCCATGTCTATGAAAGATCAAATTTAATAAAAGAATAAGTTCTTTTCAACATTGCATATGAGTTTCTTGAAAATGTTTTTGTACATTTCTTTTATCTCAGCTGTATTTTCTAGTATGTCGGACAGATTGAGGTTGGCTCTCTCACATGAGCAACCGCCTTTATTCTATCAGACGGATAAAATAAAGATGAGACCTATTTAAAGTCAAAATCGTCAGACGGATGATTTAGAGTCATGACTTAAACAAAATGGTCGTATGAAAGATCTGCATCATATGGATGCTTATAAAAGATCTAAGAATATTTTTTTTGAAATCCTATCTGTCTTATGCGGGATGTGGGTCCAGAAGATTATTTGAGTAGTAAAAGGGACTCAAAGTCAGGCATTGTGGTGTCTGATCATCATCCTTACAACATCATTAAGACATACGCTCCCTGGGAAAGAAGTGATGTTGTAATACGTATTCATACCACGTATGCATTTGACCATCGGGTTAGAATAGTAATTGTATTTACTATTATGTGAGACCCAAAGACCACGTGGGTCTTAACTTCTTACCCTAATGGACTCTAATTGGTTCCTTTAGATTTGACTGGGTGATCGCTATCTTAGCATGTTGCTTATGGACTATGGTCAATTCGGTCCGGTGGGGCATGTTAGAAAAGCGAGTCAAGTCAAGATCGAAAGGATCGCAAGAAGAGGAAGATTAATTTCATATTCACATTTGGACTTTAAAGATTCAAAGCTGGCCAGCCAATTGTAATCCAGATGGGATTCAATTGTTGAATATAAAGTATAAGAAATGTGAAGAAATAATCTAGGGTAAAACATGCGTTGATCTACTCAACTTTGCACCCCAAAGAGTGTTGTGTATCTCTAACAAGTGCACAACAGCGGACTCTATGTGCATGACGGTCACACGGTCTATTTCTCGGTATGATAAATTGAAGAACTAAAGGAAAAGATGTTTCCTTACAATCCCCTCAAGTGTGAGTGGGAGATGTTGGATATGGACGACATGTATACACCCATGAGGGGATGTATGAGGGTATATGGACCTCGGATGTCGCGTGCATGAAAGCATGTGCGAAGGGAACCTTTTCATGTGTGAAAAGGACCCGATAAGTGGAAAAAGTCACTTTATAAGTGCATAAAGGCACTTGATAAGTGCATAAGGAAGAGGATAAGGAAATGTGCTAATATAGGCTAATAAGCTTATATATGTTTATTTCCTACAATAACTACCCCTAAAGCCTATAAATAGGACCCAAGGGTAAGGCTTTTAGGCTAATCCTTCATGCCATAAGTTTGCATAAGGCAAACCTTTTCCTCTTCTCCCTTCCATTTAGTTCTTCTTCCAAATAGAGATTTAGACGGTGGAAACTCTGATTCGATCCTCTGTGACGAAGTAACGACCGTTGTGGCGAATCCGAGGGCAAAGTTCAGAGACTACATCGTAGCGTACGCTAACGTAAGTTCTCATTCGATCCTCCATCTCCGCGCGATGGGTTCCTACAAACCAAACCCAAGATGAGTTTGATTTCCTAATGTAATCACATGCGGTGAGCACATCCCTAACTAGAGAGTTGATGTCGCTATCCCTCTCTTGCACACTAACCTTAGTGGGAATCCATAATCTCAAGGATTTTCTAGGCATGGGTTTTGCCTTTGCAAGAGGGGTGGATGTGGCATGCTTAGGTGTAGAAACGAATTTCTTGGCATGTAAAGAATGAGGATTTTGCTTCTTAGCAAAAAATGAAGATTTTTCATTCTTACTCATTACATCGTGATCTACATGCTTCTTGTTGATGTTATTGTTGTACAAGAAAGCATGGTGATTCTTCTTAGGTACTTTAGCAATATTTCTTGTATTTGCACCAAAAGAAGAATTAGAGGTAGGTTTGGGTACCGCATTTTGAATATAACCCAAATCTCCTGTATGATTTACCGGATGTTGTTTTTCCAACAAATCGTGGAGTGAATCCCTAGAATACACAAAGCTTATGAGCTTATTGGATTCCTCTTCACATTTCAACGTAAGTTGTTGAATGTGAGACTTTAAGCTAAGGTTTTGAGCAACAAGTGTTTTATTTGTAAGGCTCAATTCCTTAACTTAAGAGAGAAGTATGTCTCTCTCACTAGTGTCATAAGCATGCCTTTTATCATGAATTACACTAGTAATATCTAGTTCATGCAATCTACTCTTAGCAATCTTATATTTTACTTTTAATCTATTGTAAGAGTTGATGTACTTACTAGCCTTTTCGGAGACCAAGTCGAAATTGTTCTTGAGCTCCTCGTATGAGATCTTTTCTTCCTCGATCTCAACCTCATCATCATCCTTGCTAGAGCTTGATGATGACTTCTCCTCCATAGCCATGAGGCATGAATCCTCATAGGAGTTGTAGGCGTCGAGCCAATCATCCAACTCTTCTTCATTTAACCCGGAGGGGATTGGAGGAGGACCATCAATGGCTACAAAGCATGCGTGAGCATCCTCCTTTGCATCCTGTTCTTCGTTACTCGAAGTGTCCTCACTCGAATCATCAAAGGTCCTGACAAGTCCCTTCTTGTGATTTTTGGACTTGGACTTTCCTTTCCAATGCTTCTTCCCTTTACCCTTGTAAGTTTCTTTGTTGGGTTTGGAAGGGCATTCGGTGGACAAGTGACCTTTTCCACTGCAAGTGTAACAAGTAGGAACCTTGTTAGAATTGGAGGCAAACGTTGACAAAGACTTACCTTGCTCGTATTTGATGAATGCTTTGAATTGCTCGGTAATCTCCTCAATTTCTTCTCCACTTGCATCTTCTTGCTCATCTTCCTCACTAGGAGCTTCTCGACGGAATTTTCTCCTCCACTTGATTGGCTCCTCCTTGGCATGTAATACAACCCCCTTTTGCTTCTCTGGCTTCTCGGGCTTCGATGGTTGAATCTCCTTCTTGTGTTGAAGCTTCACTTCATACGCCATGAGATTACCAATGCATTCCTCAACGGTGTATTTGGACGTGTCATATGAGTCCAAAATTCTGTTGGCCTTTGACTCCCAATGAGGTGTGAGAGAGTCAAGGATCTTCTCTACACGATCCTCTTGGGAATTCATCTTCCCGAGTCCATCCAAAGCGTTCACGATATCAGTGAACCTTGTGAACATCTCTGAAGAGGAATCACGCTTTCAGCCAAAAAGGCTATTATTGTAGTTCAAAAAATAGACTTCCTTGGTATGACAATTGACAATGGTTATGTAGAATTACAACCTCATATCTTAACAAAAATTAATGAATTCCCTGATAAAATAGAGGATAAAAAACAATTACAAAGATTGCTAGGATGTTTAAATTATGCAGATAACTTTATAAATAAATTAGCTCAATTAAGGGCACCATTACAACAAAAATTAAGAAAAAATATACCATGGACATGGACAAAAAATGATATAAAGCATTTACAAAAAATCAAACAAATATGCCAACATATGCCAAGACTCACCTTACCCTTACTAGATGATGATTTAATCATTTATACAGATGCTTCAGATTTATACTGGGGAGCAGCATTAGTAGCAAAAAGAGAAAATCAAGAAAAATGGTGCAAATATAAATCAGGTACATTTAAACAGGCAGAAATAAATTATCATGCCAATGATAAGGAATTATTGACAATTAAAAACAGTATTAAAAGTTTTTATATTTATCTAAATAAACCATTTATTGGCAGAACAGATTCTGTTACAGCAAAAGCAAGAATTAGAAATAAAATTCCTGGTATAGGCCCTAATAAAAGATTAATTAGATGGCAAGCTTGGTTTGCTGAATTCAACTTTGAAATTGAGCATATTGCAGGAACTAATAATTATCTTGTAGATACACTAACAAGAGAACTTGTTGATCATAGAGATGAATGACAACGAAAAGGTCAATTATGAAGAAATATTCTATATGGTAAAAGAAGCAGCTGAAGAAGGAATAACATCCCTTCAAAAATTCCTCTGTGATGGGGCACTTTCTAATAAAGAGAAAGCTGAAGAATGCTTTCAATATATTATATGCTTATCAGAAGATACGATAACAGAATTCCAGAAGGAAAGGATGGAAACAATGAAGAAAGATATAGTATCTCAAACTGGCAGCTCTGCAGCTCCAAAAAAGAGTAAGAATGATATACAACAAGCTGAAAGCTCCATGGCCTCAGCAAAATATAATAATCCAGTGCACCTGGAATATTTTCTAAAATGGTTCAGTGAGCAAGTCACACCATTACTCAATGAACCAGATCCGTATAAAGGAGTTTACTCCGGATATGGCTATGATATGAATAAAGTATACATATATCCTGAAGCCAGTCCCTATGTAGTTGCAGAACTATATAAAGCTGATCTTATCTACTGTATTTATACGGAAGGGAGTTTGGATAATCTCCGGGCACTGCCAAAACTCCAAAAAGCAGTGTATGAATACACTAAAGTATTGAAACACAGCAATATATATATTGTACTTAATCAAGTTATCCCTGAAGAGGCACGGGATGGAAGTCTATTCCCAACAATTTCAATGATTGAGTTGAAGATGGGTTCTAAGAGATTTGTGCCAAAGTTCCAGAAAAATATGTTTCTTATCACAGCAGACACCATTGCAGAAACAAGGGCAAGGCAACTCAAAGCCTCGGTACAGAGGACAATAGAAGCTTTAAATATGGTCACTTGGGTATATGATTCAGCACCATATGAACTTATTTTAACAGTGAGCAAAGTATCAAAAACAGACAGCAAGAAGAAGATTACTAACTTTCTGCAAAGTATATTAGTTTGGCATGCGCACAGAAACGCCTACAAGCTATTCCTTAAAAATATGTCTGAAGACTTGCAAAGAAACTCATTCTGCACGGTATCCAATGGGAATCTTGGAATTTAAAAGAAATCCACACTAAAGGAATAGAAACGTATGAGGAAGACTTGACATGTGGACCCAAAAAGAAGACTCTGGACCTCTAAAAGTAGCAAGGTAAACCTTTATAAAAAGCAACTTTCCAGATGGGAAAGCACCAGAAAAAGTAGAAAAAGCAACTCACAGCTGTCCTCAATCATGCAGCCGCCTCCATCATACAGCTGTCCTCTATCATGTAGCCGCCTCAATTATGCAGCACCTTTTCCCTGTAGAAACCACCTTTGTTTGTATTATAAATAGATGTGAAGAGTCAGTAAGGAGACAGAACTCCCCGGAGCAACCTTGTACCAAGCGAGAATAAGAGTTCCTTGTAAAGGCATGTAGTTTCCTTGAGTGTTCTTCTGTGCCTTGTAAAAATCCTTCCTTTGCAAGAATAAAATTATGTGTTTTCTCAACTTCTACTTGTGCCAAATCCAAACATTCTACCTTCTTAAAAAAGCTTCCTTGAAAGCTGTTTGAGGGGGTTTGCTGGTAGTCGTCACAGTTCCTTCCTGGAGCACCAATTGGTACTCAGAGGCCATATGCGTTTGGCAAGGAGGCCGTGAAGCCGTGCAAGCCAGAGGAAAAGTAAGTGTTGGAAGACGTGCTGGGCCCTCACCAGGTAACCTCAAACGATTGCCCTTGGAGATTGCCCTTAAGAAGTTCTGAATATTTGCATTTAGTACTATAGAAGTCTTAGGACTCTCTGAATTGCTTTTATGAAAAACAGAAGGATTGTTAAAGACCGTATCCAAAAGACTTATTTCCACGAAACAACTGATCAAATAGAATATAGACTTAAGATATATCATCTGCATAAATTTGAAAAATATTACGGAAAAAACGAAAGAAGAATAAGAATACATAACAAACTAGCGTGGAAACAGATAACATTAAGGTATCGATATTACTTTGAAAACGCATAAAAAGACAAGAACGGGAAAGATCCTGAAGAGTGGTATCAGAGCCAGTAAGCATGTTGAAAGAAATTGAAGAATTGTATGAAGAATTGAAAGAACAGCTTTCGGTATTTCTCTTAGCAAAAACCATAATAGAAACTAAAGAAAAATTATTCATTATTAAAACTGGTGTTCCTGAATATCCTTTGTTTGGTAACATCTTGACATATTACCAGTTCAGATTATTAACACTGCAAAATAAGTCTGAAGGCTCTACTATTCAAGAAATAAAAGAAAAATTAGATAAACTGACAAAGAGAATTGGCATATCAGAAGAAATGTTACCCCCGATAACAACTTATGGTGGTTTTTCAGTTGGTCCTAGACATACTATAGAAAATCATAAGATGATAAAAGTTATAGAATCAAAAACGCCATATGATAATATGTCAATGTAAGAACTTGAAAATCTATGGGATAGGGCTGATGGAACACAGTTAGGTGATATTGCCATAGCTATGTCAAATTGTCAGCCCTCCAAGACATGAAACAAAAATTAGAGACAGAAAATATAAAAGCCACTAGTAGTAATACAGAAATCACTAATCCTACAGTAACTAGCCCTACAATAACATCACAAAAGAAACCAGAGACCAAGATAGAGCCTATAATACAAACAGAAATGAAGCCATTTATTCTGAATAAAGATTTCCTAAAAAGAAAAAACCTTATAAGATTTATAATGAACCCTATAAACCAATAACAAAACCTTTACAAGAAAGATCTAGAGCTGTTTTAAATTTAGATTGTGTTACAAATACACTAGACTTAGTAGAAGCCTGGGCTGGTGATCTACAAACATTAAGAATAACTAAAAATATTGACAACTCAATAGATATGTTAGGAATAATAGAAAATACCTTTATAGGTAATGTTAAAAATTGGTTCTCAAACCTTACGAAGGAAGCAAAACAACTAATAAATACTGGATCGAATAACACCTTAACTCCCTTAGATCCTTTGAATTTAATAGAATCATATAGGAAAATATTAAAAACTGCATTTGGTGGTTTACCCTTTGAAAATAGAAAACTAATTGAAGAAGAAAAAAGGAAAGCAAGAATTAAACTTGCAAATTTAGCTATCTGTGATTTAAGATATTTGGATGAATATAATTGTGAATTTCTAAATATTATTATGCCTCTGCACCTGATGCTGATACGATAGAAAATGTGTTAGCTTTATATTTCCTAAAATTACCTCCTCCTTGGGGAGAGGATTTAGCAGAGGAATATGAAATTTTTTTGAAAAACAATCCTGATGAATTTCCTTCATTAGGATTACAAATAAAATTTACAAAAGATAAAATAGCCTATTATTGCATGCAACAATCCCTCATAGGAAGTGCTAAACAATACACAAAAGAAAAAGGATTATCGTGTAGCACCTCAGACATGGCTACACAATGGGGTTGCCACTCTATCAAGAAAAAATATAAAAAGGTCAGAAAATACTTTAAACCTAAAAAATT
The DNA here is from genome assembly GCA_030789695.1 of Scilla litardierei. NCBI lineage: Eukaryota > Viridiplantae > Streptophyta > Magnoliopsida > Asparagales > Asparagaceae > Scilla > Scilla litardierei. The sequence goes on along the minus strand of CM061142.1, from coordinate 660,163,157 downwards.
CAAGAAACATAAAAAATATGATTTAAAAAAAGATATTTTAAGAAAAAAGAATATAAAAGCAAAAAAGATTTTGCTAAAAAGGTTTGCAGATGTTGGTCATGCAATCAAGAAGGACAATATGCAAACGAATGTCCTAAGAAAACAAAATACACTAAAACTGCAGTAAAAGCCTTTAGATTATTTGCAGAAGAAGTAGAACCACTAACAATAGACGAATTATATGAAAATACTTCTTATGAAGAAATATATGAATTACGTACAGAAACAACTTCAGAAATAGAAAGTGATAGTGAAGATTGTCACGAAATAGATGTTAGACTAAATACTGTGAATATAAAAATGTTAAATGTGAAAGAAATTTTTTTTGCTAAAACATATAATGAAACATTTGAAAAAATAATTAAAACACCTTTCCTATACGAGATAATAAAATTTGAGAACCCTAAAGATAAGAAAACTAAAACCAAAAGAAAACATAAAAAGGTAATAGCCTGTGAGTATATTTTTGATCATAAACAATATAGTGTAATTACAAATAGACATAATGTAATAGTTAGTAAAACGAGTGATGGTAAAATACAAATATTTGATAGAACAAAGTATAATGTGCAAACCTACATGGATGCACTACAAAAAATTACAATTGTAAAAGAAAGAGATTCTAAGGAAGAAATATCAGATATCTCATCTGAAGATAGTATCTCGAGTATTGGATCAGAAGATAATTCGGAAGAATTGGAAAAAGAATTTAATGAGTTACTACATGAAACACCTAAAATGGAATCATAAATAATAGTGTTACGCCTATTTGACCGAGACCCGTAAGGCACGAGCCCAGGAGCCCGACTACTGCTCAAAAGCCCATCTGCGTCCTCAAAGCCCATTCGACAAAGGCCCTACGAGGGACCTTCTCGAACGTGGATCCGACCCAGCCCCAATACCCCGATTGGTCGCTCGTCCACTCCTGCGTAAACCACTCCCCCGGATGCGCGACCACTAAATAGCGATAATGGGGAGGTGCTGGCATGGCGGATAGAGCGGCGGCGAGGGGGGACTGATGGGGCACGATCAATGGCGAACGTGGGACGTGGGTCAGAGGCGATCACGCGGGAGCTCTACAAAAGGGCCAGGAAGACGACGAAGAAAGGGACCGCATCTCAGGTAACTAAACCTAAGGTACTCCATCAACGACCTCGTTCCCCCAATTCATCTCCTTCCTCCCCCGCTCGCGCCGAGAGACGCCGTCACGATCTCCTCACGAGTCGGACCGTCTCCGCCGGGCCTCCTTTCTCAGATCTCTATCTGACTTAGGCATCGGAGGGGATTTGGCCGGAACCAAGGTCCGGCCCCCTGACGAGCGTTCTCGTCTGCACAGGTGGACAGCAGATCAACGGGCCGAGGCTACCCCTCGCCCCTCTCCGACCACTCGATCAACCGGACAGTGAGGTTTCCCCTCACCGTCAGCCTGCCGTGGCCGAGCACGCCCTACCGAGGCCGAGCGTCCTAATCGGGTCCGAGACTCTCCCTCGCCACCCGTCGGCCGTGCATCTACCCGGGCGACTGAGGCTACCCCTCGTCCCCCTACCAGCCGAGGCCGAGCACACCCGTCCGAGGCCGAGCGTCTCAACCAGGGCCGAGGCTTCCCCTCGCCCCTTCTGCACCGATTCGAAGCCCCCGAGGGACCCAAAGCGGGCCCCTTGACCACGTTAACCGGGCTCTCCACGGTCAACGCATTGTAGTGAGAAAACACTCTGAAACATCTGGCGCCGTCTGTGGGAACGAAAACTGTCCCACGAAGAAACAAACCACATCTGCAATGACGCGGCCTCCCTCCTCTCGGCGAAAGAAGGGCGAGGCCCCAACGCGGGGCGACAGGCCCCTCCATCGTTGCCAAGAATGGGCACGGGACCGACGCGAGGAGAGTCGTGAGGAAAGGGCCGGGATGCCCCCCCTTCCCCACCGGTTGGGAGACCGAGTGCGCTCGTAACGGCACGCAGCTCGGACGTGGCTTTGGTGGTATCAGTGGTCATAGACACTACCTTAGTGTGACGGCTGCTTGTCGACACCGGCAGTTCCTGTGACGTCCTATTTATGTCAACCCTGGAGAAGATGGGCCGGCAGAAAGGAGACTTGCGACCTCGTCCAGGTCCCGTGGTCAGATTCACGGGTCACTCCACCCCCATCATCGGCACTATCCATCTCCCGGTAACGCTCGGAAACACACCAGACTCTGTGACCCTAGCGGTGGAGTTCATCGTATTGGGGATCGGGTCGGAATACAATGGGATCATTGGCCGACCCTTGCTCAACGCCGTCGGCGCGGTGGTCTCGACCCTCCATCGGACCATTAAGTTCCGAACGCCGGGGGGATGGGGCAAGTCGAAGGCGACGCGGGGAGACCGAATACCTGCTATCAACTGGCGGAGGAAGGCCCCGAGGATCGACTAGCCGACCGAATGGCCGCGCTCGACTTGAGGAGTGGGCCTAGGCCCACCCCTGCGGAGGAGCAGGAGCAAATCCCGGTCACGGACATCGAGGGCCGGTTCGTCTCGATTGGGAGAGGGCTGAACCCGGACCTAAGGGACCAGCTGATCGAATGCCTGGAGGCGAACCTGGACATCTTCGCCTGGTCGCCTGAAGACATGCCCGGCGTGGACCCCCAGGTGATCGTCCACCAGATCAACGCCGACCCCAACTTCAAACCGGTTAGACAGAAGAAGCGTAACCTGGGCGGCGAGAAGATGAAGGCAGCCTCCGAGGAAGTGGAGCGTCTCCTCGATGCCGGCTTCATACGAGAAGTCTGGTACCCGGAGTGGCTGTCGAACGTGGTGATGGTCAAAAAACCCAACGGGAAGTGGCGAATGTGCGTGGACTTCAGTGACCTCAACAAGGCCTGCCCCAAGGACAGCTACCCCCTGCCGCGCATCGACCACCTGGTGGACAACGCCTCGGGATACGAGATGCTAAGCTTCATGGACGCTTACTCCGGGTACAATCAAGTCCAGATGGACCCCCGGGACGAAGAGATGACAGCCTTCACGACGGACCGGGGAACCTACTGCTACAAGAAGATGCCCTTCGGCTTGAAGAACGCGGGGGCCACCTACCAGAGAATGGTCAACAAGGTGTTCAGCTCCCAGATCGGGAGGAACCTAGAAGTCTACGTCGACGACATGCTTGTCAAGTCAAGACGACCGGAAGACCACATCGCCGATTTGCGGGAGACCTTCGAGCGGTTGCAGCGACACCACATTCGGCTCAACCCCGTGAAGTGCACGTTCGGGGTAAGGTCTGGCAAATTCTTGGGATTTATGATAACTAACCGTGGTATTGAAGCTAATCCCGACAAGATCGAGGCGCTGGTCAACATGCGCGAGCCGACGACGATCAAGGAGCTACAGAGGCTGAACGGGCGCATCGCAGCCCTGGGGCGATTCCTTTCCAAATCGGCGGAAAGATCGCTCCCCTTCTTCAAGGTCCTGAGGAAAGCAATCGCGGAACCTCCGAGCAATAGGAAAACGATACTCTGGGACGAAGACTGCTCCCGGGCGTTCGGGGACCTCAAAGAGTATCTCCGCAGCCCACCTCTCCTGTCCAAACCTCGGGAAGGGGACTCGCTGAGCCTTTACCTGGCGTGCGCGGAGGAAGCTGTGAGTTCGGTGCTGATCCGGGAGGACGGTGGGGTGCAATGGCCGGTATATTACACGAGCCGGATCTTGAAGGGGGCGGAGGTGCGATACTCGCCCATGGAGAAACTGGCGTACGCCCTCGTCCTCTCAGCACGAAGGCTCCGACCCTATTTCCAGGCCCACGCCATACTGATCCTGACCGACTCGCAGCTGGAGCAGAACCTCAAGAGATTCGACCGAATGGGAAGGATGCTAAACTGGGGAGTGGAGCTGAGCGAGTTCGACCTCCGATTCAAACCGCGCACGGCCATCAAAGGACAGGCCCTAGCCGACTTCATCGCCGAGTGCATGACGGAAGGAAATGGCCCCCCGGAGGGAGAAGACCCAGGAACGGTAACTGCTCCACCCCTGTCCTTTCTTTCGGCTGACCACTTCCAGCTAGAGGATCCAGGAGCGTGGATAGTTCATGTGGACGGGTCGGCCACACAGTTAGGAGGCGGGGCCGGGATTGCGATCCGATCTCCGGAGGGGAACATTGTGGAATACGCGCTGCGGTTCGAGTTCCCCGCCACGAACAACGTGGCGGAATACGAAGCTGTGATCAACGGCCTGAGGCTGGCCCTGGAGCTCGGGGCCGAGTCCGTCCGCCTCCTAAGCGACTCGAAGCTCATTGTCAACCAACTCTTAGGGAGCTACGAGGCACGGGAGGAGGCGATGCAGAGATACCTCCCAGTCGCCAGAGCGGCGATGTCCAAATTCAAAGACGTAGAGGTCCTACACCTCCCGCGATCAGAGAATGCACGGGCCGATGCGTTGTCGAAGCTGGCCTCGTCCTCACCAAAGGAGCTGGGCCGCACCATCTACGTAGAGAACCTGCCGTCCCCCAGCACGATGGAGCACGAGGTGATGGCGATCGACCAAGAGCCCACCTGGATGGACCCGATCATCCGATACCTCACCCACGGAGAGGTCCCGGCCGATGGGGACGAACGCCGAACCCTGGAGAGAAAAGCACTCCGATACATGATCCATGAGGGGACGCTCTACCGGAGACGCTGGACCAAGACGGACGTCCTCCCATACCTGAAGTGCATCGGACCGCAAGAAGCTGACTACGTCCTACGGGAGGTTCACGACGGGATCTGCGGGAATCACCACGGGGGCAAGATAGTCGCGCAGAAGATCTTAAGGCAGGGGTACTACTGGCCGACCTTGGCCAAAGATGCTACAAGCTACGTGCAGAAATGCCAAGAATGCCAGAGGTACGCCCACCATATCTCGACTCCTCCGTCAGAGCTCATCCCCATCGTGAGCCCCCTCCCCTTTGCGAAATGGGGGCTCGACATCCTCGGACCGTTCAAGCCAGGACGAGGGCAGCGGAAGCACCTGATCGTGGCAGTGGACTACTTCACCAAGTGGATCGAGGCCGAGCCGTTGGCAACCATCACGTGGAAGAAAGCGAAAAGCTTCGTGTGGAATTCCATCATCTCCCGATTCGGAGTACCACGGGCCATCGTCACAGACAACGGGAAGCAGTTCGATTCAGCAGGGTTCAAAGATTTTTGCGAGGAATGGGGAATCAAGCTCCTCTTTGCCTCGGTAGCACACCCCCAAACCAACGGGATGGCGGAGGCGGCCAACAAGTGTATCATAGAGCCCCTCCAAAAGAAAGTGAAGGACGCCGAAGGGAACTGGCCGGAAGAGCTCCCAGGGATACTCTGGTCATACCGGACGACCCACAAGGAGGCTACTGGCGAGACCCCCTTCATGCTCACCTACGGGGCCGAGGCGGTGGTACCGGTCGAATTGGGTGAAGAATCTCTTCGCCTCAAATACTTTGACGAAGACCGGAACTCGCAGGGCCTAGGGCTCAGCCTGGAGCTCCTCGACGAGCGACGGGAGCAGTCACTGGCCACCATCGTCCGCCAAAAGCAGAAGGTGGCCCGATACTACAACGCTCGGGTGCGAGGGAGAAGCTTCCACCTCGGGGACCTGGTCCTCCGGAAAGCGGGTTTCACCACCGATACCGCCCGCAAAGGGAAGCTCGCGGCTAGATGGGAGGGGCCCTACAAAGTCGTCGAGGTCCTCGGACCCGCAGCCTACCGACTTGCCGACATGGAAGGGAGAGTTCTCACTCACACTTGGAATGCGGAATATTTGCGCAAATACTTTCAATAGATGTATCACTTCCTATGAAATAAATTTGTTTTAAATTCATTCCTTTCCAGATAAAGCGAAAAGGTATACAGAGGGATACACGAAGAGGTCGAGGGGCATTCCCCTCCCTCATTCTTCTCCGGGGGCACCGGTGGAGCCACAGGCTGGCAGCTCACTAGGGTCTCCCCCCTTACTCTGTTCGGCGTCAGGGTGCATCCGAAGTTTCTCGAAGTCAATCCCCGAGAGCGGGAACTTCTTTTGGATCTCGGACTGGCACCAGGCGAAGCCCTTCTCGTACGACGTCGCTAAGGCGGTCTCCACAAAGGAGGTGGCATACTCCGCCACGGCATCCCGAGCGATCCGGGCCGGATCCACCCCCTCGAGCCCACGCAGCCGGGCCTCCAAGGTCTCGACCTGGCGTTGGTGCTCCGCCCTCTCCTTCTCGATCTCCCGGGATTTCTCCCCAAGTTGGGCTGCAAGGGCCCTCGCTTGCTCCTCCGCTGCATCCAGACGATCGGAGAGCTCCGAGGCTTCGGAGGCAGCAGTCGGGTCGGGGATCTGCTTGTCTCCCCCGGACGCGCCGACATCTCTTAAAAGAGAGGCGAGCTGCGTCTCGGCCTCTGATTTCGCGGTCAGAGCCACGGCTCTCTCCCGATCCGCCACCTCCAGGAGAGAGGACAGCTCGGTTATTCGGGAGTTCAGGGACTGGACCCGCGCCTCCTCCAACTGACTAGCTCCCTCCCCCTCCTCGCCAGGGACCTCAGGGCCTAGCCCGGCCACCAATTTGGCTGTGGGAAGAGCCGCGAACTGACGCCTCATCGAGAGGCCCACCGAGGACAACTGTGCCAAAGCAACGAAGGTAAGACGGCAAAAGCAGCTGGAAAACGGGGGGACAAGCAAAGACACACTACCTGTTGGCCAGCCTGGATCACGAAGGTAGCCAAGCAATCGCCCCTGACTCCGTCCAACACCGCCTGGTCGGGAGGGAGACAACAGTTCTCGGCCACACGAGCGGCGGCTCCACGGCTCGAGAACACCGACTCCTTCTCCCCCACTGGAAAGCGTGGACGAAGAAGACCCTCTCCTGACGAAGGGAGCTCGCCAGGAGCGGAGCGGAACGCCCCAAGATACCGACTGTAAGCATCAGGGAGAGAGCCGTCCGGGAGAGGTGAAGGGCCGGCCCACGGCCAGGCAACTTCAACGGGAGCAGGAGGAGGTCGGTCAGCAGCCGGCTGGACGTCGACCCCCTCGACCCCCTCACGGAGCCTCTTGGGAGACCCCTGCAAGGGGAGAGAGGGAGACGACATCTTCTTTCGCTTCGAACCTCCGGACACGGTCACAACCCGCTGCTTCTTCCGGACCGCCAACACATGGTCCCTTCTGCGCGGATCCGGGTTCGGGACCTGCACGAGAGCGCTGGCAGGAGAAGGACCGAGAGGGAACCCACCTGCACTCAAAGAATAAATGAGAGACAGAGCAGAACCTGGGCGACCTCGAGGGGCGAACGCTCGGAGCAGCTTACCTAGGGGCCACACCGTCTTACGCAAATTAAAGTCACTAAAGAGGAAGTCGATCGAGCGCTCCCTCGGAGGTATTGCCAACATATCCCTCGCCGTCTGCTGCTCAGCGACCGTCGGCTCACCCAGATTGAGAACAACGGCACCGGCTGCCACCCACCGCGCCGGGAAGTGTACGCTCGAGGGGAATGTGACGAACACGTATTCCCCCTTCCAGCGTTTCAGAGAACTCGGCAACCCCAGCACCAGGGACATCCTCGGGCGGGCGCTGATGTAAATCCACGCCCCCGATTGATGGAGGCTCAGGCGGTAGAACTGGGCAAGGAGGCGGAGAGAGGGCACCACACCCTTCAGCATGCAGACGACAACGAACCCGACGAGGATCCCGACGGCGTTGGGACAGAATTGACACAAGCACACATTGTGGGCTTGAAGGAACTCAACGATAAAAGGATGAAGCGGGAAACGGAGCCCGAAGTGGAAGCACTTCTCATATACCCCGACCTCATTGGGACCAGGAGAGCAGATCCGCTCGTCAGCCCCAGGGGCACGAGCCGAGTAGGGCGGAAGCAGGTAGGAGGAGCGCATGCTCCCGATGGCGGTGGCACAGATCGACGAAGGCCACGCCAAGACCTCGGAAGGAACCCCTGAAAGATCGTCCCCGTGCTGACTAATCGCCGAAGGAGTGCCGCCCGCCAGACCTGGAGCCACATCGCGTTCCGACCGAACCGAACCCGTAGCAGAAGAAGACGACATGGGGCAGAGCGCAGACAGGAGGGGGATCAGCGCAAAGAAGAAAGACGATGGGATGGCGGCTCACGAACCCCTCGGCTTCTCCACTTAAGACGACTCCGCGGGCGGCAGGGATAAGCTTGCCGCTACACGTGGCAACATCTGAAGGCTGACGACGCTTCGGAACCCGCGCCTTAAAAACATCGAACGGGCCAACTCATGATGACGACTAATAAATGAGTCGGCATCGACTGACGAGCTCGTCAAAATCGGCAGAGGTCACATCGGCCGAGCCGAACCGGCCGAGGCCGATCAACCCGACCGATGGGGGCAATTGTTACGCCTATTTGACCGAGACCCGTAAGGCACGAGCCCAGGAGCCCGACTACTGCTCAAAAGCCCATCTGCGTCCTCAAAGCCCATTCGACAAAGGCCCTACGAGGGACCTTCTCGAACGTGGATCCGACCCAGCCCCAATACCCCGATTGGTCGCTCGCCCACTCCTGCGTAAACCACTCCCCCGGACGCGCGACCACTAAATAGCGATAATGGGGAGGTGCTGGCATGGCGGAGAGAGCGGCGGCGAGGGGGGACTGATGGGGCACGATCAATGGCGAACGTGGGACGTGGGTCAGAGGCGATCACGCGGGAGCTCTACAAAAGGGCCAGGAAGACGACGAAGAAAGGGACCGCATCTCAGGTAACTAAACCTAAGGTACTCCATCAACGACCTCGTTCCCCCAATTCATCTCCTTCCTCCCCCGCTCGCGCCGAGAGACGCCGTCACGATCTCCTCACGAGTCGGACCGTCTCCGCCGGGCCTCCTTTCTCAGATCTCTATCTGACTTAGGCATCGGAGGGGATTTGGCCGGAACCAAGGTCCGGCCCCCTGACGAGCGTTCTCGTCTGCGCAGGTGGACAGCAGATCAACGGGCCGAGGCTACCCCTCGCCCCTCTCCGACCACTCGATCAACCGGACAGTGAGGCTTCCCCTCACCGTCAGCCTGCCGTGGCCGAGCACGCCCTACCGAGGCCGAGCGTCCTAATCGGGTCCGAGACTCTCCCTCGCCACCCGTCGGCCGTGCATCTACCCGGGCGACTGAGGCTACCCCTCGTCCCCCTACCAGCCGAGGCCGAGCACACCCGTCCGAGGCCGAGCGTCTCAACCAGGGCCGAGGCTTCCCCTCGCCCCTTCTGCACCGATTCGAAGCCCCCGAGGGACCCAAAGCGGGCCCCTTGACCACGTTGACCGGGCTCTCCACGGTCAACGCATTGTAGTGAGAAAACACTCTGAAACAAATAGAAATCTCTGGAACCAGAGATGTTAGAGATGATGAAACGGGTTATGAAGAAACAATACAATTAGATCAAGAAAAATATCAACAAATACAAAAAACAAAATTTACATTATCCTTAGGCACTTGCTATGAAATGCCTTTAATAAGATATACGTACAAAGAAAAATACATTATTAGAATACTAGAACATTTTATCGATGTATATACAATGAAAGGAGAAGTACCTATCAAATTAATAACACAACAAATTATGAAAACGGAAAAATAAAAATTCTCAACAGAATTTAAAAAACAAGCAAAATGGTTACACTTAGGTGGAATAGAATTAATTTTTAAAGCAGCATTTAGAAAAGGTATCAATGTACCGTGCACATTTTGGATATCTGATGATAGGATTTTGCATGATGCTAAAGATGCCTTAATTGGAATTATTAGAGGTAACTTTGCTTATCAAATATTAAAATGAGAATATTTCCAGATTTTGCTATTGCTTTGACAGATAAAAACCTAGATTTAGGAATAACACTATATCATAAAATAGATAGATTAGAAATGCCACCAGGCAGTGTCGTGTGTAGTATTACATCCTGTTTGGTTTATGCATATTCCAGTAGGCACCATATCACAAACAAAAAGGTTAATGAAAAAAGTATCAGTATTCCAAAACCTTTTGATGAGATATGTGAAATTATCCCACCAAAGGATTTAACACCAGAAGAAATAGAATTTCCGCAAGAATTAATTTTAAATAGAAAAAAGATATTGTTAACACAACACACTATACAATCTCAAGGAAGAAATTCTTTCAGAATAACATGTGATGAAGGATCCAGCAGTACAGCCAAAATCACAGACTTAAATATTAATAAATTAAACTTAACAGAATCAAATAAACAATTATATATATTAGGTTTTATTGACAATAAAGAAGTAGCTGTACTCGTAGACACTGGAGCAGCAAATTCACATATCAACTCATCACTAGTTACACCATATCCTCAAAAAGATACAACTCAGAATTATAGATACATAGATTATTTTGGCCAGGTACATTTGTTAAATAAGAGCACTACAGTAAGACTTGTATTCCCTGATCGTCATGGCAAGACACTGCAAGTAGAAACAGAAATATTAATAGATGATAAGATTCCAAAAAAAGAAGTACTATTAGGAATGAATTTCCTAAGTAAATATACATTGACTATACAACCCACATATATTAAAATAGACCAATATGAGTTTCCTTTAATAACAAAAAATTATATTAAAAAAGCAATTGCCACATCACCCTATTCTACATATATTGAAGGTATTCTAGATATCCCTTACTATCAACCAATCACATTGCATGCATACGTTGATACATGATCATGAATTTGTTTATGCGAAAGTTATCTTCTCCCGCCTAAATGGTGGATTGAAGATGGACAAGCCATCATTGCATTAGATATTCAAGAAAAGGAAATCAAATATGATAAGTATGCTATTAATGTTCCATTTACAATAGGACATATAAAATTAAAATCCCAAAAGTCTGGGCGAGCAATGTGCAAGGCCCCGATATCTTATTAGGCAATGACTTTCACCTCATGTATCAACCAATGACCCAAATTACTGACCATATTATCTTTACCACGCCCTGCGGTACACCTATCCTTGCTCCACACTTAAAACAAGCCTATACTATCACCTTTACTTATCAACCTGCGCCTGCTCAGCGTGGTGATTTTGACCCTTCAAAACTTGAAAATTTTCCACTTTTAAAACAAGAAGACTATGAACATCAGAATCTTACTATTGACTTAGAAAAGATAAAAGAAAGATTTAAAGAAACATACAGTGAAGACCCCTTAGCTAAATGTGAATTAGATAAAACATTAGCAGAAATAAAATTAAAAGATCCACCTAAAATAATTAGAGTTAGACCCATGAAATACACCTTAGAAGATTTAAAAGAATTTGAAATACAAATCAAAGAATTATTAGACCTCAAAGTAATAAGACCCTCTAATAGCCCACATAGCTCACCGGCATTTATTATGAGAAAACATAGTGAGATTATTAGAGGCAAAGCCTGAATAGTTATTAATTATAAAGCATTAAATGATGCAACACTATTTGATGGATATTATCTACCTAATAAAGAAGTCCTGTTAAACAAAATACAAAATAAAAAATGGTTTACAAAAATGGATTGTAAGAGTGGCTTCTGGCAAATAAAATTAACAGAGGAATCAATACCATATACATCATTCAGTTGTCCTCAAGGACAATTTGAATGGGTACTGATGCCCTTTGGCCTAAAAAACGCACCACAAATATTCCAAAGACGAATGGATGAGGTCTTAAAAAGACATAATAAATATTGTATAGTATATGTTGATGATATCTTAATATTTTTCTGAAAATTTAGAAGATCATCTGAAACATTGTAATGCTATTATTGATACATGTATCACAAGAGGAATCACGCTTTCAGCCAAAAAGGCAATTATTGGAGTTCAAAAAATAAACTTCCTTGGAATGACAATTGACAATGGTTATATAGAATTACAACCTCATATCTTAACCAAAAAACCATTTATTGTTAGCACAGATTATGTTATAGCAAAAGCAAGAATTAGAAATAAAATTCCTGATATAGGCCCTAATAAAAGATTAATTAGATGGCAAGCTTGGTTTGCTGAATTCAACTTTGAAATTGAGCATATTGCAGGAACTAATAATTATCTTGCAGATACCTTAACAAGAGAACTTGTTGATCATGGAGATGAATGACAACAAAAAGGTCAATTATGAAGAAATATTCTATATGGTAAAAGAAGCAGCTGAAGAAGGAATAACAACCCTTGAAAAATTCCTCTGTGATGGGGCACTTTCTAATAAATAGAAAGATGAAGAATGCTTTCAATATATTATATGCTTATCAAAAGATACAGAATTCCAGAAGGAAAGGCTAGAAACAATGAAGAAAGATATAGTATCTCAAACTGGCAGCTCTGCAGCTCCAAAAAACAGTAAGAATGATATACAACAAGCTGAAAGCTCTATGGCCTCAGCAAAATATAATAATCCAGTGCACCTGGAACATTTTCTAAATTAAACTTAACAGAATCAAATAAACAATTATATAAATTAGGTTTTATTGACAATAAAGAAGTAGCTGTACTCCTAGACACTGGAGCAGCAAATTCACATATCAACTCATCACTAGTTATAACATATCCTCTAAAAGATACAACTCAGAATTATAGATACATAGATTATTTTGGCCAGGTACATTTGTTAAATCAGAGCACTACAGTAAGACTTGTATTCCCTGATCGTCATGGCAAGACACTGCAAGTAAAAACAGAAATATTAATAGATGATAAGATTCCAAAAAATGAAGTATTATTAGTTTGGCATGCGCACAGAAACGCCTACAAGCTATTCCTTAAAAATATGTCTGAAGACTTACAAAAGAAACTCATTCTGCACGGTATCCAATGGGAATCTTGGAACTTAAAAGAAATCCACACTGAAGGAATAGAAACATATGAGGAAGACTTGACAGGTGGACCCAAAAAGAAGACTCTGGACCTCTAAAAGTAGCAAGGGAAACCTTTATAAAAAGTAACTTTCCATGCTTCGCCTTCCTGCATCTTAAACATTTCATATTTAGATCTAAACACAGTTTGTTTAGATTTCTTTGCCTTCGTAGTCCCTTCATTGCAAATCTCCAAGGTATGCCAAATATCGTTGGCCGTTTTGCACATGGAGATGCGGTTGAACTCATTTGCTGAGAGAGCGCAATGCAGTGCGTTCATAGCCCTCGCATTGAACTTGATCGAGTCCTTCTCCGCCTTTGTCCTAAAAGCCACAGGAGTAGTGGGCTTCTCAAATGGCACCTCCGTAATGTCCCATATGTCTTGACCCTCCATGTAGATCATCATTCTGATCTTCCAACTTGGGTAGTTGGTTCCGTTGAAGAGTGGGGGTCGTACGGTTGAATGACCTTCTTCATGAGACGCCGATGAGGCGTTGAATGCCATGGTTGCAGTATGCTATAACCTCGCTCTGACACCAATTGTAAGGATCGCCTTACCCTTGCAATACAAATAACACACACTAGAGGGGGGGGGGGGGGGTGAATAGTGTAATGGACTTAAAATTGTCCAATTAAAATTTAACTTGCAAATGCGGAATTATAAATGCAAGAGGAATTAAAAGGCACAATCAATCCAAACGCAAACACAAAGTTTTACCCTGGTTCCCCAAACTTGGGTACATCCAGCCACACCAATATTCACTATATTCCCACACAGATACAAATCTCACAAGGAGATACCCCACAAAGAGGATTTATGCCCTACACAAGGACCCAACCAATCCTACACGAGGATCAATACTCTCACACAGAGAATCACTAACTCCCACTCAGAGAATTAGGGTTAGCCCTACACTAGGACACTAAACTCCTACAAAGAGAGTTACTCCCACAAAGAGAGTTATTCCCACAAAGAGAATATCCTAAGTCCCACAAAGAGACAACCTCCCACAAAGAGAGAAAGTGTTAATTCCCACAAAGAGAATTAGAGACACAAATTACACCAAGTAAAATAAATACTCTTACCTATACCTTGAGATGCTTACCCATGAATGGATGCAATGCATGGAAGAGGATCTCCAAGTGTTGAGATATGCTTTAGAGCACTTGGATGATTTCCCTTGAGTTGGACTTCAATGCATGAAGAGGAATGAATGCTCAATAGAGGGAAATGAGGGAGCTTGAGAGTTGCTTATAGATCTCTTGAGATTTTCAAAATGTATCAAGAAGAATCAAGAAGAAGCAAGAGATGGCAGCACATCATATATATAGGAACCCCATATCAAGCCCCAAAACCCAAGGAAACATCCAAAGAAACAATTCTACAACAGCTAGAAACTGGGTGAAAACGACAGGAACAGTCGACTGATGATCAAAAGACAGTCGATTGATCAACGGCTAGAAAATATCCAACGGCTATAATATGAGCCAGGACAGTCGACTGATGAAGATAATACAGTCGACTGACAAACAGGACAGGCGCCTATTAATCCTTCAGCAGACGATTACTGCAGGGGATGGAATGAAACAGAGAGCTGCACTCTTTCTCCAGTTAAGCACACAGGCGACTGATGTCAACAATACAGTCGACTGTCTATTAGTCAGACGACTGTAAAACCTTAATCAGTCGTCTGCTGTATAAGATGGAGAAACAACAGAGAGATGCAGAGAATGCACTTACGCTATATAGGTGACTGGTGACCAATCTACAGGCGACTGTAAATATACAGGCGACTGTAAACTGACTAGTAGTCGACTGTGCGTAAAGCTCAAGTTTGAGTCAATTGAAATGTTGACTTGAGCCAGAGACTCCAAATGAGTCTTTGGACAGAGTGAACCTATTGGGTTGGATTCTATGATAATCCTAAGGCTCACTAAGATGGTTAGATGTGTAGGAAAATATGCCCTCAGATCATTTGTATTTGATGCAAATGATAATTTAAGCCTAGACAGGGATTATTTTGCATTTGATGCAAAAGAGATTAAATGTGTTTTAAATTGTTTAAAACAATATTTAATAATATAAACACAAGGAAAGGTTCACCGGTGAGACGGGTTTGTCCCGCTCTAAACACAGGTTCAAACCGCGTCAGAAACGGAGTCCAAACGAGCCCAATAAGTCTATTTAAAAGGAGTATTAAATAGAAAGCCAAAGGGCCCACTAAGATTGAGGCCCACTGTTTTTTAAAGAAAAAAAACAGTAAAACAACAGTGCAAAAGGGGGGGGGCCCGAAATAAGGACCCCCAACCTGGCGCCCAGTACTTGGACGCCAGGCGGCGCCCAGCATAAGCTGGCACGCGCCAGCCTGTCGCATGCCAGGCACACGCCTTGCAGGCTGGCGCACGCCGAACTGTGGGGCCCACTCTGTGGGCCCCACAGCTAGGGTTTTGAACCATAAACTCCTTTCTGGCTGGCGGCTGTTTTGTTATGTAAAAATACTGGTTTGGGCTGAACTTTGGACACTCAATTGGAGGGACAAACGAACTCCGATTGACGAACGGTTTTTCCTATGCGTTCACCGTTGAACACCCTTCGAATTGATAGGTCGTATCAATCATGAAGCTCAACGATGAGGGAGTTAAAATTCACGGAAGTTTGCACCTTATGAAGGACAAACTAACTTGATTTTAATTAACTCTATATTTAGTCCCACATCAGATTTTAAGTGAAGGGGAGCAGTCAGCCGCCTATATAAATAGGGGTCTGCTCTCCTTCTCAAAACTTGTCCCAAGATCTAGATCTGAGCGGCTCTCGTAAATGTTGGAGCACGCTCGGATCTAAGCTAAATTAATATTTCTCCTCTCCCTATAAATTTCTGCCTTGCTCCTGAGGGCTCTAGCAAAGTCGCAAAGGAGTTCGGATTCAGATCCGAAATCTAGGCGGAGGTTTCACTCGCGTGAAACTTTCTTCGGCGCGTGGTTGGCTCGGTGACACGGGATTGATCGCCTTGGGATGCGGAGCGGTTTGAGGAGCAGTTCGGGGAGCGGTTCAAGGAGCGGCTCGGCGTGGGACGGGAGCGGCTCGGAAGACGGTGCGGAACATCTCGCCTGCTCCAGGGTTGAGATTCCGGGTATGTGTTTATTAACATTAGTTTAATTTAATCGTAGTAGGCTAGATCCTTCTTGGGATGGTCAGACCCATCCCAAGTCGGCATAGATCTTGGATTAGGGTCTTGGACCATAGGGTTAAATGTTAATTAGATTAACATGATTATTTTCCGCTGCTTTTCTGTCTATGTTCCGTCCGACTTAGGACGGACATAGAGTTTTTGTGCCCTGAGGGTCCCCAGAAAACCCTTCAGTGGTATCAGAGCTAGGTCTGTGTTACGATCTAGCCTGCGATTTCTTTAAACTTTAAATTTCTTTTAAATACTTTTAAAAATATTTTTAAAGTTATGAGATAAATTTT
Organism: Scilla litardierei; assembly: GCA_030789695.1. Taxonomy (NCBI): domain Eukaryota; kingdom Viridiplantae; phylum Streptophyta; class Magnoliopsida; order Asparagales; family Asparagaceae; genus Scilla; species Scilla litardierei. The sequence goes on along the minus strand of CM061142.1, from coordinate 660,146,826 downwards.
AAAAATGTTTTAGATGTTCAAAAATTCTTTTTTGATAAATTTTGAACATGGAAATTTTTAAATGACGTTTTAAAATTTATGTGATAATTTTTAAAACTAATTTTAAATCTTTTAAAATTTATGCGATAAGTTTAAAGTGCCTAAAAATTTTATATGATAAATTTTTAAGCATGAAAGTTTTTTTAAAATGATGTTTTAATTTTATGAGATATTTTAAAACTGATTTTAAAAGGTTAAAATTTTTATGCGATAAATTTTTTAAAAGTAGCATGCAAATTTGTGATTTTAAAAACAAGTTTTTATGAGATAAACATAAAATATTTTTAAAATCATATTTTAAATTTAAATGTTAAATTTATGTATGCATGCTAAAATTGTTTATGCGATAAACTTAGTCTATTTAATTGTTAAATAGTTGTGCACTATCTTTATGCGATAAATTAGTGTAGCTTTATTTTAATGGCTAGTTCCTCTTGTCCCTTATTTGATAACACAAGACAACCCTTTAGGTTAGCCATTAAAAATGATTACAATTTATTAATTGAATTTTAATGACATGCTATGTTTTAATAAATCAGTAACAATGCTTCAAGACCTAATTCCTGATTAGGGTAGTCCTTTTAATGAAAATCTTAATTCTAATTGTTATTATTAATTCTCATTAAAGGACTTCGCTTTTAGCGTTGGTTAATAAAATTATTAAAATCCTAATAACGATTAGGATAGCACGTGAACCTTATAGTTGATAAGGACTTAATAAAAGCTATTAAACAAATCCTAAAATTTTGAATTTAAGGATGCAACTAGTTGATAGGATTAATTAGTTGTTAATAAAAGCTGTTTAGTCTATGGCACATATACAAAAATGACAAGCTTCATTCAATGGACCATGATCCAGTCAATGTGCTTGGCTAAGAGTTCTGGATCACCCTTTAAGGGACAGTGATCCTGGCTTAGTCAATTCTCTGGCTGAGTTCAGCTGGACCGCAATGTCGCGAATCATGATTGTATGACACCCTGGACTATTTCTAAGTCAAATACGTTAATGATCTTTTTCAAGATTAGCCGTAGACCTCCTTGTTTTAGGGGTTAGCAACTATAGGGCCCATGTTACAGTTGTTGAGATACACTCAAGCTGTGACATGGCAACCCTGTAGAAACCAACTCCTTAAATACATAAGATGAAATCTTGACTGACCCAAACCGTCGTCTCGTATCCCGAGCGCCGGCGTAAGTTAAGTCAACGATGTAGTCTGACTAGATGTAGTTTAAGACCTGACCCAAACCGACGTGTCATGAATACACCGAGCGAAGGGGCAAGTCAGGGTAGACACGAAAACAAGGGTCCGACTTGACTAGACGTTGTGATTTGGATGAGCACACTCATGATCACAAATGGCTAGGGGCAAAAACCGATTAAGAGAGTCATATCCGATATGATCGATGAAGAGTCATCTTCCGATCGCAGAGTCAAGCAACTTGTTAAGCTACACTCAAGGTTGTTAGGCTCAAGGTGATTGGACCTCTTACCCATTAATTTTTAATTCGATTAAATCGTTCGTTATTAAGCTTTGAAACGATCGTAAAAATAGTGGGAGGATATAGATAGATAAAAGCAATTCTACCTATATTTAATTTTGAACATATGCTAAACTAGGGCAAGACGATGTTTACCGAAGGAATCTAATTATAATATTTTAATGAAATAAGTTAACTGGTCGAATAAGTTGATTAATTGAATATCAAGATTCTAGTTGATAGAATTAAAACTATATTCTCGTTGACATTAAATGACCTTCTAAAGGACAGACTTAAGAGATATGATTTCATTAAGTTCTGGGTCCAACAAATAAATTCACGCTACATGTCACTCGTCTCTATATGAGGTAGCTTGAATATATAGGATATTTGAAATATGTTTCTCCCTACAACTTGTCGAGCTACCCTCAAGGTTGTATGGACAAACAATTTTGATCTGCAAAGTTCAAGAATTCGATCAAACTGTTTGAGTCGAATACAAGTGCATGAGCGGTGCAAGACTATGTATCCCAACCGGATCTTGAGACAAGCAACTTCTTGAGCTACACTCAAGATTGCACCTCTCAGGCGTTTGGATACATAAGATGATTGCATAACTATTTATTTATGTTGGGCTATTTATATCTAAATGTGATTTAGAAAAGGAAGAAGGCACTCCGGAAAGTCAGTCGAGTTAATTAGTTTAATTTATCATTAGTAAAGGCATAAGGAGGAGGGAACGGAAATGTGACATATTTTGATGTCACGATTTCATAATTATTGTTATACAAAAGGTTAACACATTTTGACGAATGTCGTCACATTGCTTCTGAAGCAATGAGTAATATGTATAACGATAATATATATTAAATGTTAATATATATAAACACACAAGATAATAGCTAACTTGTATGGCAAAATAGACTAGGCCGTATCGAGAGACTAAGCTTCACAAGTCACATAAAGAGGGGTCTGACCTCTCGTATTATGAAGTCTACGGACACTTGTGAGTCTTATCCTTTTAGATATAATGGCCAAAACCTATCTGTGAGACATTGGGAGAATGAGTTGTCGAACTCAGTCTGGTACATACTGATGTACCCGAGTCTATATTAACCAAAATAAGTTATTCGTATATTTTATTAAGACACGTGTTCTTGATGAAACACAAGTCTGATAAAATAAAGAACGAAATGACTAAAGTATTTAAACTGGTTCGATTAGATCGAATGGTCAAATACTTAGCTATATTAAATCTTGCGTAATTAAAAGAAAATATGATTTTCTCTCAGGTCAAGTCTGTTAACACATCCGTGTGTTAAAAGTATGAATCATACTGAGTTAGACTTGGTACGATCCATAGCAAATGACTCTGAGTTAAGTCCTCCCTCTGGGTTAAGTCCCAGATAGTAATGCCTAGGTTTTGATAATGTTCTATGAGGACATTATCAATAAGATATTCATAAAATTAATCATTAAGAAGTTGTATAATTACTCGAATTTCGTGGGACGAATTGTCGAGTTAGACATCATTACTGATGATGACTTAGTCAACTTCTGGGATGAAATTCAGAGTAGTAACTCCGACTTGTAACTTGATGCAATCAGAATAGGTCCGGTGTGTAAATAAATTTTAGAATTTAGTTTACGTACCCGAGGAAAATGTCTCCTCACTTTCTACAAGTAAATCTTTAAGTTGAAAGATTTGTGCAGAAAGGAAAATAGTGAAGTGCAATCATGTTGGTCGAGAACAGTTTTCATCCTAACTCCTATAAAACAGATTATTATAAAAATGTTTTCACCCCGCAGATGTGTACAGATCTACTCGGACCAAGCTCGATGTAAACACTCATGTTGACTATGAAAATTTGAGCATTCACTTATAAGTTCGTTTTTCTAAATTTAATTTAGACGGACCAACTTAGATGAATTAGCCAGAAAATTTTCAAGGTCAGTGGGAGCGTATAAATTACATGTGAGGCATCAAAGGGATGGAACATTTATTTTGACAAAGTAATCAAAAGGTTTGACACTTTATCAGAAATAAATATGAGCCATATGAAATGACCAGTGACAAATTTAAAGATTATCATTGTAAGATACGATGAACTGGATACGATCCAAAGGCAAGTAAAATATTATGGATTCCGAAAGACCAATTGAATTATTTTAATAAGATTCAAATGGTTTGTCTAACATGAACATAGAAACCCCTTAAGTCTATAGTGTAGACGGTTTTAGCAGATCCACTCACGAAGGCTCTATCACATGAAGTCGGGAAACTTATGTGTAAAAACGGTATAAGATACCGAGATAAATAGGCTGGAGTGCAGGTAGGAGATGTTGAGAGATAATACCCTCAAGGCCATCTATCTCCATGTGTGAATAGCACAAACATCTTGTTCGAAATAACAGTAAGCTGTTTGGTAATAATTTATCTAAGTTATTTTATAATGTAGTAAACATTAGATATTAACTTAGGTAAAGTCCTGAGACTTTATGCGAGGACAAACAGGTATCGAGATGAGTATCTCGATCATGGAGAAATGTTTGACCGTCTGTGGCATAAGTCTAAAATGGTTCGTGGTCGTAGATGTTTCGAGACAAGGATATCGAAACATCGGATAGACCATTGTGTCCTAGTCTTCACCGTTAAGCGGTGGCGATGATCTCATGATCGTTCGACTTGGCGAAGTCGGAGTCAAGACACAGGTGCTCATTAGAGAATGAGTTCACTGAACGATCCACAAGAGTTATCATATGGTAACATTGACCAATATGTCAATGATAACTCTTAGTGATGATAGGCTAGTTGGTCTTTTAACTTGAGGTCATTTTGACGAACCTGTGCGTGAACAGTGCCAATTAGATCACTGACCTGACTTCGAGGCTAGGCCTGTTAAAAGGTCTTTGATTGGGTGTCACTTGAAGCGTACGAGAAGAGTAATGACCAAAAGAGGATTCGGCTCTCCCGATCAATGGGAGTTAGTGTCGTAGGGTTAGTTCGGTCTTTAGTAAAATCTCTGGCCAGAGTTTGTTGGAAGAAGTCCAACATTATTTGACTAAAGAGCGATAAGAAACTAACCGGAGTCAAGTTATTGGGGTTGACAGTTTGACCGTACCCTAGACTTGATCTACACGACATAGTTAAGACGAAGAGATTATAACTACGAAATTCATCACGGAAACAGTCAGGGTGGTCCCGACAATACTCATGTCAATGAGTTAACCACATAATGATGATTCCTGAAGCAGGGACGACAACCACTGCTCGTGGTCACTGCCGTATAGGGCTTCGAGCCCAACCTGTTGTAAGGGTCAGGCTGTAGGGTCTCACACAGAGTGCGATCTTCGTCTAGTAATAGGTAGAAATTAGTTAGGGAGAATAATTTGCATTTGATGCAAGGGATAAAATATTGCAAAAGATGTTTGCAATAATCTCCAGCATTCGGGATAAATAATCCTGAGTGCAAGTGGGAGATGTAGGGAAATATGCCCTCAGATCATTTGTATTTGATGCAAATGATAATTTAAGCCTAGATATGGACTATTTTGCATTTGATGCAAAAGAGATTAAATGTGTTTTAAATTGTTTAAAACAATATTTAATAATATCAACGCAAGGAAAGGTTCACCGGTGAGACGGGTTCGTCCCGCTCTAAACACATGTTCAAACCGCGTCAGAAACAGAGTCCAAACGAGCCCAATAAGTCTATTTAAAAGGAGTATTAAATAGAAAGCCAAAGGGCCCAATAAGATTGAGGCCCACTGTTTTTTAAAGGAAAAAAACAGCAAAACAACAGTGCAAAAGGGGGGGGGGGCGAAATGTGGGCCCCCCAACATGGCGCCCAGTACTTGGGTGCCAGGCGACGCCCAGCATAAGCTGGCACGCGCCAGCCTGGCGCGTGCCAGGCACGCGCCGCTGGGCACGTGCCTTGCACGTGCCGGCAGGGCGCGTGCAAGGCACGCGCCTTGCAGGCTGGCGTGTGCCAGACTGTGGGGCCCACTCTGTGGGCCCCACAGCTAGGGGTTTGAACCCTAAACTCCTTTCTGGCTGGCGGTTGTTTTGTTGTGCAAAAATGCTGGTTTGGGCTGAACTTTGGACACTCAATTGGAGGGTCAAACGAACTCCGATTGACAAACGGTGTTTTCCTATGCGTTCACCGTTGAACACCCTTCGAATTGATAGGTCGTATCAATCATGAAGCTCAACGGTGAGGGAGTTAAAATTCACGGAAGTTTGCACCTTGTGAAGGACAAACTAACTTTATTTTAATTAACTCTATATTTAGTCCCACATCGGATTTTGAGTGAAGGGGACCAGTCAGCCGCCTATATAAATAGGGGTCTGCTCTCCTCCTCAAAACTCGTCCCAAGCTCTAGATCTGAGCGGCTCTCGTAAATGTTGGAGCACGCTCGGATCTAAGCTAAATTAATATTTCTCCTCTCCCTATAAATTTCTGCCTTGCTCCTGAGGGCTCTAGCAAAGCCGCAAAGGAGTTCGGATTCAGATCCGAAATCTAGGTAGAGGTTTCACTCGCGTGAAACTTTCTTCAGCGCGTGGTTGGCTCGGCGACACGGGATTGATCGCCTCGGGATGCGGAGCGGTTTGAGGAGCAGTTCGGGGAGCGGGTCAAGGAGTGGCTCGGCGTGGGACGGGAGCGGCTCGGAAGACGGTGCGGAACATCTCGCCTGCTCCAGGGTTGAGATTCCGGGTATGTGTTTATTAGCATTAGTTTAATTTAATCATAGTAGGCTAGATCCTTTTTGGGATGGTCAGACCAATCCCAAGTCGGCATAGATCTTGGATTAGGGTCTTGGACCTTAGGGTTAAATGTTAATTAGATTAACATGATTATTTTTCGCTGCTTTTCTGTCTATGTTCCGTCCGACTTAGGACGGACATAGAGTTTTTGTGCCCTGAGGGTCCCCAGAAAACCCTTCAAGATGCATATGCATGAATGAGTTAACCATCTAACAAGGCATTACATTAATCATAGACTCAAAAGAGAGTGAAAGCAATAAGGTAAATTACATGGATTACAATGCTTTCATTAGAGTGTAAGTCTTCAATCTTGATGCCTTGATTGCTCTCCATCATCTCTAAGCTTTGGCACTCCTTGAGTCCAAGCTTTGGCTCTTCTCCACTTGATGTCCATCCTTGCACCAAGTAATTAGTCTCCAAGAAAGATATTCTTGAGATAAAACTGAGAGACTAGAACATGAGAGTCATTAGCAACAACATAATGTTGTGATCATCATCAAAATAAGATTGGTATGAAACACCAATACTCAACATTAACTCCACAAGACTATCATCATTTTTTACAAAAATCTCAAAATATTATGTCAAGGCATCCCCTTAAAATTCCCAATTAACTATTAATTCCCATCAGAATACTGCCATACATACTCTATGGGTAACTTGGTTATTTTCACATGACACTCCTCCCCTATGAGAGTTAACGTAGTAAGAAAAAAGATAGAGCAGTTTGATATTTAGAATACTCTTGATCTAAGGAAATGTAACATTATAAAAGAGAAAATTATTCGACCAAGGGTCACGTCCCAACGGAACACATATCCCATCCTTTTATGCGGTTCTCCATGCTTGTGATGTAATTTCATTTATTGTAACCCATCACACATATCTCTCTTAAGGTGAGATGTGAAACATCATGAACCCATTAGTAGTATGCCAATAATTCTGATGATGTCTCTTTGTTTGCCATGTAACTAGATTGGGTTGGATGCTCCTACTTTAGGACATATGGAAAATAATCTCTCCTTTCCCCCAATTCAGGCTTTGTTGCCAAGGATTTTTAGAGCTCACTTCCTCGTAGATTTGTATTGAACTTGCTTCACTCTCCTTTATCTTTAAATCATTGGCAAACATCACATCCTTCTGTTCTCATTCTTCTTAGGGCCTGTTCTTTTGCTGGAATAGGGAAGAATGGAATATGGAAAAGTTTGTATTCAAAGGAGAGATAAAATAGAGTTTTGTGTTCTTTTGGTTAGAATAGAGTATGGAAAGTGGGGTTTGGAATAGAAAGTGGGGTCTGGAATAGAAAGTGGGGTCCACATTCTATTCTTGTGTTTTTTTGGGATTGGAGAGTTGGAATGAAAAAGTGGAAATGGGATGAGTTGGAGGGGAGAGATAGAGAGAGATGAGAGAGTGGGGCCCACCATTCCTAAGGATTCCATTGTATTCCAAGCAAAAAACTTGGAATACAAAAGTGCTCATCATTACCAAATTGGAATAGCCACGTAGGATTCTATTCCATGCCCAAAAGAACAACCGCTTGGAATACAAACTTGGAATAGAGTGAATAGTACAGGAATAGTGTCCATATTCCCATTCCCACCCATATTCTTGGCAAAAAGAACAGGCCCTTAATGGCTTGTATGTGTCTCATCATTGAGAGTGATCCTAAAGATGAATTCAAATATGACGAACTAGTTGTTACGACCCAAGAGGGCGAAACAAACAGATCAGTCATTAGCGAGAGTGGAAATGATGATATTGATTTGGCCACTCCTAATTGCAAATGTAAAGAAATCTTCAATCTTATCCGCCACCAAATGACCAGAGCTTTGATAAGTGTTGGATATGGACGACATAAATACACCCATGAGGGGATGTATGAGGGTATACGGACCTCAGATGTCGTGTGCACGAAAGCGTGCGCGAAGGGAACCTTTTCTCGTGTGAAAAGGACCACTCGATAAGTGGAAAAAGCCACTCGATAAGTGGAAAAAGCCACTTTATAAGTGCAAAATGGCACTTGATAAGTGGATAAAGAAGAAGATAAATGAATGTGCTAATATAGGCTAATAAGCTTATAATTGGTTATTTCCTACAATAACCACCCCTAAAGCCTATAAATAGGACCCAAGGGTAAGGCATTCATTCACACTTTCCATGCCATAAGTTTGCATAAGGCATCCTTATGTTCTTCTTCTCCCTTCCATTAAAATCCTCTTCTAGAGATTTAGGCGGTGAAACTCTGCTTCGATCCTCCGTGACGAAGTATCGACCGTTGTGGCGAATCCGAGGGCGAAGTTCTGAGATTACGGTGCCGCGTACGCAAGCGTAAGTCTCGACTTCATTTATCGATCCTAACATTGTTTTGACAGGATCCTACATTGGTATCAGAGCCATACGGGTTCGCCCCAGTCAAACCGTCGCCCCGTCGAACCGATGAACGAGGCGTTGTCTTTTTCACGAATGGGTATCCTACCATTACGGATATGGTAGGAACGCATCGTGATGGAGAGAACGCAGCGGTTGTTCTTTTCACGTTAGGGTCTCCTACCATTACGGATATGGTAGGAACTCTCCGTGACGGGAAGAACCGACCGTTCATATCGTCAAGCTCGCTCTCTTCATGGATGCTGAGTCTCCATTCATAGGGAATGTGAACTCTCTTCATGTGGAGCGTGTAGTTTACGAACTTTAAAGTAAGTTATTTTTCATTTTTGACACACGGCCATTAGAGAATAACTACTTTCTCGACGAACGGGTGCTTCATCGAGGAAGAAGATGGTAGTTATTCCCATCGGGAAAGATGACTTTTGGTGCTTGATCACCATGGCCAAATGGGCTATGAAGGCAACACACCCCCCTTCCCATGCGAAGGGGGTTGGCTACGGCCTATAACCACCACGGCCACCCCTCCGGCGGGGGTGTGCGGCAACCCCATATAAGGGGGTGGCCGGCCATGGCCATATGGGCCATGGCCGGCCAAGGCCAAATGGCCATGGCCCGACAATGGCCGGCCATGGCCATGGTCGGCCATGGCTGGACCTGGCCGGCCCCGGCCAGGGCCAGGGGACCCTGGCCGTGGCCAAGGGGCCCTGGCCGGCCTCGGCCAAGGCCAGGGGCCGGCCTGGCCGGCCCTGGCAGTGGCCAGGGCCGGTGCCCTGGCCACTGCCAGGGCCTGACCGGCCATGGCAGAGGCCAGGGCCAATGCCCTGGCCTCGGCCAGGGCCTGGCCGGCCCTGGCCGGCCTCGGCTAGGGCAGAGGCCCTGGCCGAGGGGCCAGGGCCCCTGGCCGGCCCTTGGCCAGCCTCGGCCAGGGCAGAGGCCCTGGCCGGGGGTGGAGGGTGCCAGAACCCTTGGTCGGCGTTGGTCGACCAATTCGGGTTTTTTGGTCGACCAATTCAGCCGGAGGCCTTACCAGTAATTTCGGCCCCGGCCACCTGCAAGGCTAGCCCATACGGGGCCGATGGCAGTCATTTGCGGCAAAATTCTCCTATAAGGGGGGAAGCGCCTGGATCCATACGGGAGCCGGTGATAATGGCTTGCAGAAAAATCTCCTCAAGGGGGGATCCGACCTTGGCACGACAACGGCTTAAACCCGATAATGGCCAGGGATTGCCGAATATTTCACTAGTATCATAAGGGTACTATGTTGAAATATATTTTTTGAAAAATACGTTTTCATACGCTTTGAAAAATACGTTTTCAAAAACGCTTTTCCGCTGCAAAGTACTATAAGAGTACTTTTATTTGATAAAGTGATGGGGAAATACTGAAAGTTACTCTAGATGGTGATTGGAAACATAGTGACCTTTCCGATTCTAGGGTAACATCTTCAGTATTCTTTGAAAGTAACTTATCAAATTATAAATGTCGTTCCAAGTGGGAGTTGAAATTAGAACTATCCAAATGGGATATTCTATTATCACTTCAAATGGGAATTATATTTTAAGAATTTTCAATGCAATGTTTTTGATCAAACCTTCGGTTTTGTGTCTTTTGCAGCATTTTAAAAGTAAAATGTCTTCCGCTTCAAAGAATATCGTCGCTGAGTTAAACAGAGGTGAAAAACTCAACGGCGATAATTACAAACTTTGGTCCATCAAGATACAATACGTTTTAGAGGAGCAAGAAGTGCTCGAAACTCTAAAGAACGTAATGATTGAACCCGAGTTGGGCACTACGGCCCAACACAGACGAGACAAGGAAGCTTTTGATGCTTGGTCTTGGAAGAATAAGATAGCCCGCATTACGTTATTGAGCAGTATGGCCGATGACATAATGCGCATCTTCCGAGAGCATGACTTAGCCATGGACATATGGTCCAAGCTAGAGGAGAAGTTTGGTGGCACATCGGTGTCCAAACTTCGCGCCTCAACTATAAGATTCGATTCATATAAGAAACGTCCAGATCATTCCATGGGGAAACATCTGCGACATATGCAAATCTTATCTCAGAGTTAAAGGATGCGGGTCATGTGCTCACTGATGAGCAACAAATCCAAGCAGTCATACGTTCCCTACCAAATGGGTGGGACCAAATGAAGATGCATCTCACTCACAATGAGAGCATCAAGACCTTCAGCGATGTTTCCAAGCACCTCGAATTAGAGGGAGAGCGACTTGCGGCTGCCAAGCCAAGTGCAGAAGTGCACATGGTTGCTAGTTCCTCACACGGGGGAAAGAAAAGGAAAGATCGTTCGAAGTCTACTAATGAACGTAATAAGCAACCTGAGTTTACCAAGAAACCCAAACATAAGGGTGGGCACAAGAAATGGCACAAAAAGAAAGACTTGAAGAGGATCAAGTGCTTTAAGTGCAACAAGCTCGGTCACTATGCTCGTTCGTGTACGAGTGGAGGCGAGGAGGTAACTTGTAAATATACTAGTTACATATGTGTATCTAGTTCAATATTTCTTGTGGAATCTAATCCATTTTGGATAATTGATTCAGGTGCCACCGACCACATAGCAAGGGACAGACGGTCCTTCGTGGAGTATCACCGGATACCCCAAGGAACAAAGTGGATCTATATAGGAAACGACACACGTGTTGAAGTGAAAGGCGTTGGGACTTGCAAGCTAGTCTTGGACGCACTCTCCTACTTCATGATGTTCTCTTCGCTCCAGATATTCGAAGGAATATAATATCTGTGGTCGTGTTAATGGGTCTTGGCTATAACTGGTTTTTTCATAATTGTAATGTGGACTTAAGTTGTAATAATACTCTTATTGGTACTGGGTTTGTATTTAAAGGATTTATTGTAATGAGTACAATGTATGATTCCTCATGTAATGAAAATTTCCTTATTACAAATTCTAAGACTTATGAGTCTGATGTAATTTGTTGGCACGCAAAGCTTGGTCATATTGGACCAACGCGTATGGATAGACTTGCCAAACGTGGCCTTCTATCCAATGTTTCAAAGGTTGAAATGTCGACCTGCGAATATTGACTAGTGGGAAAATCTTGTCGCAAGCCGTTTGGAACCGGCACAAAGGCCGAGGTTCCATTACACCTTATCCATTCGGACATATGTGGTCCGATGAATGTCAAGACAAGACGCGGAAAGTCCTATTTCATCACTTTTATTGATGATTTCACCCGATTCAGACATATCTATTTGATATCCCACAAAAGTGAAGCATTGGCTTGCTTTAAAAACTATATGAGTTTAGTGGAGAATCAATTAGATCGCAAGATTAAGGTCTTGCGAACCGATAGGGGCGGTGAGGTGAATATCAATCAACAAGTTTTAAGGAACTTTGTGATGAAAAAAACATAGTACATCAGGTAACTATGCCTTATATGTTGGATATTGGACTCCCCGGATTTGGTTTTGGATGATGAACAAACATAAATATAATATGAACTAACACTTTGTGAGCGCAGTTATGGAGATCGTCGCCAAATTCACATGAATAACAATTACGACGTCTCAAGACTTCTCAAAGCACGTGATCGTATGCCTAAAGCTTCGTTGAAGCTTATGGACCTATTTAGAAGTCATGAAGATTCGATTGAAGCTTTTTTAGACGGTATCGTCAAGTTTAATTTATAGTCTTTAAGCTTCTTTCGTAGAATGTTAAGCCTTGAGTAGGTCTTACGTTTTAAATCTTCATAACGCTCATATCTTAGCTCTAGGATCTTAGTAGAAGTCCATACAATTCTTCCCGAAGCTTCGCGCTTCGATTCGGGACTTCTTGTACATGTTAGTTGGTTCAAGAAGAAGAACTGACCGACTAGATGGTGATCTAGTCGGTCGGCCAAGCTTCTTGGACCGACTAGTTCTTCTCAGTTAAATCATAGCTCTTTACTGTTTACAGTTAGTCGGTCTAAGTTGACTAACCGACCGACTAGTTTGTGAACTAGTCGGTCAGTGATGCTTCTGTGACCGACTAGTTGAGCTTTCCCTTTTCATGCACATTTGAGCTTGAGCTACTGTTTATCATTAGTCGGTCTGTGCTCATTGATCGACCGACTAGTTGATGAACTAGTCGGTCAACTTTTCCTCTTAGACCGACTAGTTTTGTTTACTGTACATGCCAAAATTTTCACCATACTTACTGTTTATTGTTAGTCGGTCTATGTTCATTTGGTGACCGACTAGTTGGTGAATTAGTCGGTCAACATTTGTTCTTGGACCGACTAAGTCTATTTCTTCTCAGACTTCAGTTTTATCTGTTAGTCGGTCCACGTTGAGTAACCGACCGACTAGTTGTGAAACTAGTCGGTCAGTGACTCTTCTTAGACCGACTAGTTCCATGTGTCTGTGCTTTGATCTTTTCTCTGTTCACCCATTAGTCGGTTTACGTTAATTGACCGACCGACTAGTTGATGAACTAGTCGGTCGGTGATTGTTCTTTGACCGACTAGTTGGGTTCAGAAAAGAGCCGTTGGAGCCCTAATTGAAACGTTTTTCTCTCTCTCTCTCTCTTCATTCCTATAAATACTTGTTGGGCTGCATTCATTGCTGCCAAGGCTGATATTTATGCAAGTTTAGAGTTCAAGAGAAATCAATCCTAGCTCATTCAAAGCTCATTCCCTCCATTCATTAATCTCTCCTAACTCTTACTTCCAAGAGAGATTCATTGAGTGTGAAGCCTTCCAAGCCAAGTGCTTGATTCTAGGTCACCAACATCCCCAAAGCTCTCCATCGCTGTTCTACATCTTGGAGCTAGGGTTTGGTGCCACTTCTTCCTCAAAATCATCCTTGCCCTAATTCGTAAGCAATACTCAAGGCATAGGTATTTTGTTCGGTAAGAAGTTTTCTTATTTCATTTCATATTTGATTTGTAAGATTCACTCTCGGTTGTGAGAGTGTGGTTGTGATCCCGGGTTGTGGGAGTCACAAGTTACATTTTGTATGATTTGACTTGTGGAGGTTTTTCACAAGTATTTCATAGTGGAAATCTTGAGTTAGGGTTTCTAACTCAAGTATCCGGAGGGGATCCGGGTGGTTGGGACGTAGGATCACCGGAAACAAGTCGGGGAGACTTGGGTGGATCCGAACCCAGTAACATCTCTTGTTAGCGTTGTTAATTTTGTGTTGTCATTCAACTTAAGCTTCCACAAATTGATTTGGTAGTTGTTTGCATTATAATTAGGAATTATACTCCTTGTTATTTTTAAAGTACTATTCACCCCCCCTCTAGTACTTGTGCAGTAGCTTGTATGGCATTACATTTGGTATCAAAGCCAGATACTCAGCTATGTCTGCCAACGACAACAAGACCGTGCCTCCACCTTCCAACTATGACACCTTCAGGAACCGTGAAGGAGCGTCATCGGTGATGGAAGGACATTCCTCTACAAGGCCTCCATTCTTCAACGGTACCAATTACGGGTACTGGAAATGTCGGATGGAAACCTTCCTCCGAAGTGCATCTTTATGGAGGACTACAATGAAGGAGTACATCGAGCCCAAAGAAGAAGATTTTGAGAAATGGACTACCGCGGAGGTCGCCGCGGAGGTAAGCAATGCCAAGGCAATGAACGCCTTGCAATGCGCATTGGAGCCCGAGGATTTCAATAAGATATGCACATGTAAGAGTGCATATCAAATTTGGAACTCCCTCCTCATTCTACATGAAGGGACGAGTAGGGTAAGAGACTCTAAACTCGTAGTCGTAACCAAAGATTACGAAATGTTTCATATGCAACAGGGCAAGAAGATGAAAGAATATTACGCTCGCTTTGTTGACATAATAAACGAGTTAGAGGCCCTCGGCAAGATCTACACTCAAAAGGAGAAGTGCTTAAAGCTTATTGAAGGACTTCCCTTTTCTTGGGAAAAACGTACCTTCGCCATCGAGGAAGGTAATGACATGAACAAATATACCGTAGTTCAACTAATGGGTACTTTGATGTCATACGAGGTACGGAAAGATAGCAAGGTGAAGCTACAAGAAAAGATGAAGTCATATTTGAACCTAGATGCGCCTAAGAAAAAGGCGATTGCATTCAAGGCGGCTTCATCCACCTCAACCGATGATGAAGACTCGGAAAACGAGTTGGACTTGGAGTCCATGGCACTCATGGCCAAGAAGTTCAACCGTTTCTTCCGAAAAGGTAACTTCAAGAACAAAGCTAATTTTGGTTCTACTAACGCCTCTTCCTCTCCTTTGTGTTTCAAGTGTAATAAGCCGGGACACATGAAAGCGGAGTGTCCCCTCAATAAGCACAAGGAGAAGTGGAAGGCGCCAAAATTCGATAAGTCCAAGAAATACAAAAAGGGGTACAAGAAAGGACTTGTCGGAGCTACCTTCACCGACTCCGATGATTCTTCAAGCGGAGAGTCGGACGATGAGCACGTGGAGCAAGCGCACATGTGCTTCATGGCAAGAGAGGAGCGTGATCAAGGATCCTCCTCTTCCGATGATAGTGATGACGAAGGCAACGATGAGGTAACTATGGATGATCTTAGGAATGCTAATTCTCAATTATGGTCAAAATACACTAAATTAGTAAATAGATATACTAAGGTAAAAGATGACCTAGCTAGCATTCAAACCTCGCCTAAGACTATCATCACCAACAACGATACTGTTGTTGAAGAGTTGAGAAATGAGATTATTGATCTCAAATCTAAACTTGAACATGTTAGCATAGATGATCCGGAAGAACATAGGATAGCGGATTTAACTTCTCAAAACTCGACTTTGAGTATTGAGAACGAGAATCTTAAATCTCGTGTTTATGTGCTCACATCGCAAGTATCTACTCTAGATACTTCTATGCGTTCTCTCAAAGAGAAATATGAGAACACATTAGGCCGAATCAATAGATTCAATAAGGGTAAGGACCATTTGGATAAAATCCTAAGTGACTTACTCCTGGCCAATCACCACATTGGTTTGGGGTATACGATGGGATGTCCATCCAAATCGGCCACTACTTTTGTTAGGCCAACTTCCGGTGACTCTACGAGTGGTAGCAAACACTCTATTGGTAGTTCATCTACCAATGGTGCTTCCACCTCGTCCACGCCGTCTTTTGGAAAGAAACCCACTTTGGGTGGACCTCCAAAGAAGGGGCATGCTTATATGTACACCAATACCATGCCACGTAGGAACACACGTCCTACTCCACCGGCTCACACATATGATGATTTCTATGCAACACATTCTCGGGCACGTGCACACAATGTGAGACACCCTCATGCACGTGTTCCCTCACATGCATATGTTCACCCACAACATCATATGAATAATTCTCATCGTGCACCATTCCATCATGTTCCGTATGCCTATCCACAACATGCATCACATAGAAATCAACGTCGAATACATGCACCCAATAGGATGAAGGCTCCCAAGATTTTCACAATTTGGAGCCCAAAGGACACAAGCATGGACGAAAAACAAATGTATATGAATGCTTATTTTTCGGATGTTGTGCATAGTAGAAATTATGTGGGGAAGTCTAAGTCCAATTGGACTTGGCTTCCAAAGGTCTAATCTTTTGGACCCAATGACCTTGGGTACCATGATATGAAATTCTCTATCTTTAGGTACTCAAGGAAAAGAAAAAGGAAAGGAGCAACAAATTTAAATTTAGCTCCAAGGGAAATTGGATACTCGATAGCGGGTGTTCAAAACACATGACGGGTGACGCTAGTTTGCTCTCCGGAGTGGTTCCCATAGCAAATGGAAACCGCGTCGTATTTGGAGGCAACGAGAGCGGAACCATCATAGGTGTTGGTAAATGATCAAGAGCCAAAGAATATTAATGAAGCATGCGAAGATAGCGCTTGGATCTTAGCCATGGAGGAGGAGCTCATTCAATTCGAGAGAAATGAAGTTTGGGAGCTTGTTCCATTGCCATCGAAGAACCACACAGTCATAGGGACAAAGTGGATCTTCAAGAACAAAATCGACGAAAACCAAGTCGTCGTCCGGAACAAAGCTCGGTTAGTTGCTCAAGGCTATCGACAAGAGGAAGGTATTGATTTCGAAGAATCCTTCGCTCCGGTAGCTAGATTAGAATCAATTAGATTATTATTGTCTTTTGCATGTCATAAGGATTTTAAATTATTTCAAATGGATGTTAAAAGTGTATTTTTAAACGGAGATGTCGTTGAAGAAGTTTACGTTTCTCAACCTCCGGGCTTCATAAATGAAAAATTTCCAAATCATGTTTTTAAACTAAAGAAAGCGCTTTACGGCTTAAGACAAGCTCCTCGAGCTTGGTATGATCGCCTAAAGAATTTTCTTTTGGATTTAAATTTTAAAATGGGAGAAGCCGATTCTACACTTTTTGTTAAGCATGCGAATAATGATATAATTTTAGTTCAAATATATGTTGATGATATCATTTTCGGTGCTACTAACTTTGCTCTTTGCGAAGAGTTTTCGAATGTTATGAAGGAACAATTTGAGATGAGCCACATGGGTGAGCTCAAGTATTTCTTAGGTCTCCAAATTCGCCAAATGGACGATGCAATCTTCATCCACCAAACGAAGTATACGGTGGAGTTGCTAAAGCGATTTGGAATGGAGAGTGCTTCCGGGAAAAAGACTCCAATGAGCACGACAACGCATCTCGATAAAGATACGGGCGGTAAGGATGTAGACATTCGTCTATATCGAGGTATGATAGGTAGTTTGCTTTATCTTACCGCAAGTAGGCCCGATATTATGTTCGCTGTATGCGTATGTGCTCGTTATCAATCTCAACCTAAGGAATCTCACTTAGTAGCGGTAAAGCGTATTTTTCGCTATCTAAGTTACACTTTAGATTTTGGATTACTTTATCCGAAATCTAGCACATATGAGTTAATCTCATATAGTGATGCCGATTATGCGGGATGCAAATCCGACAGGAAAAGTACTAGTGGCACTTGCCATTTTATAGGAAATTCCCTTGTCTCTTGGTTTTCCAAGAAGCAAAATTCCGTATCACTTTCAACCACCGAGGCGGAATATATTGCCGCCGGTGCCGCGTGTGCTCAAGTTCTTTGGATGAGACACACACTTAAAGACTTTGGTATTAATTGTGATACTTGCCCTATCATGGTTGACAACCAAAGTGCAATATGTCTTTCCAAGAACCCGGTACACCATTCCCGTTCGAAACACATAGATGTCCGACACCATTTTTTAGATGATCATGTTGCTAAAAAGGACATCATTTTAATGTACGTTGAAACCCAAAAGCAAATCGCCGATATTTTCACGAAACCCCTAAAGGAGGACTCCTTTGTGCGGTTACGTCGAGAATTGGGGATTATGGGTGAATCCGAGATATAGGATTCATGTTTCATTCAATAATTTTGCATGCTATTATATTTGGCAATATCTCATCCATGCTAGAATTATTGGATTTTTCGGGAATTTATGTGATATTTTTGATTTTTCGTTCGATTTGTGCGTAATCGTCAAATTTTAAGTTTTCGATGTTTAATGGGGTAGTTTAGATGATTATTGAGAGTTTTGAGATATATCGTCCAAGTGATTTGAGGAGAGAACTTGATTATCATTTTTTGGACTCTGTTAGTCGGTATCAGTTCAACCACCAACCGACTAGATGTTCATCTAGTCGGTTAGTAGAAGCACTTAGACCGACTAACTCAAGCTTATCGAGTTTCCTTTCCATCTTAAACTCTTTAGTCGGTTCATGTTCAGTGACCGACCGACTAGATTGAGATCTAGTCGGTCAGTAAATGAACACAGACCGACTAATTCTTGTCAGTTAATCTTGGATTCAGCCACTGTTTGCAACTAGTCGGTTCAAGCTCATTGACCGACCGACTAGATCATGATCTAGTCGGTCAGTGCTTGAACTGTGACCGATTAGTTGTGCCAGGGGCTGTTTGGTCATTTGCGAAATCGACCGACTTAAACTCAGTTTAGTCGATCGATTTTCATTCTAATCGATCGAAATCTCTTCTCTCTCCACTTAAAACCCCGACCTCCCTCGAGACCCTTCGTCTTCCGGCCACTTTCCGACCATTCCAGCCGTCGCCGTCCGCCGATCTCCGACCTAGGGTATCCTCTCTTCCTCCCTCTCCTTTCTAGGGTTCGGTTTCAGCTCTAGGGTTAGGTTTTCCAGTTGATTTCATTTCCTAGGGTTTCGATTAGGGTTTTCTAATTTCGGCTAGGATCTGTACTTTCCAATCTCGTGTGTCGTGTTGTGCCGAGATTATGGCTCGAACACGTATCCCGATCACTCCGTCTAGCCCCTCGCCGATGACCGTAGAGCAAAACCTTTTGGATCCCGAGCTTCCAACCCCTCCGAAGCGTAGAGCCAAGACCACCCTTCCTTCGTCGTCTTCGCCTCCTCTCAAGAAGAAGAGGACGACGACCGCTAAACCTAGAGGTCAACCCAAACCCAAGCCTAAGCCTAAGGCCAAAATTCTTGCCTCTGCCTCTACGTTCCATACTCCTACCGATTCCGATACGGAGTATAACCCCGAGACTGAGACTCATAGGGAACCCACTCCTCCTACTCATCCCGAGTCTAGCACCCACCCTCGTACGTCTACCCGTAAGCCTAAGGGAAAGGGTCCGATGCCGGTGGGCGGTGTCGATATTTCCTTATGTCGCGATGACCCTTTGTGTCTCGCGGCGTATAATCGTATCGAACATTGCCCGCTGCTTCTGGAGCATTTCGTCCAGTTTAGCGACTTTATAGGGTTAGCTGATCTTCTGTCGTCGTCGGGTCTTCTCGATTACCTTCGATATGACCCGAAGGCGAATCCTCACCCCTACCCTAGATTAGTTAAGCTTTTCTATGCGAATAGGATCCGGGGTCAGTACGATCAGACCCACTCTGTTGAGACGACCGTTTTGGGGACTCCTATAGTCCTCACTGCGGAAATCTTAGGAGAGATTTTGGGTATCTCTTCGTCTGGCCTTCTTCCCTCTGATATCTCGGTAGATGACATTTCTTCTCTTGATCAGACCATCCTTTCAGAGATTTTCCATCAGATCCCTCCTGCCATGATTGGCGTGCCATCTAAATCATTCAAGCCTAATGCGTGGGTCCTCAATCTGATTCTGAAGTCGTGCTTGCTTCCCAAGTACGGCTCCTCATCTTTACCATCCCAGCCTTTTTTGAAGCTTATCTATGCGATCTTCATGGGGAGCTCGATTAATTGGGCTCGAATTATACTCGATAAGATTGAATCTTTCGAGTGTATTGGAAAGTCCAATAAATCGGCTCATATCACATTTCCTTGCATGTTGACCCTCGTCTTTCGTCATTTTCGTGTCACGTTGCCTCGTGACGATGAGCGTCCCCTTGGTCCTCCCCTGAATGCGACGGCTGTCAAGAAATCTCTTGCGGCTCTTCGTCACGTTCAGAGGACGACACCTTCAGCGTCTGCCCCTGCCTCTGCCAGTGCCTCTACTGCTCCCTCTGCCACCCTGGATGAGGTCGTACGGTTGCTTCGTCGTCACGAGTCTCGCTTGGCTCGTACCGAGGATGTAGTCTGCCGTATGGCTCGTCTGCTGGGTGTTGATGTTCCTCCATCAGTTTCTGAGGATGAGGAGTTAGTTGACATGGCTGAGGAGGACGTTGAGGAGCTCTGTCGTGCTTCGACTCGTGCCCCCGAGGGCACTGCTGCTGGTGCTTCCACTTCCGGTGATGCTGTTGCTGCTTCTTCTGCTGGTGCCCCCGAGAGCACACTTGTTGCCGCTACTCCTGTGGTGGATACTCCGACTGGTGCTCCCAAGGCCACTACGGTTGCTGCTTCAGAGGTTGCCACTTCAGCCGTTCCTCCTGCTGATCTTCCGGACGTCTCTGCTGATCCAGTCACCTCTTCTGCTCCTACTGTGCCTGCAGTTGCTTCCGGTCCTCCCGCTGCCTCTTGAGTTTCTCCGAGGCCTCTCCTGATACTCATTGGATGATATATCATGTTGAGAGAGATGTTGGGTAGGATAGTGTGGGTGGCTGTGTCTTTTGGATTTTTTTTGATGTCATTTTAAATATATGTGATGATGTATTTTTGTTGACACTCCGATATTTTGTCATATGATGATGTATTTTTGTTGTATGTCGGTGATGTACTTTGATTCATTTCATATATATATATATATGCGTCGCTGTTGACATTTCATTATATTGTGCAAATTCTAATTTTTAATGTCTCTGATGTGTGAATTCGTCGCTCGACGATATTAACTTGGTTTAATAGAAATTTCTTCTATGGAAACATAGAATTGTTTTCCATGCACTAAATTAACCAAGAAATGTTGATATTGGAGAGTATATTCCATAACTCAATCCGTTAAAAAGATTTGAGTTTTGATGATCTCGTTTTACGATTTTCCGACTTTGGTTTCATTGACACGCCTTGATTCTACTCGTATTTTTCTATTTGGTGTCACTTGAGCCGTCGTCGTATTCTTCGACTCCCGTGCTTTTAATTTGAGGCCATTGTTGTCGTTGTTATCCTCCCGCTCTTTTTGCTTATGCCAAAGGGGGAGAGATATAATAATAACGATGTGCCAAATGAAAATTTAAAGCATTTCTCCAAGAATCTAAATTGTTGTGTTAGATTCAGGGGGAGTTAAGATATATAAATGGATTTTCAAATCCGATATTTCAATAACCTACATTTGGTATTTCAATAATTCAACAATCGATTCTCATTTAATATACTTCACTCGTCTGCTTGATGCGTATTATTTTTGTTTAAATTGGAATTAACGTGTCATCAATGCAGGGGGAGTAAGTAAATTTCATTTGAATTATTATTTTTGATTATTATTTATGATGGTTTGTCATCACCAAAAAGGGGGAGAATGTTGGATATTGGACTCCCCGGATTTGGTTTTGGATGATGAACAAACATAAATATAATATGAACTAACACTTTGTGAGCGCAGTTATGGAGATCGTCGCCAAATTCACATGAATAACAATTACGACGTCTCAAGACTTCTCAAAGCACGTGATCGTATGCCTAAAGCTTCGTTGAAGCTTATGGACCTATTTAGAAGTCATGAAGATTCGATTGAAGCTTTTTTAGACGGTATCGTCAAGTTTAATTTATAGTCTTTAAGCTTCTTTCGTAGAATGTTAAGCCTTGAGTAGGTCTTACGTTTTAAATCTTCATAACGCTCATATCTTAGCTCTAGGATCTTAGTAGAAGTCCATACAATTCTTCCCGAAGCTTCGCGCTTCGATTCGGGACTTCTTGTGCATGTTAGTTGGTTCAAGAAGAAGAACTGACCGACTAGATGGTGATCTAGTCGGTCGGCCAAGCTTCTTAGACCGACTAGTTCTTCTCAGTTAAATCATAGCTCTTTACTGTTTACAGTTAGTCGGTCTAAGTTGACTAACCGACCGACTAGTTTGTGAACTAGTCGGTCAGTGATGCTTCTGTGACCGACTAGTTGAGCTTTCCCTTTTCATGCACATTTGAGCTTGAGCTACTGTTTATCATTAGTCGGTCTGTGCTCATTGATCGACCGACTAGTTGATGAACTAGTCGGTCAACTTTTCCTCTTAGACCGACTAGTTTTGTTTACTGTACATGCCAAAATTTTCACCATACTTACTGTTTATTGTTAGTCGGTCTATGTTCATTTGGTGACCGACTAGTTGGTGAATTAGTCGGTCAACATTTGTTCTTGGACCGACTAAGTCTATTTCTTCTCAGACTTCAGTTTTATCTGTTAGTCGGTCCACATTGAGTAACCGACCGACTAGTTGTGAAACTAGTCGGTCAGTGACTCTTCTTAGACCGACTAGTTCCATGTGTCTGTGCTTTGATCTTTTCTCTGTTCACCCATTAGTCGGTTTACGTTAATTGACTGACCGACTAGTTGATGAACTAGTCGGTCGGTGATTTTTCTTTGACCGACTAGTTGGGTTCAGAAAAGAGTCGTTGGAGCCCTAATTGAAACGTTTTTCTCTCTCTCTCTCTCTCTTCATTCCTATAAATACTTGTTGGGCTGCATTCATTGCTGCCAAGGCTGATATTTATGCAAGTTTAGAGTTCAAGAGAAATCAATCCTAGCTCATTCAAAGCTCATTCCCTCCATTCATTAATCTCTCCTAACTCTTACTTCCAAGAGAGATTCATTGAGTGTGAAGCCTTCCAAGCCAAGTGCTTGATTCTAGGTCACCAACATCCCCAAAGCTCTCCATCGCTGTTCTACATCTTGGAGCTATGGTTTGGTGCCACTTCTTCCTCAAAATCATCCTTGCCCTAATTCGTAAGCAATACTCAAGGCATAGGTATTTTGTTCGGTAAGAAGTTTTCTTATTTCATTTCATATTTGATTTGTAAGATTCACTCTTGGTTGTGAGAGTGTGGTTGTGATCCCGGGTTGTGGGAGTCACAAGTTACATTTTGTATGATTTGACTTGTGGAGGTTTTTCACAAGTATTTCATAGGGGAAATCTTGAGTTAGGGTTTCTAACTCAAGTATCCGGAGGGGATCCGGGTGGTTGGGACGTAGGATCACCGAAAACAAGTCGGGGAGACTTGGGTGGATCCGAACCCAGTAACATCTCTTGTTAGCGTTGTTAATTTTGTGTTGTCATTCAATTTAAGCTTCCGCAAATTGATTTGGTAGTTGTTTGCATTATAATTAGGAATTATACTCCTTGTTATTTTTAAAGTACTATTCACCCCCCCTCTAGTACTTGTGCAGTAGCTTGTAGGGCATTACATTATACTCCTCAACAAAACGGTGTTGCAGAAAGGAGAAATAGTACTTTAATGGAAATGGTCCGTTCAATGATGGCGCAAGATAACTTGCCAATCACCTTTTGGGGTGATGCATTATTGACGACCGCTTTCATTTTAAACCGCGTACCCTCGATATCAGTTAGCTCCACTCCTTATGAGTTGTGGAACCAAAGGTCTCCTGACATAAACATTTTGAAACCTTGGGGTTGTGCATCCTACGCACATATTTCCTCCCATAAGTATGGCAAACTTGGGCCAAAGGGAAGGAAATGTATCTTTATACGATACGCAGAAAACTCCAAAGGTTATGTTTTTGTTAGTCAGGAAGACAATGGTGGGCTAATTGAGTTTGAGTCGAGGGATGTCACTTTCTTGGAAAACAAGTTTCCAAGACAGGGCGAGATAAGTCAGGACTTATCTCTATTTAAGATTTATGATCAAGAAGGATTACCTCATTCGAGTGGGAGAATTCTTGGTGAAAACGAAAATACGTTTCAACCTTCACCAATGAATTATACGAATGACGATTATCCTATTCCATACGGGAATAATGATCCAAGTGGGAGCAATTCTAACGACATTCCAAGTGGGAGTGATATTAGAATTGATCTAAATTCAAGTCAACAAGGACTTGAAGAATCTCAAATATGACGCAATAGTCGTACAAGGTTGGCTCCTCTAAGATTTGAGGATGAATTTTCGCAAACCTTTATGACTTTACTACAAGAAGATGACGAGCCTGCTACTTTCAAACAGGTCGTATCTTGCCCTGCAAAAGACAAATGGATGGAAGCGATGCAAGAGGAGTTAGAATCCATGAAAGTTAACCAAGTCTGGGACTTAGTTGACTTACCCAGAGGACGTAGAGCTATTGGGAACAAATGGGTTCTCAAGATCAAGCATAAGGCTGATGGCTCTGTTGACAGATATACAGCTCGCCTTGTCGCGAAAGTTTTTACGCAACAGGAAGGGATAGACTACGAAGAGACCTTCTCACCTGTTGTTCGTTTTACCTCGATTCGCCTGATTCTGGCAATGGTAGCTTGCTTAGACCTCGAATTACATCAAATGGATGTAAAGACTGCCTTTCTCAATGGAGAATTGGACGAGGATATCTATATGGAACAACCAACATGGTTTGTAAAAGAAGGAAACGAACATAAGGTTTGTAAACTTCTTAAATCCATATATGGTCTTAAACAATCCTCGAGGCAATGGTATATACGATTTCAAGAAGTTGTCTTATCAAATGGTTTTACCATGCTTGATGAAGATAACTGCGTATATATCAAGAGGATTAAAAGCAAGTATGTTATCATGTCTCTATATGTAGATGACATTTTAATAGCCGGAAATGACAAGGGCTTTGTGATGGATATCAAGGCTGGGCTTTCATCAGTTTTTGAGATGAAAGACATGGGAGAAGCCGCATATATCCTTGGAGTTAAGATTTCAAGGAATCGTTCGAAGAAACTTCTTTCTCTTTCACAGGAGACTTATATAAAGAAGGTTCTAGAACAATTTAATATGCAGGACTGCAAGTCCATTGATACTCCTATAAGCAAAAGCGATAATTTATGTCTGAAATCATGTCCTAAGAACCAAAAGGAGAAAGAGATTATGGAAAAAGTTCCATATTCCAGTGCAGTTGGTAGTCTTATGTACGCTATGATGTGTACAAGACCGGACATCTGTTTTGCCGTTGGAATGGTAAGTCGTTACCAATCCAACCCAGGGCAAGTACACTGGAAAGCGGTTAAGAGGATAATGCGGTATCTCAAAGGAACTGCAGACTTTGCTTTATGCTATCAAGGAGATGCCTTGAGGCTCGAAGGCTACACTGATGCTGATTGGGCGGGTGCTCTCGATGAGCGACGATCGACCTCAGGATATGTTTTTCTACTCGGATCTGGTGCAATATCCTGGAGTAGCAAGAAACAATCCTGCATCGCACTTTCAACTATGGAAGCCGAGTTTGTAGCATTTAGCATGGCAGTCCAAGAGGCTGTTTGGCTTAGGAAATTCTTAGACAGGCTAATTGATGCAAGTGACTCAGGTGCTGTACCAATACACAGCGACAGTCAAGCATCTATAGCTTATGTCAAAGATCCTAAATTTCATTGTAAGACCAAACACATTGATATCCGCTACAAATTTGCAAAAGACTATGATAAAACCAAGAAGGTGGACATAAGGTACATATCTATGCATGAGATGATAGCAGATCCGCTCACAAAGGCGATCCCCAGAGATGTGTTTTACAAACACTTATCATCCCAAGGATTGCATAAGAGCTGAGTTGTACCAATGTAAATTCCCATGTCTGTAAATGATCAAATTTAATAAAAGAATATGTTCTTTTTCAAACATTGCATATGAATTTCTTGAGAAATGTTTTTGTACATTTTTGAAATCTTAGCTATACTTTCTAGTATGTTGGACAGATTGAGGTTGGCTCTCTCACATGAGCAACCGCCTTATTCTATCAGACAGATAGAATAGAAATGAGACCTGTTTAAAGTCAAAATCATCAGACGGATGATTTAGAGTCATGACTTAAACAAAATGGCCACATGAAAGATCTACATCATATGGATGCTTACAAAAGAGCTAAGAGGATTTTGAAATCCTATCTGTCTAAATGCGGGATGTGAGTCCAAAGGATTATTTGAGTAGAAAAAGGGACTCAAAGTCAGACATTGTGGTGTCTGATCATCATCCTTACAACATCATTGAGACATACACTCCCTGGGAAAGGAGCGATGTTGTAATACGTATTCATACTACGTATGCATTTTTGACCATTGGGTTAGAATAGTAAATAAGTTTACTATTATGTGAGACCCAAATACCACGTGGGTCTTAACTCATTACCCTTATGGACTCTAATTAGCTCCTTTAGATTTGACCGGGTGATTGCTATCTTAGCATGTTACTTATGGATTATGGTTAATTCGGTCCGGCGGGGCATGTTAGAAAAGCAAGTCAAGTCAAGATCGAAAGGATAGTAAGAAGAGGAAGATTAATTTCGCATTCACATTTGGACTTTAAAGATTCAAAGCTGGCCAGTCAATTGCAATCCAGATGTGATTCAATTGTTGAATATAAAGTATAAGAAATGTGAAGAAATAATCTAGGGTAAAACATGCGTTGATCTACTCAACTTTGCACCTCGAGGAGTGTTGTGTATCTCTAACAAGTGCACAACAGCGGACTCTATGCGCATGACGGTCACACGGCCTATTTCTCGGTATGATAAACAGAAGAGTTAGAGGAAAATAAGTTTCCTTACAATCCCCTCAATTGTGAGTGGGAGATGTTGGATATGGACGACATAAATACACCCATGAGGGGATGTATGAGGGTATACGGACCTCAGATGTCGCGTGCACGAAAGCGTGCACGAAGGGAACCTTTTCTCGTGTGAAAAGGACCACTCGATAAGTGGAAAAAGCCACTCGATAAGTGGAAAAAGCCACTTTATAAGTGCAAAATGGCACTTGATAAGTGGATAAAGAAGAAGATAAATGAATGTGCTAATATAGGCTAATAAGCTTATAATTGGTTATTTCCTACAATAACCACCCATAAAGCCTATAAATAGGACCCAAGGGTAAGGCATTCATTCACACTTTCCATGCCATAAGTTTGCATAAGGCATCCTTATGTTCTTCTTCTCCCTTCCATTAAAATCCTCTTCTAGTTAGAGATTTAGGCGGTGAAACTCTGCTTCGATCCTCCGTGATGAAGTATCGACCGTTGTGGCGAATCCGAGGGCGAAGTTCCGAGATTACGGTGCCGCGTACGCAAGCGTAAGTCTCGACTTCATTTATCGATCCTAACGTTATTTTGATAGGATCCTACAATAAGTGCCAGCGTCACCTCTTCATTTCACAAGGTCGATGTGTCATTGCCAAGAATATGAGTATTACATTTTACTTGGTAGCATCAACCAACCATTCATTATTGAGTTTGTAATTTGTCTATTTCTCTCTCAATGGTCTCCAAGCATATGGGCCAAGCTCAGGATGTTGGGAAGCCACTGCTCAACTTATCAGTGATGTTTGTTAATCAGCAAAAGAGTCTCACTTTTCCATCAATAGAAGATGGAAAATGATTGGAGATGGAATATCCCTTTTGCCAAGGATGAAGAGGGTGTGAAGGAACCATCACTTGCCAACAAGTGAGGCTTTCTACTATGGGCTTTCTTAGTAGTCAGTGATCAAAGTATGAGCTTTCTCATTGTTTATCTTAGCAGGCATGTCACCTTAAGCTTAATGCAATAGATTGGTGTGATGTTATGAGCTGGCAATTTTTTCTAATTCCCTTTCTTTTAAAGTTGTTGCTTATTCAAATGGGAAGAAGGTTGCAGCATCAAGCACAATTATTGAATGCAAATCTTAGTTGGCACCATTTACTCAATCGATGGCAAAAGGTTGTGATGGTTTAGTCAGGTTGATCCACACTGATCAAGGGACCTAACAATTGATTGTGATATCTGACATTTGCTTAATATCTGATGACATGGTTGATCGATTGGGGGCTTTTTGTTGCTTGAATAAGGTCAATTCTAAGGAAATTGTTAAGTCATTGGCCCGGCACTCGAGGAATGGAAAAGATAACTGCCAAAAGCCTATAAAGATAACGTCAGAGTCCACTAATCCCACGAGACTCATGAAAAATCTTAGCCGTTGAACTAGTCAAAGACCGCATGTCATTTGCCCGTTAAGCTTTCATTGCTTAAGGAGGTGGTTGATAGTGGGCTTATAAATGACGGGAGGAGTGGAAAACAGTTATGCCTATTTATGAGGAATGATCGTGTCACCATAATGGGTGACCGTTATTCCCCAACGTCACTAAATGTAACGACTGGTTTTTGTATGATTGGATTATCAGTGTGTTTTGCTTGTGATGGTGGGTTCTCTCCTTGTGTGGTTTCCACTTCCATAGTTCTCGCTTTCATTCATCTCGTTGAGATTTCCTAGCTTTCGTTTTCATTCCTTTTGATGTGATCTTCTAGCTTCTTCCTTAGAATCATTGAACTCGGAGTAAGTCACTCGTGACGAGCTTCTTATCGCTCATATCTTAGAGTATAAATCGATCCTAGAAGCCATAGAAATCTTCCCGAAGCTTCGCGCTTCGAATCGACACTTTTCGTGCACGTTAGTTGGTTCAAGAAGGAGAACCAACCGACTAGATCTCAATCTAGTCGGTCGGCAATCCTTAATGGACCGACTAGTGGGCTTTGATTATAATTCAGGAGTTATTGTTTATCTTTAGTCGGTCTAAGAACAACCATCGACCGACTAGATGCTAAACTAGTCGGTCAGGAATCCTTCTCAGACCGACTAACTCTTATTTCCATGACCTCTCTCAGAATTCAGCCTTTAGTCGGTCAATGAACACTCACCGACCGACTAGTTCTCAAACTAGTCGGTTGACAAGCCTTCACAGACCGACTAACTCATAGTCCAGTTTTCCTGAGCGAGCTACTGTTTACTCTTAGTCGGTCTGCGTTGATCAACTGACCGACTAGTTCCCAAGCTAGTCGGTCACCAATCCTTCTTTGACCGACTAATCAGCCCAGGAAACCCTACTTTTGCCCTAGCCGCCACACTTTTCTATAAATACGCCCCAAACATTTTTTTTCTTCTTCCTCATCACCCAAACCCTAATTTCTCCCCCATTGAGCCCCCTTCTTCCCCAAACCATTGATCCTTCATCCCAAGCTCATCCATCATCATCCAAACCCTCATTTCACATATCCTACCTCTCCTCAACCTCAAACCCTCATCAAATCCCCAAAAGCCTCGTCCAAACCCATTTCTCCAGATTTTCCCCATTTCCAGATCTGAGCCGGATCGTTCTTCCGTCGCCGTAGTTCTCGGCGTCGTTCCTCCACTTCTTCATGGGTAGTATTCTTCCTTTAATAATCTCATAACCCACACTTGATATTTGTGAAACCCTAATAAAATGGATCATTAGAAATCGTAGGGTTCGTTTGTGAATACAGATTAGTTACCATTCTAATGTTGTTTTTCCATGACAGTGATCCATTTCCGTAGATAACAAATTTGTGTGATGTGCCTTCGTTGATCGTTCTCCTCGGTGCCAGGCAAGTGAAACTTGCATCTCTTGATTTGGGCCATGTCTTAGGCCATTACCTTGCTTTAGCGTAAAAGAGACTAGACGGTGAAAGGATAGCCGTCTAGACGCCATTGACCTAGCTTGACAACGAAGCTTGGTCCGTCACCTTCATCATGCTTGTATGTCACGTTTACTTTCCCTTAACGGTACGCCTATTAACTGTTCATGTCATCCATGCATCCTTAACTGCTATTGCATTTTAACTGCCATGTTTAATTTAAATTAACGGTACGCGAATATCTGTTCATGTCATTGGATTTTGCCTGTCATGTTTAATTACAATTAACGGTACACGAATATCTGTTCATGTCATTGCATTTTGCCTGTCACGTTTAAATACAATTAACGGTACGCGAATATCTGTTCATGTCATTGCATACATTGATTGTTTATCGTGAATGTGTAGCTCACGCTACAAAACTGATAGTTCCTGGCTCGTGACCGGAAGCGAGCATAGTAAGTTGCTAACCCCAACGCTCGATATGGAGGCTAGGTGCACCCCTATGCCAAACAAAATACATTTCCTGGCTCGTGACCAGAAGATTACACAGCCTGCGGGCAATAGGGCACTCGCTGAGTGATCCCTTGTACTTGACTTGATTACACAGCCTGCGGGCAATAGGGCACTCGCTGAGTGATCCCTTGTACTTGTACTTGACTTGACGTGTTTACTTGTACGTGACAAACAGTGACAAACAGTGATAACAGTGATAACAGTGATAATCGTGATTCGTGAATAGTGATTGGTAGCTTTTGCTACATCGTGAGTGATTTGGTTTTCCTACCTTTAAAACTGTCGCATCATACTTAAATGCCATGTCATTGCATCTTATTATAACTGCTAGGTTGCTAGTTCACTTTCAGTTTCCTTGCACAAGTCTTTCCAGACTTGCTGACATGTGCCCCTCTCTCTTTTGGGTGTCACATGTTAGACCCAGAGCCAGAGCTTTGTTGCAGGGGATATGGTGTTACTGATGCTGATATTTGCTGTGGTGGTGAGTGGACACCAGGGGCCTGTCTTGAAGACCGCTCGTGTTCACTTCTTTGTTTAGGTTTGCTGTTAGTTGTTGGTGCGTGGCACCTTTGTATGTATGTTATACCTTGTTGGCCATGTTTGGGCCTTAGACTCTTTTCCTTTTAGCCTGGTGGCTTTTCTGCGATATTGTAATTTATTTTATGGATATTCTGAGATTTAATAAATTGCTTATTGTCTCACTTTATTATTATTATTATTGTTTCGTATCGCGTTGCAAGGACCTGCCAATTTATTGTTGATTGACGCTTATCGGGCTTGGAGCTTTGCAGCTTCAAGTCTGAGCGGACCTTCTCACGTCTCGCCTCCACATTTTTGGGAAGCGGGGCATGACAGGTTTTATTGGTGGCCCATGCAGGTCCATTTGCAAATGTGAGCTATCGGAACAACGATAATAATTATAGAATGTCCATTAAATAAATTAGAACATCCAAATTATAAGCCAGGAGTCTAGGTTTTTAGCGTTCCTATGTCTCAGGTGGCTAGTAGACGTGTTAGAGCATCTGTCTCAGCTTAGTAGGAACCCATTAGATCAGGACCCTAGCTAGACTTAGATAGACGTCTGTGCTTGCTAGTTAGGAATCATTGATTGTTAGCTAGACTCCATGTTAGTGATTTGTTTGATTGTCTTAAGAGTTAGCTTAGTGGTTCCTGTCTAGCTCTGACCATGATAGATTCCTAGGATTTCTTTAGCCGTTCGCTTGGGTTCATCGATTTCGGGCCCAACAGAACATGATCTTGATTCTCTTAGAACCTTCCTGAGATCTATATATTCTAACCCATTAGAAGCTTTAGTGTTACGGTTCCCTTAGCCTTTAGTTAACCCGCTGATTAGAACCCCCCCTGATTCAATCTTTCCTGGTCACTACACCTTGGTGTTACTGACCGTAGATCTTCATCATGGTTTTCTTGCATCGTGATTTAGGCGCATTCAATTCACATAAACCACTTCCATTGTCCTCAATTCACATGACCACCTCATTACAATTATCCTTGAGCTTTCAAATGTTTTCCGTTGCAAATCTTGATTCTTCCAAAGTTATTTTCGAATGCTTTCCTTATTTTGAAGTTTCACTTAATTTAAATTTTGTTCTAAACTTCTTTAAATATGTCTCCCTAAATTTCGATGGAGTTAAAAGTCGTTCTTGAATTTTGAAGACTTTTGGTCGTAATTTTAAAATTACTATCTTGTACTATTTTTTCTAACAATGTATCTTTCGCATTTCGATTTTTAAACTTTATTACTATCCTGATGGTTCGATATACCGTCCTTTTTTCTAACTACAAAAATTTATTTTAACCACTTATCTTACATACCTTTAGGGGTATTTTTCCAAAACTGAATGGACTTCAACTAATTTTTGTATATATCAATTATAGGTTCGTCGTACTCGTACTTCAAAAGTTTTTATACCAACACGTTCTTTTGGCGAATCCTTATTTCCCTAAAGGTATCTTCGATCTTCTTCTTTCGTTAAGTTTAAATTTGTTCGAAACACTTTTGATATATGTAAGGTTTCATGCTCCTTCGCCGACTTAAATTATTTATGTTTTTAAATATCAAAACTTGTGTTGAGATTTTTAGATTAGAAGTTTATAATATTTTCAGCATATACTTTCGTATCGATATAAACGTCTTGTCCCCTTTCATATACCAATTTCATTCTGAACCGTATTTCTATTTTCCTAACTCGATTCATAATTTCTTTTCTTACTTGTGCCATTAAAATTTTATTCGAAAACACCTCGTGCTTACTCTTAATAAACTTTTCAAGTCCCTTTAGACTTCGGCTTTTAGAAGTCGATTTTATGCTCAACATTTTCCATATTTCAGATTTTTGTAAAAAAAATTACTATTTCGAAATCATTCCTGACTTAGACCCTTCATAAAACGGTTTAAAAGTTTTAATACTAACTTGATGAGTTTAAATATCCTTTTCTCTTTCCATACTACTAAGATATTATCTTTCCATTCACCATACACACTTTTAAGATAATTTCTAAAATATGACTTCAATTATTTTTATATATCGGTACCACGTTCGTTTTGCTCGTACATTAAGATCTTGTATAAATCAATTTTGTTGGCAAATCCGGATTTCTCTAAAAGTATTTTCGATATGGTTTATTTGGGATTTCTCTTCAGTTTTAAGATTTGGAAAACCTTTAGCATGCGCTTAAATTCTCAACACTATACTTGATCAGATTTCAATCTTCGAATCCCAAAACTTTTCCAAAATTTTTAGATTGCTGTCGCATAACATTTCTGACCTATGTTTTAATGTTCGAGTAAATGATTTCCTTTTTCCTCATGATGATTTTATATAAGCCAATAAACCACTTTTCCTCTTATTACGTATATTCGTCTCAAACTCGTTTTCAAACAATTTGTTTATCGACCTCTAAATAATTTTATACAAACGAGGACTCCGACTTTTTGAAGTACAACGGTCTTCGAATTCACGTATTTTAACTTATGTTATTTACACTACCTTCTTTACATATTCCTTAAGGGTATCATTGCATCATCTTTCCACCTAAACATTCACAGTCTTACCCTGATTCCCCTAACCAAATTTGGCTCCTTATCTTCGTCCTAGCTGAACCCATGTTTTTCGATCTTTCTACTCGTCATAATCTAGGTTCGGTTCTTTCCTATTGTCTAGCCCATAGAGCTTGTCGTTGCCTGTGTCAACCTTGTTATAGTTTGGTGGGCCCATTAGTTAAGTGGTTATGTCGTCGTAGTGTTGATTTCGTGGTGTGTATATAGTGGTATGGGTGTTGGCATTTGTATGTTGTGTGTAGGTAATTTTCTGCTTGAGTATGATGTGATATATGTATGATAACAGAATGATAATTTTGATTGGTACTACTTGTTTTATGAGATGTCGTATGCGTGTATATCAGGAGGTATACCCGACTATTGCATCTCTTAAACTTGTATGTAGTTGATGTGTTGATATGGTAATTATAAATGGATGGATATGGTGTGAAAATATGTGATACGTGGATGTGTATGCCTTGGAGTGGTATTGGTATGTGTATGGATACTGTGTTACGCATATAAATGTCCTGCTATGATTTGAGTCTCACTCAAGCTTGAGTGGGTATACTCTATGTACTTTGGTATAATTGTATGTGGTGGTGAATAGTGATGGATGATGTATGTATGGTGTTTGAGTTGTTTGTGCTTGGTTGTGTTACGCACACGATTGTGGGTGGCTATACCAATATATAGTTATAGGACTATATGTGAGGTGAAAATATGGTGAAATATTTGCATGTATTTGAATGACTAAATAAATGTGAAATTATTTTCAAATAAGAGAGGCTTGGTTATTTTCTTATAGTAAGTAATAAGTGTTTATTGTTGTATAAATATATTGACTATATACATGTGATTGAAATACGTGTATGAAATTGATTGACTATAATAAGTATGAGTGTACTATGTGCGTGAAAATATGTTTGTAGTGGTAGTAATATTTGATTTCTAGTGCATATATATATAAGCACTCGAAATGAAAGTACTTGGTTGAATTTATGATGTGATATTGGTTGAGGGTAGTTACCAGAGCGACTATATATATGTTAGAAAGTCCGAGGACGGACTTTATTCTAAGGTGGGTAGGATGTAACGACTGGTTTTTGTATGATTGGATTATCAGTGTGTTTTGCTTGTGATGGTGGGTTCTCTCCTTGTGTGGTTTCCACTTCCATAGTTCTCGCTTTCATTCATCTCGTTGAGATTTCCTAGCTTTCGTTTTCATTCCTTTTGATGTGATCTTCTAGCTTCTTCCTTAGAATCATTGAACTCAGAGTAAGTCACTCGTGACGAGCATCTTATCGCTCATATCTTAGAGTATAAATCGATCCTAGAAGCCATAGAAATCTTCTCGAAGCTTCACGCTTCGAATCGACACTTTTCGTGCACGTTAGTTGGTTCAAGAAGGAGAACCAACCGACTAGATCTCAATCTAGTCGGTCGGCAATCCTTAATGGGCCGACTAGTGGGCTTTGATTATAATTCAGGAGTTACTGTTTATCTTTAGTCGGTCTAAGAACAACCATCGACCGACTAGATGCTAAACTAGTCGGTCAGGAATCCTTCTCAGACTGACTAACTCTCATTTCCATGACCTCTCTCAGAATTCAGCCTTTAGTCGGTCAATGAACACTCACCGACCGACTTGTTCTCAAACTAGTCGGTTGACAAGCCTTCACAGACTGACTAACTCATAGTCCAGTTTTCCTGAGCGAGCTACTGTTTACTCTTAGTCGGTCTGTGTTGATCAACTGACCGACTAGTTCCCAAGCTAGTCGGTCACCAATCCTTCTTTGACCGACTAATCAGCCCAGGAAACCCTAGTTTTGCCCTAGCCGCCACACTTTTCTATAAATACGCCCCAAACGTTTTCTTCTTCTTCCTCATCACCCCAAACCCTAATTTCTCCCCCATTGAGCCCCCTTCTTCCCCAAACCATTGATCCTTCATCCCAAGCTCATCCATCATCATCCACACCCTCATTTCACATATCCTACCTCTCCTCAACCTCAAACCCTCATCAAATCCCCAAAAGCCTCGTCCAAACCCATTTCTCCAGATTTTCCCCATTTCCAGATCTGAGCCGGATCGTTCTTCCGTCGCCGTAGTTCTCGGCGTCTTTCCTCCGCTTCTTCACGGGTAGTATTCTTCCTTTAATAATCTCATAACCCACACTTGATATTTGTGAAACCCTAATAAAATGGATCATTAGAAATCGTAGGGTTCGATTGTGAATACGGATTAGTTACCATTCTAATGTTGTTTTTCCATGACAATGATCCATTCCCGTAAATAACAAATTTGTGTGATGTGCCTTCGTTGATCGTTCTCCTCGGTGCCAGGCAAGTGAAACTTGCATCTCTTGATTTGGGCCATGTCTTAGGCCATTACCTTGCTTTAGCGTAAAAGATACTAGACGGTGAAAGGATAGCCGTCTAGACGCCATTGACCTAGCTTGACAACGAAGCTTGGTCCGTCACCTTCATCATGCTCGTATGTCATGTTTACTTTCCCTTAACGGTATGCCTATTAACTGTTCATGTCATCCATGCATCCTTAACTGCTATTGCATTTTAACTGCCAAGTTTAATTTAAATTAACGGTACGCGAATATCTGTTCATGTCATTGCATTTTGCCTGTCATGTTTATTTACAATTAACGGTACACGAATATCTGTTCATGTCATTGCATTTTGCCTGTCACGTTTAAATACAATTAACGGTACGCGAATATCTGTTCATGTCATTGCATACATTGATTGTTTATCGTGAATGTGTAGCTCACGCTGCAAAACTGATAGTTCCTGGCTCGTGACCGGAAGCGAGCATAGTAAGTTGCTAACCCCAACGCTCGATATGGAGGCTAGGTGCACCCCTATGCCAAACAAAATACATTTCCTGGCTCGTGACCAGAAGATTACACAGCCTGCGGGCAATAGGGCACTCGCTGAGTGATCCCTTGTACTTGACTTGATTACACAGCCTGCGGGCAATAGGGCACTCGCTGAGTGATCCCTTGTACTTGTACTTGACTTGACGTGTTTACTTGTACGTGACAAACAGTGATAACAGTGATAACAGTGATAATCGTGATTCGTGAATAGTGATTGGTAGCTTTTGCTACATCGTGAGTGATTTGGCTTTCCTACCTTTAAAACTGTCGCATCATACTTAAATGCCATGTCATTGCATCTTATTATAACTGCTAGGTTGCTAGTTCACTTTCAGTTTCCTTGCACAAGTCTTTCCAGACTTGCTGACATGTGCCCCTCTCTCTTTTGGGTGTCACATGTTAGACCCAGAGCCAGAGCTTTGTTGCAGGGGATATGGTGTTACTGATGCTGATGTTTGCTGTGGTGGTGAGTGGACACCAGGGGCCTGTCTTGAAGACCGCTCGTGTTCACTTCTTTGTTTAGGTTTGCTGTTAGTTGTTGGTGCGTGGCACCTTTGTATGTATGTTATACCTTGTTGGCCATGTTTGGGCCTTAGACTCTTTTCCTTTTAGCCTGGTGGCTTTTCTGCGATATTGTAATTTATTTTATGGATATTCTGAGATTTAATAAATTGCTTATTGTCTCACTTTATTATTATTGTTGTTGTTTCGTATTGCGTTGCAAGGACCTGCCAATTTATTGTTGATTGACGCTTATCGGGCTTGGAGCTTTGCAGCTTCAAGTCTGAGCGGACCTTCTCACGTCTCGCCTCCACATTTTTGGGAAGCGGGGCGTGACACTAAACAGACACTTCAGTCTATAAATAAAGCCGAGACAAACAGATGATGGACAGACTCCCAAGGTACGAAAGACCTAATACTCTGACATTTTATTCTTCCTCCACTCTTATAATTCTTCCTCCAAATAGCTTGAGGTGACTGACTCGAGACGAGCCTCTGTGGGTCGATCTTACAGCCCCAAGCCTCTCTTAAGTCATGTTGAGTCATTGGGCCGGCACTCGAGATGACTCGACCGATGGATGACTAAGGCCCACATGGCCTACAAGAGAAGCCCGATATCGATTCAGTCAAAGCCCACTGGTCAGTCGACCATTGTACTCCCCTCACTCGAACGTGGGATTAAAGACGGGCTCGTAATTCGCCGGAACGTGTACAACATTTACTCTTATTAAAGGGAGAAGATCGTGGCCCCATAATGAGTGACCATTATCCCCCCAACATCATTGGAAAGACCCGAGAGGTCTATAAATACCGTAAAGATTCCAATTCCAAGGTACAAGATCTAAGACATAGAACTCTATATTCTCAGCTGATATTTCTTACATCATAGAGCTAGCGACGACAGATCTGAGGCGAACCTCTGTGGGTCGATCTTAGCTGCTTCTAGCTCCCTCTCATCCTTAAGTTCTCATACTAACTTAAGTATCGGAGGGGATTTGGGTGGATTTGGGTCGGGACCCGGATCCGACCCCCCAACGTATCTTTGTGGTGTAGATTGACGTATCGCCATCTTCTGTGAAGGTCGCTTTCGAGATCCCCAACCTCGAACGATCGACGCATCGGCTGTCCAAGGGTCGATCGATCACTGCATCATCATCTACTTCCATCACTCGACCAAAGTTCTTCCAACTTCGGGTCCCACTTCACCAGCTGTCGAGGCTCTGACTCAGCATGAAGAGCCCACGTCAGCTTGACAACTGCCTCGGTCAATTTTGGCCTTAACAGTTTGGCGCCGTCTATAAGAAGGTTAACCAGCTCGACTTGCCGAAGCCAACGAAAAGTTATGTCAGCTGGACCCATCAATACTGGACCAATCGAAGGTCTGAGAAGAAGCAAAAAGCGAACAACATCCAGGTGGACGACGCCACATATTCCACCTCACCGTCGAATCGCCCTGAAGGGGCCACCAAGGAGCCTAGAGTGACCCGGAAGGAATTCACCGAATTTTCAGAACGGGTCGATAAGAGTCTTGGTGTTTTGGCAATTTTGATAAGCCAGAGCATGGAAACTCCATTGCTCTTAAATGAGAAATTACTGCCTTCGAATCTAATCCTGACGCTGACTATGGGCGTCGCCTTACTCAGAGATCCAGGAGATCCGAGGGCAGACTGACTAGAGATCGGCCCATACAACGCCACCCCGTGTCTCACCAATATGGCATAATAGGGACTGACATCGTGCCTTTGTTCTCCAGGGGGAGCCCACCCCCACCCCCAACTATAAAGAAGCAACCCACAACATCCTGTATCAGGTAATGTACATGGCTCCCCTGGGTTATAACCCATTTAATCTTGCAGGTGGATTTGGGAGGAGAGAAGAGATCCCGAACCGATCCTCAGGAGTTAATTGCGGGCAAGGCAGGGAGGAGAGATCTCTACTCATCCAATCTGCACTTCGGCGAACTCCACTGAAGGAGAATATCACATCTGCTCCTCCTCTTCCGAACTTCAAGCCTCCTGCCCTACCAGCTTATGATGGCAGAGGCGACCCGTGGTCACACATCCATAAATATCTGAACTTGATGCTACTCCACGGGGCTGATGAGCCATACCTGTGTCGAGCCTTCCATGCGGCCCTATTCAAAAGGGTAGAGGGTTGGTACGAAGGGTTGCCCGATGGCTGTATCGGGTCATTCGACGAATTAGCAGATATGTTCTGCAAATAATTCGTCGCAGGTCAGCACCCTAAGACGAAGTCCTCCCACCTCTTATCACTCAAACAGAACGAGAATGAGTCGATTCGAGCCTTCGTCCAGAGATTCAACGATGAAAGGCTCGATGTAGAAGAGACGCTGGACGTGACTGTCATAGCAGCGCTCACTCAAGCGGTCCGAAACAAGTACCTGCGAAGGGGCCTCCACCAGTTCCCCCCAACAACCTCGAAGAAATGTTCAACATAACGGATCGATTCACCATCTCTGAAGAAGCGGAGGAACCGGCTGGAACTAATGGGAAAGGCACTCCCGCCCGCCACGGAGACACTAGGCGAGAGAAGCCAATGCAGGGAACCCCTCGTCAAGAGTCTCGAGACAAGAGACCTAGAGAGAGGAGCCTCGAAGCAAGGATCACCCCACCCATGCAAAACCGAGCGCTCCTAAGCCAGAGGTTCTCGCTTATGCCCCACGAGAAGAGCTGATCCAACAGACAGTGAAGAAGGACAAATATGAGAAGAGAGACGACCTCAAATTCTGCAAGTACCAAAATGACTATATGCACGATACCAACGACTGTTGGACTCTGAAAAAAAGATCGATGCACTGGTCAAGCGAGGGCATCCCAAAAACCTGGCTAACGATCAACCTAGCAAGGATGGATCCAAGGGCAAGATGACAGGGTCAACCGTCACCAAGCTGATCGACTAGCAAGCCGTCTGAGCTCAGGATCAAATAAATATGCGTGGGGCAAAATCAACTCCGTCGAAGTTCGAAAACACATGTACACGTTTTTTATCTTTCCTTTCAATAAAGCATGTCTTTTTCATCAAATAAAGTTTTGCTTCCTCAAGCCTTCATGAATTATACAAAAACTATCCCATCAAAACTCCCCATCAAAAGGATTCGATCCTCGGGAAACCTAGATAAACTGAATTCATATTGATGAAATCCATGCGAGTAACTCCTAGAGTGTCGTCAGCTGTAAGTCGAAGGGGCCACCCCTTCGCTACTGAACGACTCTCCTAAAGTATCGTCAGCCGTAAGTCGAAGGGGCCACCCCTTCGCCACTGAACGACTCTCCCAAAGCGTCGTCAGCCGTAAGTCAAAGGGGCCACCCCTTTTCCACTGAAGGACTCTCCCAAAGCATCGTCAGCCGTAAGTCGAAGGGGCCACCCCTTCGCCACAGAACAACGCTCCCAAAGCGTCGTCAGCCGTAAGTCGAAAGGGCCACCCCTTTGCCACTGAACGACTCTCCTAAAGTGTCGTCAACCGTAAGTCGAACGGGCCACCTCTTTGCCACTGAACGACTCTTCCAAAGCATTGTTAGCCGTAAGTCTAAGGAGCCACCCCTTCGCCGCTGAATAACTCTCCTAAACGTCATTAACCGTAAGTCGAAGGGGTCACCCCTTCGATTCTGAACAACTCTCCTAAAGGTCGTCGGCCATAAGTCGAAGGGGCCACCCCTTCGCCACTGAACGACTCTACTATTGTGTCGTCAGCCGTAAATCGAAGGGGCCACCCCTTTGCCACTGAACGACTCTCCTAGAGTGTCGTCAGTCGTAAGTCGAAGGGGCCGCCCCTTCGCTGCTAAACGACTCTCCTAAACGGTATCAGTCGTAAGTCAAATGGCCATCCCTTCCCCACTGAACGACCCTCCTAAAATGTTGTCAGTCGTAAGTAGAAGGGTCACCCCTTCGCCATTGAACGACCCTCCTAAAACGTCATCACCCGTAAGTTGAAGGGCCACCCGTTCGCCACTGAACGACCCTCCAAAAACGTCGTCAGCCGTAAGTCGAAGGGGCCACCCCTTCGCTACTGAACGACTCTCCTAAAGCGTCGTCAGCCCTAAGCTGAAGGGGCCACCCCTTCACTACTGAACGACTCTCCTAAAGCGTCGTCAGCCCTAAGCCGAAGGGGCCACCCCTTCGTCGCTGAACATCTCTCCTACCGGTCGGCAGCCGTAAGTTGAATGGCCACCCTTTGCTACTGAACGACTCTCCTAAGAGCCACCCCTTCGCTACTGAACGGCCTTCCTAAAACGTCGTCAGCCCTAAGTCGAAAGGGCAACCCCTTCGCTACTGAATGGCTCTCCTAAAATGTCGTCAGCCATAAGTCTAAGGGCCACCCCTACGCCACTGAACGACCCCCGTAATTTCAGCCGTGAGCCGAGGAAATCGCTCCCTTACCATGGGATGTAGTGGTCCATTTCTAACATGGTACGATGGCTTATCGTCAATCATCCTGAAGCATCGTCTAACCCATCGAGGGGCCATCAGGCTTTACAACCACCACATGACGTAAGCGACAACAAACAAAGAAATGCAACGACAAACAAGGATATACATGCCAATTCTTCTGGCACTCCTATTGCAAAACATTGTTTTCGTTTACATCTACATCACCCTCTATACATTCAAAAATTTCTAGAGCAGGCGTAAAAAGAGCACCAAGATCCTATAACAGCTGGCTAGGCCCTTGATCTCCAATCAGCACAGCCGTGGACTCTGGGTCCCCCGTTGCGTCTGCTCCTGCATCGTCGCCAACCATGGTTGCAACTTCGTCGGTGGGAGCAGTCTCCTTCGTGCCTTGGCTCGACTCGTCATCACCAAGATCCGAAAAAAATCACCAGGATCTGATCGATCTCAGCAGAGAGGTCAGGAGATCGATTCTTCATTTCCAACCGGCATCGCTCATGTAGGAGAATATGTGCCTGATCGCGCCCCGGACACACGTCCCGGAGCGACGACACTGTAGTCTTACCGCAAGCGCACGGTGTAGCGGCGAGCGGGTATTGAACACAGGGAGGCGTAATAACAGTGTCTTCTTCAATCACCTGGCTATAGGAAAAGTCGAGAAATGTTCGCAAATATGCGGTCACAGTCGTTCAAATGTATAAAAGAAATAACAAATTAATAAAGACGCTTGGGGGATAGGGAATCCCCGCTACTTGCCGTATCTCACCATTGTGATTCATAGGTTTCACAATTGCTAGACTTGAAATTTGGGTGAACTAGTTGCAACTAAATGTAGAACCAAGCTCACGCTCTCACGCTATCGCCGGTCTATAGCAAACCTAGGGTAGGGTCCAATCTCTTGCAAACCCTAACCTAGGCAAACTAGCGTGAAGAACAACATCATCGTTCAATCGTATCTCGAGCCCACTCTCGTGCAAACTCGAGCTACGACCTAGGTTGGGATAGTTCCTACCCGTCCAATCTCTTGCAAACGGGTATTGGTATAGAATTTCAATCGAAAACCCTAGTTTCGGTCCAATCTCTTGCAAACCGATTCCGGAGAAATTCAATTGCAACCCAATTCGAATATCTAGGGCTTCCTATCGAATTGGGATCCAACCTCTTGTAAATCCCAATCGGTATGAATCC
This sequence comes from Scilla litardierei, assembly GCA_030789695.1. NCBI lineage: Eukaryota > Viridiplantae > Streptophyta > Magnoliopsida > Asparagales > Asparagaceae > Scilla > Scilla litardierei. Next base: position 660,104,686 of record CM061142.1, on the reverse strand, counting down.
CTAGCTATTCGTATTATATCAATTCAAAACTAACCCTAATCAATCCTAGCAGTAGTTTCACCAATTCATCACAATTTTGAAATTGGGTTCGTAGGGTTCATCCCTACGCCCTAAGACGATGAACTACTCACAATTCATAATAAAATGCAATAGAAATTCGCAATCAAAATCAATAGAATTCATTGCTATATTCAAAATATCAATAAAATTGGAGTTTATGAGGGAGAGAGATACAAACCAATGAAGAACAAGATAGCATCCAACAAAATCTCACTTTTCTCTCCTCCCCAAAAGCTAAATCTAATCCCTAAAAAGTTAATCTAAAAAGGCTGCCCAAAAGTTCTGAAAAAGCTCCCTAAACTAGGTTAAAAACTGGGGTTAAATACCCCCAAAATCGCCCAAAAAATCCTGACAAAAATGCCCCTGCACAGCCTCAAAATCGCAGTTTACGCTACAGGCAGCGCGGCTCACTCGGCCGAGTGACAAATGTCACTTGGCCGAGTGACGAACCCAGTACAAAAACAGATAGTTGGGGGTCTCGGGGGTCGTCTCCTCGGAGGTCACTCGGGCGGACGGTCTTTCGTCACTCGGGCGGACGTCATTTGTCACTCGAGCGGACGTCGTTTTTCACTCGGGCGGACGTCGACTCGGAAATTGACTGTACAAAAACAGTAAGTCTGTGATTTTTGCTGTCGCTGTCTTGATGCCACTCGGGTGAGTGGGCATCCGTGGTTCGGCTGAGTGACATGGCGATGCTCGGCCGAGTGCACGCTGATATTAGCTCTGTTGCGTGTCCGATCTGGCTGGCCGAGCGGGCTGTCTATGCTCGGCCGAGTGACTCCTTCACTCGGTCGAGTGGCATGCTGAAAATGCCCATTCTTCATGTTTTTGACTCCTCATCCCTCCTACAATGTTCTTTCTTCTTCCACTCCTCTCCAATCACAAAATACCCCTCAAGAGAGTCGTCGGTGACACTCCGGAGTGGGTGCATCTCAGAATCACTCCAAATCGCTCCAAATCTCCTGAAATACGACAAAAACAACAAATCGTGAAAAGCATCGCGATATTGTCGAATAAACGTGAAAAACACGATTTGAGCGATCTAAATGGCATGCAAACATGCGGAAAAAAGGTGTAAAATATGGAGTGATCAAAATCCCCCAAGCTTACCTCTTACTCGTCCTCGAGGAAGATAAGTAAAAAGCGAACCCGGTGGATAAAGATCTAGAAAACGGCGGAAAGGCGGAAAACGGAAATCGAAAAAAAAAATAGAAAACGAAGAGGGAAGTTGCTAGATCATTTTCTCAGTACGTGGGTTTTGCTTACTCATATAGCATGCATCGAATATAAAACACATGTCAAAGACTTTTATTTTGATATCATAGTATAATGGTGCATTTGAAATAGAAAACCCAAGAATATCAATATAGCATGAAAAATGGAATAATTCTAAGATTAACATCGTCTGAAGCATCTAAAGCGGTATACAATACCGTAAATCACACACTTTTCAATTGAATGCTTTCTATAAGGAGTATAAGAGACATCACACGATAGAGTAGAAAGAATAGAAAAAGAGTGGTTTTCATGAAATGAATGCTAAGCGTAGATTTCTGGATTTCGTGAAACTTTAGCAATCTCACAGAGTATAAAATATTACTTAGCCTAGGTTGTCATGCACCTTCAGGTAGTCACTCTCTCACACATCATTGGATTCTCTCCCCCAAGCTTATCTATAAGCGTGGTGGCTTATACAAAACAATATTTACATCCCCGTTTCCTATGAAGCTCCAAAAGTCAAAGAAAACAAAAATAAAAGCAAAAGAGGGAAGACAGAGAGAAAGGATATGAGATGGGATCGTATTCGAACTACTTTTCTCTTTTCTTTTCTTATTCTCAAATCTTTTTCTTTTTCTTTTTCTCCCTTTTTTTTCTTTTTTTTCTTTTCAATAACATATATACACAATGATCCCAAATCAAAGAGAAGGATATACAAGTATTTTTCTTTGGATTTTGGGGAATTTGGAGCATGTGATTTTAATAACGGGGGAATGCCAATAATAGAATTGCCAAGGGGAGATTCACTAATGAATATAAAATAGAGAAATAATGTTCAAGATATGTGGAGAAAGAAATAAATGTATCTCTCAGTTCACTCTATAGGACGTGCCTGACAACTTCAGCAGGGTAACATAATCTACTCAGTTTAATCTCAAAAAGTAAACTAATCCAGATTTATCAAAGCTAGCAAACATTCAATCAACCCGAAGTGAAGCGTACAAATCATGCAAATAGAAGTGATGTGAGAAAGGAAAGCAGTACTCCAGATATAAGCATCAATGCGTGAATCTTGGTGTGTTTTCTACGACAACATACATATGAATCATCAGACATCTCCATTTTCATACAGCAAAAGAGAGTGGGTTACTATTTCTAAATGCAAAGCAGAACATATCATATGATATCAAAAATAAAAAAAAATCCTATGACATGACAAATATAGCATGCAGATAGAGAAAAGCTAACTCCACGTCATCATCATCACAGAAAAGTCATCTCTAGCATAAGATGAAGGAAATAAAGATAAACGAAAAACAAAGATATTTACAATGTAGCACACACAAGGAAAATAAGAAAAACGTGATGCATGGTAAAAAAAATGAAAAAGTGATGAAAAATGGGTGCAAAAGTGGAAAAAAGTGGAAAAACTAAAAAATAAAGGTGACAAAAGCAAAAAAATGTGAGAACTCACTCCCCCCAAGCTAAAGTGCACAGTGTCCTCAATGTGCGGAGTGTGGCACACCGAGAGACGGGTAATGGGTGGGGGGTGGGTATGCATGCAAGATAAAAAGAAATAAAAATAACAAAATGAAAAAATATGATGCGAATGTGATGCATGCAAGGATAAGAGTGATGCAGATATGTGTGTGTCACCAAAAATACTCTCCCTCACCCCCGAAGAAGGATATATAATGATATGATCAAAATGTGGACAAAAATGGTGATGGGAGGAGGGGGTTGGGAAAAAATCATCAGGACCAAGCAGAGAATGGGCAGCATAACGACAAAAAATATCGATGGCATCAAGGGTGTGCCTAAGCTGGTGGTGCTGCGCCATCTCCGTCCTGAGGTGGAGGTGGGGGTGGTGGTGGCTGGGTAACAGTCTGCTGGGTGGGTGGTGGTCGTGGCAGTCGCTCGAGGATCTGGGTCAGGCAAAAGTGAATGCTGGGAAGTAGCTCGAGGCGGTGCTGCATGTAGACCCGACCGCGGTTCGGTTCCGGTTCGGTTCCGGTTCCGAACCGCCGGTTCCGGTTCCGGCCGAACCCGGAACCGGAACCGAACCGCTTTAGGGACGGTTCGGTTCCGGTTCCGGTTCCCGGCCGGTTCCGGTTCCGGTTTCGGTTCGAGTCCGGTTCCGGTTCCGGTTCGGTTCCGGTTCGGGACCGGTTCCCATATATTTTCTGTTCATAGAATACGTTGAGAAATACAGTAACATTTTTATGTTCTTTTAAATTCTACATAAGGATTGAAAAATGAAGTAATATGCATCTTACAAAATAATTAAATTGTTTATCACGTGAATTGCAACATGATTCCATGTAGAGGAGCTACTTGGTTAAGTACTTTGGGGAGTAGTTACCTAGGTTTGCATCCCCACCAATGGTTGTGTGCAATCATATTGTTCAAGTTATGTTAAGCCCCAAATCATCTATAGTGATGTGAACCACCCTAAGGCCATGACTGTGTTTTGGTCCTCAATGGCCTAGAGCATGACCTCACGACCAATGAAAGGAGCCAGAACCGGAGAACCGAACCGGGGAACCGGGGAACCGGAACCGCCGGTTCCGGTTCGGTTCTGCAGAAGTGCGAACCGGAACCGAACCGGCTTAGCCCGGTTCCGGTTCCGGTTCTTGGAACCGATCGACCGGTTCCGGTTCGGTTCGGTTCCAAACCGGTTCGGTTCCGGTTCGGTTCCACGGTTCGAACCGAACCGTGGTCGGGTCTAGCTGCATGGCGGTGACTGTGGAAGACAGAGCCCTGAAATCACCCCTGAGTCCACTCATCGCCCCCTCAAGAGCGCGAACGCTCTGAACTAAGGCGTCAGGGGGTGGTGGAGTGGAGGGACGGACAGGTCTAGGCTGAGCAGGTCGGGGCTGTCTAATACGTGCAGTGTAGGTGATCGGGACAGCAGGCATGGGTCGAAGGGGTGTTGTGCTCACTAGTGGATGCCCAGCCTCAGTGCAAGGCTGGGACGCAGGCTGGTGTGAGGTGGAAGCAGCAGCAGTGGGAGTGGAAGATAGAATTGGTGACGAGGCAGTGAGAGAGGTCAGTGACACAGACGTGGGAACAGACGTCACGACACTCTCTGATAGAATAGCTAAGGTGGAGACAGAAGGGTCGATCGCTGGGGAGGAAGTGTGGGGTCCAAAAGGTGAAACCCCAGCGGAGATTAAAGTGGATAGGGTCTCCACGATGGAAGAAAAGGAAGGCTCACCGCTCTCAACTATAGAAGGTGGACGCTCGGGAAGCAGAGAGGTGAGTGGCTCAACCGACAGGGGCACAGCAGTGGTGGTGGTGGTATGCGTGGTGGTCGGCTCAGCAAGTGTACTCCCGACACTGTCAGAAGTGGGGACAGAAGTGTCGGGAGCGGCAGAAAGTGCAGGCTCAGGCTGAGGTAACACAGGGTCTACAGGTGTAGGGGGTGCCTACTCAGCCTCCTCGGCCTCAAGCACGTAGGCGGCGGGATCAGGAGATCCATCACCGGAAGCCAGTCCTCGTGTGCTGGTCCTATGTGTGTCCGAGTGGGGCTCGGAAGGATCATGTAGTCAGCACCGAATGGACCGTGCAACCATACCCAGTGCCGCTGGCCGTCCGGACGAAGCATCTTCATCCGGGCCATGACGTCTATCGAGAGTGAAGTAGGGCTCGAAGGTCGACGCAGGTCGGCCGGAAGGTCCTCGCCGGTCATCAGGGCTAGCAGGGTGATCAGGCCGACGCAACATATCGGGGAGCGAGCGCCCACCGATACGATGATGCGGTCCAAAAACCAGATAGCGACATCAATCTCATCGGCGGGGACCATCGTAACACCATCCCTATCAAGAACTCTGGGGCGAGTCATCGCGTAGAGCATATATAGCTCAGGCGTCGACATCGTCCCAGGCTCGTACCTCACTAGAAAGGTGGTCGCCATAAGGCGCTGTGCTATGCAGAGGCAGGGGTGGACTATGGCCGAGGCCCTGGCCCTACTAGGGTCAAATGCCTGTGGTAAACCTGTGATCCGGGCCCAAAAGGCGTGTGAATCGAAGGATGTGGGAGAGATGTGTGTGGGGGCGTAGGCTCGATCGGGCGTGGGGACTGTGTGCCACTGAAAGAAAGCTCGAAGCATATCGAGAGTGATCTGACACTCTCGATCCATAAGTCTAAAGGAGCATCCCTCAGCGGTTCGGGCGATCGAGCTGAGTACCTCGAGTGTCGGGCGGACGTCTGTGTCTGCCGACACAGAAAGAAAATCTCGCCAGCCCACGTTGTCGTACAATGTGAGCATCCCCTCGAGTACCCCCAGGCGGTCTAGGTCTGCAAGGTGTGCGAACCTGGAGGGCACTATCGAGCGCTGGGTGATACGCTCAAAAACGACGCGATGTGCATCGTCTCGGAACGTAATACCCAGCGGCCCGACAATAGGAGCCGGTGGTGGCTGTGGGTGGATGGGCTCGGCTGGAAGTGGTTGTGGGTCGACTAGATCGGCAGGCTATGGCTGTGTGGGGTGAGGTGGTGTAGGCGGAGGAGATTCCTTCATCTCGTGGGAGGGGCCGGGCTCATCCGGCCGCTTCCGCTTGGCGGAAGCTCTCCTAGTGCGTGGCCGTGTTCGGGGTGGCATGTGTGCTTCGAGTGATCACCCAACGAATGAAAAGATGCGGCGTGCTAAAATAAATGGAACGAAGGTACCTGAACACGCGTCGATAGCAAAACAGCAGATGCGTGCGAAGACGCCGACTCCACAAGGCCAACAGCGCGCCCCGGAAGCTCCCCTAAGCTCCCCAAGATAGCCTGCACATCAAACAACGATATCAGCATGTAAAATTCAAAATGCATGGGGGGTTAGGGGTATAATAGATAGATAATGAAATTAATTTGATTTAGGGGCTCGATTAGTGCATGGATCGTCGAAAAATACGAGAAAATGGAGAAATGGGGCGAAATCGGGGGTACCAGAGGTTGGCGGCGGCGAGGGAGGGTCGCCGGCGGTGGGGGTGGTCGGCGGTCGGTGGTCGGCGCTTGGCCACCGGCGGTCGGGTGGTCGAGGGCGGTGGTCGGGCGAGCGAATGGCGATCGTAGTGGGCGGGTAGAGCAGCGGTCGCACGGGCTCGGGCGTGAATTGGGATTAAGGCGCTTGGAAAATCGCGCCGAGCCCATTCGAAATATATAATGGAAGTTACGACTCGGCCGAGTGACTAAGTCACTCGGCTGAGTGATCGTAACGAAATGTTTTTTTAAATTTTCTCCCTCCGCTTACGACTCGGCCGAGTGGCTTTGCCACCCTCGACCGAGTGGAAAAAGTCCATTCGGCCGAGTGGCACAAGCTACTCGGCAATTTTCGTCCTAAGAGTGTATCAGTTTCACTCGGCCGAGTGGAGATATATACTCGGTCGAGTGGAAATTTATGCTGAAATCACAAAAAATAATAGAGAGTTGGGTGCTGCAGACTTCCCTCGTTGGTGCGCCACTCGGGCGGACGTCTTTGGTTGCTCGGCCGAGTGGCTATGGTACTCGGTCGAGTGAGGCTCTGTTTTCTGCTGTGATGCTCCGTTTTGGCTCTAATATCTGTTTTTCTTCTTTCAGGTGGTTTCTTCCTTCTCCTAAGCCTCGAGTGCGTTCCTGGAGTGCTCTTCTTTGCCTTGGCCATCCTCGAAATGATAGATATCCCTTTCTCCTCTCCTGTCAAAGAAAATAGGACCCGTTGTCACAATTTTTTTGGGCAAACGACTCAAAAACACTAATAAAGTCTTAAAAAAAATAAAAAAATAAAATAGAAAAAATACGATAACCGTCGGGTTGCCTCCCGACAAGCGCTCGTTTAAGGTCTTGAGCTCGATCCCTTTAAATTTTCAATTAACGCTTGATGTTGGGTGCATACGAGATGCACCCGTCGAACTTGCTTGGAAGACCACTCGGATTTGGATCATGGTGGTGTGAGGTCTTCCTCAGCGCCCCTTCGTCATGGGCAATGTTGGGGGGTGGCTCCCCCAAGCTAGAGCTTGTTCCGGGCTTCGACCTTGCCGGTGACACCGATCGTCGTATCGGTGGAGCTTTCTTCGGAGTCCTCAACTTCGAGAGCTTGCAGAGCTCCCGTATTCTTGTGACATCAGCGTCGCTATCATCAATTACCATGGAGATATCGGGGGAGTGCTCCATCTTCTCTTCCTCGGCCAAATCTAGGCCTTCTTCGAAGCTATCTTCGTGGGGTGCGCCGATGGAGTGGGGGATCGCTTCTTCAATGACCTCATCAAGGAGGTCCATGTAGTCTAGCTCCTCATGATATGGCATGTGCTTCATTGCCTTCGGTATATGGAGCTCCACTTCGATGTTGTCGACGTTCAAGGTAAGGGTCCCCTCTCGCACATCGACGATGACACCGACGGTGGCAAGGAATGGGCGTCCAAGTATGAGTGATGTATCGCCCTCCTCCTTGATGTCCATTATCACGAAATCGCATGGTAAACATATGCCCCCTGGAACTTGGAGTGGTATGTCCTCTGCGATCCCAACCGGTCTTGTAATCCTCCCGTCTGCTAGTTGAATCCGCTTGTCGGTAGGCTTTAAATCCGTGCCGGTATTCAACTTCCGAAACATGGAGAGAGGCATGAGGCTAACACTAGCCCCCAAATCTACCAATGCTTTTTGTAGGGGACGTCGCCTAGAGTGCAAGGAATGCGGAAACTCCCTGGATCTTTAAATTTGGCGGGCTCTTTCTCCCTCTTTGTGAACCAAGTCCCTTCCTCCGCGAGCATGATCTTCTCCTTCCTCTTCTTTCCCGTGATCAAGTCCTTTAAGAACTTGGCGTAAGATGGGATTTCCACTATAGCGTCGAGGAAGGGGATATTGAGGCTCACCCCTCTCAAATACTCGAGAAACTTGGCTAGCCGTTTCTCCATCTTGGCTCTAGCTAGCCGTTGAGGGAAGGGCACCGGTGGCATAAATCGGTGCTCATCAATAAGCTCTTCCTCTCTAGACTTCACTTCTCCTTGCGGCTCCTTCTCTTTTTCAACTTCAATTGTCGGCTCGCTCTCTTGTAGATTCTCCACCACGGGTTCCTTAATTTGAGTGGGGGGGGGGTGGTATCCTTCCCTCCTCTCGTTGTAACCGCAACGACCGCATTGATGTGGCCGGTGTTGCCCCGTGGATTCGGCTCGGGTTGAGCCGGCAATTGTTGGTTGTTCCTATTGAGCAAAGCAAGTTGCTCCCCGATTTGAGCGACGATGGTGGCGAGAGAATCTTGTCCCGCCTTCAAAGTGGCGTTAATCTTTCTTTGTTCCGCCATGAACTCATCCACCTTAGCTTCAAAATCCGAAAGTTGTTGAGCTTGTGGAGGGTTGGGATTTCTCTACCCTTGATTATACCCGGGTGGCCAATAAGGTCCCACTTGTTGCCTCGGTGGGAAATTTTGTTGCGGTGGCCCCCTTGGTGGATAATTCGGTTGTGGTGGTGGTGGAGCCCGAGCTTGAGGAGGTTGTTGTGGCGGGGGGTTCAATGCACCATCATTATTAGCATATGAGAAACCCGGATGGTTTCTAGCGGCCGGATTGGCCCAATATCTAGAATTCCCCGCGACATATTGAACTTGCTCCAAAGCTCCTTCTCCTTGCTCTCCTCCTACATACATGGCTTGGGATTGGTCTTGCCAATCACTCATATGATTTGTCGGCGTGGACGTAGAAGGGGCTCCTTGAGGCTCCGTAATGAATTTCCCCAATCTCTCCACAACCTTGTGGAGAGAATCAAATTTGTTGGCTAGCTCCGCGACGGCCTTGGCCTCATAAATGCTAGATGGCTTCAAGGAGGACGAAGAGTGTCCTCGCTCGTCGCTCCACTGTTGGTTGTTCGAGGCCATCTCCTCAAGCAAGGCCGTAGCTTCATCGGGAGTCTTCGACAAGATGGCTCCATTTGTAGTGGCATCAATAATCTGCTTCGTGCCCGGTTGGAGTCCATTGTAGAAACTGTGGACAAGCTTCCAGTCCTCAATGCTATGATGGGGGCATTGATGTTGCAAGTCCTTGAAGTGCTCCCATGCTTCATAGAGAGTTTCTTGTGGTCCTTGCTTAAAGGACATGAGAGCACTTCTTATCTTCACCGTCTTGGAGGGTGGGTAAAATTTGTCGACGAAGGCACTCGCCAATTCATCCCAAGTGGTGAAGATTCCTTCAGCTTGCGTCCTCAACCAATATAATGCCTTGTCCTTGAGTGTGAAAGGAAAGAGGTGCAGTCTGATAGCATCTATGGAGACGCCCGGCATCTGGAAGGTGGCACATTTTGATAGGAAGAGCTGGATGTGGTAATGAGGGTTTTCATGGGAGTTCCCATGAAAAGGGTCTTGTTGCATAAGGACCACCAATCCGGTCTTCAATTCGAAATTTTTGTCGGCCGCCAACTCCGGCATAGCTATGGACGAGGTCGTAGAGGAAGTCTTAGGCCGAAGCCTATCTCTTATGGAAATGATCCTCGCCATTCGATCCGCCAAGCCTTCGGGTGTCTCAGGTTCGGTCATAAAATTCCCTTCCGTATCGAGTCTCCTATCCGCTCGAATCCTCCTCAATGTACGTCGATCTCCGGATCGTATAGTATTTCTTCGGGGTTCGCCGAGGATCTCATGTACATGCAAGGGAGAAAAGGGTTTCAAAGAAATAGTTAGCACAAAGGAAGGGTAAAATAAAAATAGAAATGATAAAAAAAAGAAATAGCTAGGTAGATAGAATCATACACTATTGCGCTCCCCGGCAACGGCGCCAAAAACTTGATCGCGCCCCGGACACACGTCCCGGAGCGACGACACTGTAGTCTTACCGCAAGCGCACGGTGTAGCGGTGAGCGGGTATCGAAAACAGGGAGGCGTAATAACAGTGTCTTCTTCAATCACCTGGCTATAGGAAAAGTCGAGAAATGTTCGCAAATATACGGTCACAGTCGTTCAAATGTATAAAAGAAATAACTAATTAATAAAGACGCTTAGGGGATAGGGAATCCCCGCTACTTGCCGTATCTCACCATTGTGATTCGTAGGTTTCACAATTGCTAGACTTGAAATTTGGGTGAACTAGTTGCAACTAAATGTAGAACCAAGCTCATGCTCTCGCGCTATCGCCGGTCTATAGCAAACCAAGGGTAGGGTCCAATCTCTTGTAAACCCTAACCTAGGAAAACTAGCGTGAAGAACAACATCATCGTTCAATCGTATCTCGAGCCCACTCTCGTGCAAACTCGAGCTACGACCTAGGTTGGGATAGTTCCTACCCGTCCAATCTCTTGCAAACGGGTATCAGTATAGAATTTCAATCGAAAACCCTAGTTTCGGTCCAATCTCTTGCAAACCGATTCCGGAGAAATTCAATTGCAACCCAATTCGAATATCTAGGGCTTCCTATCGAATTGGGATCCAATCTCTTACAAATCCCAATCGGTATGAATCCCTAGCTATTCGTATTATATCAATCCCAAACTAACCCTAATCAATCCTAGCAATAGTTTCACCAATTCATCACAATTTTGAAATTGGGTTCGTAGGGTTCATCCCTACGCCCTAAGACGATGAACTACTCACAATTCATAATAAAATGCAATAGAAATTCGCAATCAAAATCAATAGAATTCATTGCTATATTCAAAATATCAATAAAATTGGAGTTTATGAGGGAGAGAGATACAAACCAATGAAGAACAAGATAGCATCCAACAAAATCTCACTTTTCTCTCCTCCCCAAAAGCTAAATCTAATCCCTAAAAAGTTAATCTAAAAAGGCTGCCCAAAAGTTCTGAAAAAGCTCCCTAAACTAGGTTAAAAACTGGTGTTAAATACCCCCCAAAATCGCCCAAAAAATCCAGACGAAAATGCCCCTGCACAGCGTCAAAATCGCAGTTTACGCTACAGGCAGCGCGGCTCACTCGGCCGAGTGACAAATGTCACTAGGCCGAGTAACAAACCCTGTACAAAAACAGAGAGTTGGGGTCTCGGGGGTCGTCTCCTCGGAGGTCACTCGGGCGGACGGTCTTTCGTCACTCGGGCGGACGTCATTTGTCACTCGGGCAGACGTCGTTTTTCACTCGGGCGGACGTCGACTCGGAAATTGACTGTACAAAAACAGTAAGTCTGTGATTTTTGCTGTCGCTGTCTTGATGCCACTTGGGCGAGTGGGCATCCGTGGTTCGGCCGAGTGACATGGCGATGCTCGGTCGAGTGCACGCTGATATTAGCTCTGTTGCGTGTCCGATCTGGCCAACCGAGCGGCCTGTCTATGCTCGGCCGAGTGACTCCTTCACTCTGCTGAGTGGCATGCTGAAAATGCCCATTCTTCATGTTTTTGCCTCCTCGTCGCTCCTACGACGTTCTTTCTTCTTCCACTCCTCTCCAATCGCAAAATACCCCTCAAGAGAGTCGTCGGTGACACTCCGGAGTGGGTGCATCTCAGAATCACTCCAAATCGCTCCAAATCTCCTGAAATACGACAAAAATAACAAATCGTGAAAAGCATCGCGATATTATCGAATAAACGTGAAAAACACGATTTGAGTGATCTAAATGGCATGCAAACATGCGGAAAAAAGGTGTAAAATATGGAGTGATCAGTGCCCATAAGGCAATTTATCCTAGATATACATCTTGTTCATACTGTATCTGGTACGTATTATTCTAAGTATAATAAAATCGTTCGTATTAATATACTTAGATAATATCCATAGACTTATAGTTAGGTCCTTACGTATCTAGATGAGATCTCGATTATGAGTAAGTAAGCGACCGAATATAAACATAAGTCTTAAACGGTTCGTGGTCATAGATGTGTCGAGAACTGGATATCGACACATCGGATAGACCATTGTGTCTTAGTCTTACCTTAGGGTATGATGATCTCATAGTCATTCGACTTGGTGAAGTCGAAGACGAGACACAGGTGCTCATTAGAGAATGAGTTCACTGAACGACCAAATTAGAGTTATTAAATGGTTGACTTTAACTGAACCGTCTTTAATAACTCTAGGGTGATGATAGGTTAGCTGGTCCTTAAAACCTGAAGTCATTTGTACAAACCTGTGAGTGAACTGTGTATCTTAGACCTAAGATCTAGCTTCGAGGCTAGGCCTGTTGAAAGATCTTAGGTTGAGCTGCACCCGAAGCTCTCGAGGCAAGTAAATGACTAAGATGGGATTCGTCACTTCCGTTAAAGGGAAGTTAGTGTTACAGGCTCAGTACGGTCTTTATGTTAATCCTCGGCCGGGGTGCGTTGTAAGAAGTACAACATGTATACAATAAAGACCGCAGTATACTGACCAATGTTGTCTAATAGGGTTGACAGTAAACCATACCATAGGCCAACAAGAACACAGTCTTGACGAAGGGACTACGGCTAACAAAGTTCATCACTAACACAGCCAATGTAAACCCAATGATACTTTTGTCAAAGGGTCGATCGCGTTATGATGATTCTGAAACAGGGACGACAGCTACTGCTTGTAGGGACCGTCTTCTAGGGGTTCCGAGCCCCAACCTGTAGTAAGGTCAGGCTGTAGGGTCTCACACCGAGTAGTGTTCATGTCTTAGTAATAGGAAGATAGAATAGAGAGAAATATCATTTGATGATATTAAATATTCACAAGTCAAGTTGTGAAAGTTAGTCGCAATAGCAATAGGGACAAACGTTGCATTTGATGCAAACCAAAGATTAAACGTGTCGTAAATTGGTTACGACAAATTTAGTAGGAACAAATATATTGGAAAGGGTTACCTGGATGCCAGGATCATCCCGGTCTAAACACAGGTTCAAACCGTGTCCAAATCGGAGCTCAAACGAGCCCGGAAACGCGAAAACGGTCCAAGGCGAAGTGGGTTAGACTCACTGGGCTAATAAGCCCATAGGCAAGGTAAACGGGCGCAACCCACTGACTGCAGCAGGCGTACGCCCGCTACAGTAGCGGGCGTGGCCCGCTGGCTGTAGCGGGCGTGGCCTGCTGCTTGCAGCGGGCACGGCCCGCTGCGGCAGCGGGCGTGCCACCCGCCTTAGCCCCCTTGGGCGGGCGCGCCTGCTAAGCTTAGCGGGCGCGCTCATAACTTAAGTCATTTTAGGGTTTTTTGAAACCCCAAATGACGACTACGGATTTTGATAATTTTCTCAACTTTGAGCAATTGTTTAAGGGGTCAAACGAAGTTGAAATTTGTCACCGTCGGTTCCTACGCATTCACCATTCGAAGCCCTTCGGATTGATAGCTTGTTTGGTGACAAAGTTTAATGTGCAAATAGAATTAATTAGTTAAAGTTTGCTTTTATGAAAAGCTCACTTTAACTTGAAATTAAGCCAAATTGGCTTAATTGTTTTTTCTCCCTCTTGTGGAATGTCCCACATTGCTCGCAACGAGAGAGTGAGTGTCGACTCCCTATATAAATAGGGGTGCACTCTCCTCATTGAAAAACACACCAAGCCATCGATCGAGTAGCTCCAGCTTTTTAGAGCAAGCTCGATCGGCGACTAAATTCTCTCTCTCTCTCTTCCTGTTCTCCGGAGTAGTCCTAGCAAGACTACGAAGGGGGTTTGGATTCTTGATCCGGACGTCTAAGACGTGGGTTCTTCTCAAGTGAAACTTTCTACCGCGTGTGATCGGCTCGGAGGCGAAAGTCGGCTCGGGCAGATCGGTGCGAGGGTGCGAGGTGGCTCAGGCGGATCAAGTCAAAGCGGCTCGGCTACGAGGAGCTTCTGAAGACGGTGCGGTACATCTTGCCTGCTCCAGGGCCAAGATTCCGGGTATGTGGTTAAGTAATTTGTAGTGTAGATTTAATTAGTCGCTTTAGAGTAGATCCCTCTTGGGGTGGTCAGATCCACCCCAAGTTGGCATAGATAGGGCTAGGTTCTGGCTCTCCAGAGCCAAGCTAAATAGTTTAGCTAGTCTGGAAATTTTGAATTTCCGTTTTCCGCTGCGCATTCGTGCCTCTGTGGTCCGTCCGACTTAGGACAGACACAGATCCGAGCTCTGGGGGTCTGCCAAAACCCCAACAGCTCATAGCCATCCCTATATAGATCGTCGAAGTCAGGGAACGAGTCCTTGAAATCCTGAACCACCCTCGTCGCTACGACCTCAGCACGGGCTCGTTCTTCCAACAGAGCCTTCTTAACCCGCTCTCTTAGAGCAGTTTGCTCCGCCTCCCTCTTACGAGCCTCCAAAAGCTCATGATCAAGCCAATCAAGGCGATTCAACCTTGTCTCGGAGAGAAGGCTGAGTTGAGTCAGCTTAACTTGAGATCTTTCCATGGCCGACCTAACGGCCTCCTGGGTAACCTCATGATTAGCCACCATTAGAGCACAATGAAGCAATGCTACGGTGGCCACGAGAGCCTACAAATAACACACGATGGTCAACATTCGTGCTGGCATCACCCACGAGGGAAGCTGGAGCAATAATTACCTGAACGCATGCATGAATGACTATCGACACAAGCTGCTCATAGTCGACCCACTCCACGACAGCCCTGTCCCTTGGAAGGGTCTCATTTTCGGCAATATGGGAGGTAACCCCGCAATCGAAGAGAGAAGAATCTTCTTGCCTAATCGGAAACTCCATTTGGACGAGCTCCTCAGTGGTGCAGTCGAATGGGGCCTGTGGAGATCGACTCTCCAGTAAAATCAACCTGAATTCATCGGGGATGTCTTCAGACAATTCGATAGGAGGGAACAAACCCTCCCAAGGCCAGGAGTCCTCATACAAAAGAAGCTCCGAAGGGACCTGAGTCTTCCCTGAATCTCCCTCTTGAGGGGTACCCCTCCCTGGCCGAGAGACCTGCTCAGTGGCTACATTCGACCCAGACGGCTCCGAGTCACTAAGAACCAGTTACCGCCTCCTCTTATTCCCCTCAAGCGCAACTACTTCAAATTTGGAGGCGGGCTTTTTCTTCTTCTTCCTCTGAAGGCGGGCCACATAAGCAACCCTCTCAACAACAATGGGTCGATCCTCCGACGGTTGGGCCATCCTTTCCCCCACAGTCGGCACCCAAGGAGACAAGCAGCTCACCTCTACCTTTCTAATGGAAGCCTTGACTGCCTCCCTCAGTGCGGGATCCACATGATAATCCACACTGGCCATGCCTACAGAAGCAACAAACATGTTAAGTCGAAGAACAAAGGTCAAACAGTTGGCAGGCACGATCGAACCAACCTTTCGTCCACACGGTCCGACGTAACACGTCATCAGACCACAGCCACATGATCGACCTCATATTCTCTGGCAGACTCGTCAATGTGTCGGTGGCTTTTTTCTCCTCGCTAGTTAGTGGTTTATACTCGGTGGGGCCCAAGTCAGGGGCACCCCTTCCGGTGCAGAAGCTTGCCTCTCCTTGGAAAACCACAAACACAAACACGTCTTTTCACTTGGAATTAGAGGTGGGAAGGTCTTCAAGCAGCTTCATGCCTCAACGGGCCACTATCACATACTAGCCCGGGGTCTTGAGGGGAGTGATCGAGAAAAAAATAACTGAACAGTCTCAGAGATGGTTCAATTCCTTCCATTGCACACAGATCTATAAAGCCCGTCAGCATGCCAATGGCGTTTGACATCAATTGGCAGATGGAAATGTTCAGGGTACACAAGAAGTACCGCATGAAGGGGTGCATGGGGAATCGAAGGCCTCGTTCGAAAGCTTTGACGTATACCCCCGCTTCCCGGTTGCCGGGACAATAGACCCTCTCGTCCCTCCCAGGCACCCGGATTTGGTAATCGAGAAGGTCGTAACTCATCTGAAGCTCGGGGATCTGGCCAGCCATGACTTTGGACCTTAGATTCGCGAGCAAACCCGGCTCCATAACTCCTTCCTTATTCTTCTGTATAACGGCGACCAAGCTCCTTTCAGAGGTAGGGATGGAGGACGAAGCCATTTCTTTCGAGGGAAGGAAAATCTAAATCAAGGAGAATGAAGAAGATACCTTTGCACTCTGTCGCTGGAACCATCGTGTATAGGCAAGGTAACAACCGCATGATGGAACACGCATCGAAAATCCAAAGGCTCTGAGCGTCTTGGATTTCGAACCGACAAATCATCTGAATCGATGAGCCGGGCATTTTGGCACCTGGAACTTGAGTGCTATTTTCTCGACTGTCGTGCCACATTAATGCGATGTAACGTCACTTGACTTCAACGGGCAGACCCTTTGATGTTGTGCGACGGGGGCCATGTTGAGTCATTGGGTCGGTACTCGAGATGACTTGACTGCTGGATGACTAAGGCCCACGGGGCCCACAAGAGAAGCCCGATATCGACTCGGTCAAAGCCCATTGGCCAGTCGACCGTTGTACTCCCCTCACTCGAACGTGGGATTAAAGACGGGCTAGTAATTTGCAGGAACGTGTACAACATTTACTCCTATTAAAGGGGGAAGATCGTGGCCCCATAATGAGTGACCGGTATCCCCCCAACGTCACTGGAAAGACCCGAGAGGTCTATAAATACCGTAAAGGTTTCAATTTCAAGGTACGAGATCTAAGACATAGAACTCTACTTTTTTAGCTGATATTTCTTACATCATAGAGCTAGCGACGACAGATCTGAGGCGAATCTCCGTAGGTCGATCTCAGCTGCTCCTAGCTCCCTCTCATCCTTAAGTTCTCATACTAACTTAAGCATCGGAGGGGATTTGGATCGGGACCCAGATCCAACCCCCCTAATGTATCTCTGTGGTGTAGATCGACGTATCGCCATCTTTTGTGAAGGTCGATTCTGAGCTCCCCAACCTCGAACGATCGACGCAATGGATTTTCAAGGGTCGATCGAGCACCGCATAATCATCTACTTCCATCACTCGACACAGGTTCTTTCAACCTCGGGTCCCACCTTACGGGCTGACGAGGCTCTGACTCAGCATGAAAAGCCTACTCAGCTTGACAACTGTCTCGGTCAATTTTGGCCTTAACAAGTCCCGAACTAACTTATGCTTTGGAGGGGATTTGGATCGAAACCCAGATCCGACCCCCCTAACGATTGTCTATGGTGCATGAAGTTCGAGACTCGACCTAGCACTAAGGTCAAACGGTCGTCACATTCGACTGAGAGATCGATCGAGCTCCAGCACAGCCGTCTTAAGCTTAACCTTCATCGACCCCGGTTCATCCAACCGAGGGTCCTACTTCACCAGCTAACTAGGCTTCAGCTCGATAAAGGAGTCCACGTTATCCCCATCTATAGTTGACCGAAACCCATCCATCAATAGTTGGCACCGTCTGTGTGAACATCTGTCTACTTCTCGAGGTAACCAAAGCCATGTCAACTGGACCCGACAACACTGGACCAATCATTGGTGTTAACGAGAACACATTGAACAATGATGCTTCAAATGAAAACGTCGAATATTCTAGATCTTCGTTGAAGGTGCCAGACGTACACTTGGTGACTCAGGAGCAATTCGACAAGTTCGCTGAGTAGGTCAAAGATAGCCTTGCAGTACTAGCTGCAACCGTTCAACGAAACATGGAACGTTCTCAGTATGTGGTCGAGGAGCACCTGCCCCAATCCGATGAAAACATCGGGCGAGGAGAGAGCTACTCCCAGAAACCAAAGAGCTAACACGCAAGAACCTGAGCGATAGGTCAACCAACATCTCAATACCACTCCTACATCTCAATGGAGAGGGGAGCCGGTGAACAACAACCACACCTCTGGACGTTCTATGGGTCCAGGGCCATCTAATAACTGGTGAATCACTCGCAGTATCGTTAATCAGCTGAGAGATCACCTTACCAGGACCGTAATCGTAGTCCCCCCGGACCCAGACTCGACAGAATAGGAAGGAGAGGGAGGCAAGCCATGTTCAGTCCTCCACCTCTTCACCTCTGCCATGCAGGGAGGAACGAGTACCACTTGGCCTCCCTGCTAACCGACGTACTCCTTTGAAGGAGAACATCACATCCGTCGCACGGCTCTCCAAGTTTAAGATCCTACCTCTGTAGATGTATGATGGCACGAGTGACCCATGGGAGCACGTCTGTAGATATCAGAGCATGATGGAGCTGCATGGAGCCGATGAACCATATCTCTGCCGAGCTTTCCATACCACATTGACAAAGGTGGTGGACGAATGGTACAACCGGTTACCCGATGACAGCATCGGGTCATTTGATTATTTCTCTCAAATATTTTATAGGCAATTCATTATAGGAAGGCGACCGAAGCAAAAGTCATCCCACCTTTTCACTTTGGAGCAAGGTGAGAAGGAGTCAATCCGAGATTTCTTTTAGCACTTCAAAAAAGAAAGACTGCAAGTTAAGGATGTCCTGGGTGCTACCATCATCGAGGCACTCACCCAAGAAGTTCACTTCGAAGATCTGTTGAAATCCATGCATCAATACATGCCAAGCAATCTCGAGGAGTTGTTCAATACGACAGATCATTTCATGAACTCGGAGGAGGCACTTGTTGATAAGAAGAAAGGCACCACAAAGCGACAAGAAGAAACAAGACGAGATGCATGACCTTAAGGAAACTCACGTCAGGAACCACGAGATCGACAACAAAGAGACTAGAGTCCCCGGAGGAAGGAGTGTCCTGCTAGAGATGCTTACATCAGGCCAAATTCCTTCAAGGAAGAAGTCTTGGATGCCCAATAAGAAGGACTCGTCAATGAACCTGTTAAAAAGAACATGTATGAAAAAGAGATGACCTCAAATTCTACAGGTACCACAATGATCACTGCCATGACATTGATGATTGCATGAATCTGAAGAAAGAGATTGACACATTGGTCAAGTGTGGTCATCCAAAGAAATC
Source organism: Scilla litardierei (assembly GCA_030789695.1). Lineage (NCBI taxonomy): Eukaryota > Viridiplantae > Streptophyta > Magnoliopsida > Asparagales > Asparagaceae > Scilla > Scilla litardierei. The sequence goes on along the minus strand of CM061142.1, from coordinate 660,085,676 downwards.
TGGTGACTGCCAACAATCCAAAGACGGAGCCTCAAAGCAGAATCGATGATATGGTTGTTAGGTATTGGGGTTTCATACCAATATTATTTTTATGATGATCACAACATTATGTTATTGCTAATGTCTCTCATGTTTTAGTCTCATAGTTATCATTTCAAGAATATCATTTTTGGAGACTAAATGCTTGGTGCAAGGATGGACATCAAGAGGAGTAATGTCAAAGCTTAGACTCAATGGGTGCCAAAGCTTGGACTCAAGGGGTGCCAAAGCTTGGAGATAATGTGGAGCATCAAGGCATCAAAGATTAAAGCCATAGATTCTAAGGGAATCAATGTAATCCATGTAATTTCATTTAATTGCTTTCCTCTTTTTGACTCCAGGTTAATTGTAATGCCTAGATAGATGGACTAACTCATACATGCTCATACATTTTCCATTATTAGTGAGCCTTAGGATTATCATAGAAACCATCCCAATAGGTTCATGATGCCTTAAACTCAAACTGGAGTTTTTGGCTCTCCAACAGGCGACTGATAAAGAAAGGACATGCGACTGGGTGTTTCCAGGCGCCTGGCCAGCCTTTTACAGTCGGCTGTTGTGCACTAGCTCAAGTCAACTTTTCTTGACTCTAACTTGAGCTATTAGAGACAGACGACTGACGTTCAGTTTACATGCATTTGTCTTTCATCAGGTGCCTGGGATTTGTTCTCCAATCGTCTGTGTGCCAAAGTGCGTAACTTGCATTTTCTGGGTTTCAACCCACTTTGCAAGACAGTCGACTGATGAGAGGTTTTCAGTCGCCTGTCAATATATAGGTGCCTGAGAATTGGTCATCTATCGACTAAAGGCGCCAGGACAAAAGTTGCGTTTTTCTTTGCTCTGTTTCCATCCCATGTGACAGTCGCCTGCTGAAGGATATTCAGGTGTCTACACATGTACAGTTGCCTATCCTGACTCAGATTATAGCCGTTGGGTTTTTATAGCCCTTGACCAATCGACTATTGGTTGTTCATCAGTCGACTGTCTGTGCCGCAAATTTCCAGAATCTAGTCGTTGCAGATTTATTCTTTGGGGCTTTTTGCTTGGGTTTGAGGGTTCCTTTGGACTTCCTATACATAGGAGTGGGCTGAGTTCATTAGAAATTCTTGGAACTATTGAAGATCATTTGAGAATCATTGAAACCCTACCTTTCGGTGTGAGAGCTAGTAATTCTCTGTGTGTGAGTATAACCTTTTGTGTGAGGGTTGGTTGAGTTCTCTCTTTGTGAGAGTTTGAGTCTCTTTATGTGAGAGCAAGGATTTCTCTGTGTAAGAATCCAAATCCTATGTGTGAGGTATCTCTGTGTGAGATTGTATTCACTTCTCTGTGTGAGATTCATAGTGGATATTGGTGTGGCTGGACGTACCCAAGTTTGGGGAACCAGGGTAATATATTGTGTTTGCGCTTGGATTGATTGTGTTGATTAATTGCTCTTGCACTTATTATACCGCATTTGCAAGTTAAATTTTTATTGCACAATTTATTGACATTCTCTATTCACCCCCTCTAGAGTTTGTTGTTAGTATTGCAAGGGTGAGTCAATCCTTACAATTGGTATCAAAGCGAGGTTATAGCATACAACAACGATGGCATTCAACACTATATCCGCATCTCATGAAGAAGGTCTATCAACCGTACGACCCCCGCTCTTCAACGGAACTAACTACCCAAGTTGGAAGATCAAGCTGATGATCTACTTGGAGGGTAAAGACCTATTGGACATTACGGAGTCGCCTTTTGAGACGCCTACTACACCCGCGGCTTCAAGGACAAAAGCGGAGAAGGACTCAATAAAATTCAATGCGAGGGCTATGACTGCATTCCATTGTGTCCTCACTTCAAATGAGTACAACCGCATCTCCATGTGTAAAACGGCCAATGAAATTTGGCATATTTTGGAGATTTCTCATGAAGGGACTTTGAAGGTAAAGAAATCTAAACAATGTGTATTTAGATCTAAATATGAGTTGTTTAAGATGCAGGAAGGTGAAAACAGCTTGAAGATGTTCAAAGGTTCACATAAATCGTAAATGCTTTGGAAGGACTTAGGAAGGTGATTTCCCAAGAGGATTGAGTGGAGATGATACTTGACTCGCTTACATCTCAATGGGAGTCAAAGGCCAACGGTATTTAGGAGTCAAATGACATGTCTAAATACCCCGTTGAGGAGTGCATTAGGAATCTCATGGTATATGAAGTGAAGCTTCAACATATAAAAGAGATCCAACCAACGAAGCCCGAGAAGCTGGAGAAGCAAAAGGGGGTTGCATTCCATGCCGAGAAGGATCCAAACCAATGGATGAAGAAATTCCATCGGAAAGCTTTGAGTGAAGAAGATGGAGAAGATGATGCTAGCAATGATGATTTCATCAGTCTTGCCAAGCAATTCAAGGTATTCCTCAATGGCAAGCAAGGTAAATATTTGTCAAAGTTTGCCTCTAAATCTAACAAGTATTGCTATACTTGCAGTGGCAAAGGTTATCTCACTACCAAATGCCCTTCCAAACTATCCAAAGATTATTACAAAGGGAAAGATAAGAAACAATGGAAAGGCAAGTCCAAATTCAAGAACCAAAAGAAGAAGGGACTTATTGGCGCTTTCGTTGACTCGGATGAGGACTCATCAAGTGACAAATACGAAGATGACAAGGCAAAAGCCCACATGTTCTTCACGGCATTGGAAGATCTTTCTTCAAGATCTAGCAATGAAGAGGTGGAGGCTTGGCTCAAGACCAATGAAGTGCTTCATGTCAAAAGGGGAAGTGTCTTCGTCAAGCTTTAGTGAGGAAGAAAGCGATGGTGAAGCAGATGCGGAGCCAAAGCTATTTTACGAGGAGCTTGAGTATCGTTACAACATGGCCTCCAATGCGGCAATTAAGTTCATCGACTCATATGCTAAATTGAAAGCTAAATTTAAGAATGTTGTGAATAGGGTGCATGAATTAGAATCTTCTAGTGTAAACAATAATGATACGCATATTTGTGACACTAGTGAGAGAGACACACTTCTCTCTCAAGTTAAGGATTTGAGCATGATTAATGAAAAATTAGTAGCTCAAAACCTTAGCTTAGAATCTCGCATTCAACAACTTACGTTGAAATGCAAAGAGGAATCCCAAAAACTCATAATCTTTGTACATGCTAGGGATTCACTCCACGGTTTGCTTGAAAAACAACATCCGGTAAATCATAGAAAAAGTTTGGGATACACTCCAAAGGTGTAATGACCCGTATTCAACAATACCTATTTTCTACGTATTTTCTTAATTAATAATATTTTATAATGGTTTGTTAGGAGTTGAACATCAAAATAGTTTTAAATCATTTATATAAAAAAATGTTTTATAGAACCAATATAGTTATAGCCTATTTTAGAGTATACGAGTACCAACCTAAATCCCTAAATGATTTTTATAATTATTTAAATCCAATTTTAACATTACAGCCGTAACAATTATTTTTCTAAGTAAACGTTTGAAAAATGATTTCAAACTTCTACAGTATCATTCTAAGACTATTTTGTGCTTTTCACATTAATTTCATAATTTTCTGAAGTCAAATCAATAGAAAACCCGCAAACCCGCTTCCTAAACATTTTGACCCAAAACACGTATTTCCGTAGTCCAAACTATGAAATAGATCTCGTAGTCACGATCCTCGTGACGATACGAACCCGTGGCTATATTTTCATAATTTTTTGGAGTCGTTTAACCCCAAGGGCAAAATTGTAATTTCACTAAATGTTTTCATTAATTATCGTTTTACATTTCCCAAATTACTTTTTACTTAACTAAATTACATAGCTTAATTCAATGTCGGTAACCTCACACGTTTTATAAAAGAGTTGGGTCTAAGCTTCTAACCCGTTTGTCAAAAGAGCTTAACTTTACATTAATTGCTTGGACTAAATATTAATTACACCCTATTATTAAACTAATTATCCTTAGCCTATTTAAACACCTGCTCTCTTCTCTTCACAGCATCACCAACCCATCACCCAGGCTTCTTTCTCTCAACCCATCTCTCTTCGAATTACCCCCTAACCCGTCTCCTTCTCTCTCCATTCAAAAACGCGCTTGATCCACTCACCCTCTCTCTCGAGCTCACCCTCACGGCGGCCAGCCCGCTGGAGCTCCGACGTGTCACTCGACCACCCGCAGCACGCCGCACGGACCCGTGCTCCGCCGCTCCTCTCCCCTGTTTCTTCGCCGTTCACCCTGACCCGCTCCCCACTGCGAGCTCGCCGCAGCAGCCGCTCCCCGACCCCGCCGAGAGCTCGTCCGACGTCGTACAGCGCCCCGCCGCCGCTGCCATCTCCCAACGACCCCGACCACCGAACCCCGTCGCTCCGTCGAGCCCATGGCGACCCCGAGCGCCGACTTCCCTCTCCCGCTCACGGTGCCCCATCGTACGACAGCTTCCGTCGACACCGCCTCCGTGAGCCCGCCAGCGACGCCGCTTCGACTGCCACGCCTCCCCGCTGCACAGTGCCACCGGAGCCCCCGAACCCCGACAGCACGCTCACCTCTCCTCTCCTGCCTCTGTCCGTCATACCGGAGCTTCCGCCGCCGACTGACGACGACGCCTCCGACCTCCACTCCACCGCCGTGAGACCCCGCTCGAGCCACGTCGCCGGCGAATGCACGTCCCTGAGCGCCGCTGGGTCGTCGAAGGAGGTGAACGTCGACGTGTATGTGTTTTTAAAAATTTATACGTAATAAATACGTATTTGAAAGCGTATTTTCGTATTTTCTAATATTTATTAAATAGTGTTATTGGATTTAAATTCATGGTAATTCGTACAGGCCGCGGAATACGAAACTAGTCCCAGAAAATCAGAAACGTCGAAACGAATCTATTGGTGCTAGTTTCATCGTCATAAGGCAAATATATTTCTCACAGTGAATTTTTAAAGGTAAAACTTAAATAGGTTAAAATCCTTTTAAAATTCGTAGCTTGCAATTTTTACATACACTGCTGTACGATAAAAATATATGTTACAGTACTTGTAAATACGATCGTTTTGACATCTTGTTTGCGGAATTCTGACATACGGTTTGTCCGAAATAAATCTTTGAACATGGGTATTATTAATAATTTCTCGTTTTAAAAATCCTTTTAAAATTTGTAATCTGTGATTTTTACGTACACTGACATACGATAAAAATATATGTCGTAGTACTAGTAAATACGATCATTTTGACCCCTTGTTGGAAGAATTCTGATGTGTGGTTTGATTTAAACAATTCTCCGAACATTTGTTTTAAAAATGAATTCTTGATTTAAAAATTGTTTTTGGATTGCCTAAAATTGTTAAAAATTATTTAACAAACTTGAAAATAGCTACTAGCCTTAGAAAATATTTTAAGCTAGTTTATACTTATTTGCTACATCAAATCATTCTTGCTTATTCTCTTATCAATTTAAGTAAGTTTTATGTTTTCGTTTAATTGCTAAATCTTGTTGTGAAGTCATGAACTTTGGTGAAACTGTTGTACGGGCTATTGAGATACCGAGACTGAATTGACTGAATGGAAGATGGAACTTCAACAATATTGAATGAAAGATGGAACTTTAACAATATTTAATGGAAGATGGAATTACAATAATAAACAGATAGTACACGTCTTTTTGGCCGACACTTGACTTGACCTGGGATTGGGGTAGTCTATGATCACAAGTGTTACAGAATGACTGGATGCGCCATACTAAATTACCTCCAACATATTACGGGGGTTAGAACCTTGACCGTTGCCATATCGGAACGGTGGGTAAGCCTCGGAGTTGCTCCCGTCGCAGGCTGCATGTTGGTTATCTCTAGTACTCTTGGACATGGACTTATCACTAGGATAGACTGGTTATTGATTATTGTTATAACCTCTTTTTCTACAGGATTGCTACAGTGTGATTATTGAATGCTAAATTGTCACAGGTTATAGATGGCATTGCAAATTGTTATTGAATAATGAAATTGCTACAGGTTGCAAATAGTATTGCAAATGGCTATTAAATGATTAAATTGCTGCAGGTTGCAAATGTTTAACTGGTTCAACTGCTTTAACTCTTTTAAGTTCAACTTATTACTGGTCTTTAATTCTTTTAAAGTTAAAATTATTGCTTGTTCTTAACTCTTTTAAAGTTCAAACTTATTGCTTGTCTTTAAAGTTCAGCTCTGTTTAATTTTAAAATGTCTAACGTTTTGGTTTTGAGATTATCTTGCCGAGTAAACCTCGCTGACGGACATTTCATTTTGTTGTTTTACGAAATGTCCGTCAGGTATCGATAGTGAGTTTTTGAAGACATTACTACAGGAGTCGAGCCAGTGCTCTAAGACTACGTGGAGTATCTACTCACGGAAGACTAGACTTTTACCTTTGCGTCAGCACTTTTAAATATTTGAATAATGTAATTTGTGTACTCTGTTTGATTTGGTCATACTAGGCCCAAGTTGTATCGTAATTATTGTACGCTGGATATGTAATAATGTTGTTTGAGCTGCTTCTTAAATTTTCATGCAAGGATCTACAATTTTTATACAGACGCTTAGTGTGTTTAAGCCAAGGAGGAAGAAAAGAAAAGAAGATTTCAAAAAGAAAAGATTTTTAAAAGAAAAAAAGTACTCCTCCTTGTTTTAAGCACATCGCGGACCCGCTCGTGTTCTCGCTCCCGGTAGAATGGGAAGCGGGGCGTGACAGGTTTTAGTGGTGGCCCAAGCAGGTTATGCGTATGCAAATACTTTAAGATCGGTTTAAATGACATTAATATCTAAGTGTACAACTAGAATAGATTTATTCTAACTTACCTTACATTGCGGTTTGTTTTGAAGTATATATGGCAGGTCGACCAGATACACACGGCGTCACCAACAACGACATCTTGGGTATTGTAAAGGAAATACTGGAAATTCAACGCCAAATTCTCCATGAGGCTACCGAATCGGTAATCACTAGTATATCTGAATCTTTTCCCTTTACGTCGATTTGACACCCATCGCCTTTATTATCATTGCTAGCATACTTTATCGTGCTTTATGTATTTGTCTTCATAGCATGTCCACTTCTTGATTTGGAAGTTTCCTATTGCTTCTTATCACAAAATTCGCAACGAACTATTTCCATTGAACCTCATTACTTTTTTTTTCAAACTCTTAACCCTTGCTTATGAACTCGTGTTCCATTCTTGGTTATACCCTCCCTAGTAACCTCTTTTACTAGCAGTTATAATTATTTTCATATGTTGAACCATCTACCCACTTCATCACCTTTCCTTTAGTTGATGATGATACACATATAAATGATAAGCTTCCTTCAATGGACCATGATCCGGTCAATGTGCTTGGCTAAAGTCTGTTGGATCAACCTAGCTAGACTGGGTGTAAGTGATCCTGGCTTAGTCACTTCCCTGGCCGTGTCCGTTGGACCGCAAGGACGTGAATCATGATTATGTAACGCTATCGATCTTCATCACCATCACCCTTCCTTTAGCTTGCTGACCTTTCGATTAACCTTCATAGAATCTTTCTATTTTTGGTACGCTTGAACTCTAGCTACGTCTATTTTAAGGAGGGTAGCATTTGGTCTTCGTTCACCAAGAATTCGAGTTCGACAATGGTAGCAGTTCGATGGACACTCAGAATTATTGGAGGATGGTACTAGAGAATTTGAGACAAGCAGAATCACGACGTGCAAGTGTAGGTTGTTATGTCTTCTTCATCCTTCTTGAGCTCGTATTTCTCTTCTACCCACTACTTTCGTCTTGTACCTGATTTTCCTATAGTTTGAATTCTTTTCCCGCCTACTTTCTCTTACCTCTTTATTGTGTTTTGTCTGTTTCCTCTCCTCGAGCCCCGTTCCCGCCTAACCTAGTCTACTCTACTTTCGGCGCCTACCCTATCAATGACTTTCGGCGCACCCCTATAAAACCCCATCATCTCACCCCCTCCAAACTCATCCCGTGGCTTCCTCTCCGCCGAGACGACACCCACCATTTCATCGTGCTTCTTCCTTTGTAAGCCCAGCCCCTCTTGCCTCCAATTCCTCCGGCCTCACCCGAAGCTCCACCACCCCACCCTACTCCGGTGACACCCGCCACATCAAGCAGTCACAGCCACCATAGATCGACAACCACCGATGGCCCTCCGATGATATGTTTTGGGATTTTTGCCTTGGCGATAACCCTCGCCGCCACCTTCGCTACCGCTATGTGGCTGAGATCTTGGGAAGCCATGATCCTTGGGCTTCTCTTGAGCTCTTTGCCCTGGATCTCACCCAGGTTGAACTCCCGTCTAGGCTACCTCTTGCGTTTACTCCTTTTGGTGTGCTGGAAAGCGTGTTTTTTTGTTCATTTGTTGGGTGATGTTGGGTATTGCGAACGTCAAGTATTGGTCTACAGAAGGAGTGATGGCGATGACTATTGGCATGATATTGGCCTTGGGTGTTGAAGTTGGATGTAAGCCTTGTACTTGGCTCTGGATAAGAGCTTGGATCTTGCCTTATTGTGGGATATTATGGAGATTGATGGAAGGAATACTGGAAGTAAGTACTGACTTTGGGTGTTGGCCTTGTACTTACCTTTGGGCGTTGATTTGGACGTTAGCATGTGATCGCTTCCAAGTATACACCCAAAGAACGGTTGTAGTTTTACCGCAAGCGCACGGTGTAGCGGCGAGCGGGATATCGAACACAGGGAGGACGAATGACCGTGCTTGCTCCTAATCAACCTGGCTACTTAAGAGAGAAATTGCCTTTGGCGATCCTGTCACAATCGTCAGACAAAACGTGCAGAAATATCAAATCAAATAAAGAACGTCTAGGGAATGGGGAATCCCCGCTTCTCACCGTATTTCATAAATGTGGTTTGTCGGTATCAAAATTGCTTGAATAAGAATTTGGATGAACTAGTTGCAACTGAATGTAGAAGCAAGCTCACGCTTTCGCGCTGTTGCCGGTCTATAGCTATCCTAGGTTTGGATCCAATCTCTTGCAAACCCTAGCCTAAGGAAGCTAGCATTAGGATCAACATCATCGTCCAATCGCGCACCGAGTCCAATCTCTTGCAAACTCGGTCCACGATCTAGATTGTGATAGTTCCTACACGTCCAATCTCTTGCAAACGAGTATCGGCATGGAATTGCAACCGGAAATCCTAGTATCGGTCCAATCTCTTGCAAACCGATACTTCGAAAATCCGATTCCAACCCAATTCGGATTTCTAGGGCTTCCTATCAATTTGGGATCCAATCTCTTGCAAATCCCAATCGATATGAATACCTAGTCATCCGTAGTAAATTGATCACAATCTAATCCCTAATTATTAATTCTAGCACAATTTCTACCAATTCATCACAAATATGAAATTGGGCTTGTAGGGTTCATCCCCACGCCCCAAGACGTGGAGACTACTCACAATTCATAGCAATAGCACAAAAATAATCAATGAAATAAGCAATAGAATTCATCACAATATTGGAATAAGCAATAAAAATAGAATTTTTAAAGAAAAGAGATGCAAACCAATGTAGTTCTTCAATTGCTCCAACAAAAATCACAAATTTGTCTCTTCTCCAATCAAAAAGAACAAAGCTAAAAACTAATCTAAAAAGCTGCAAAAAATCTAAGAGAGAGGCTCCCTAAACTAGGGTAAAAACAGGGCTTAAATAGCCCTCAAAATCGTCCAAAAATCGTGACCAAAATACCCCTGCACAGCCTGTTTTCCGCAGATTTTGCTACAGGCAGCGCATCGCACTCGGCCGAGTGACAAAAGTCGCTCGGCCGAGTGAAAACCCTGTCATTTTCCAGTAAGTCAGGGGCTTCAGGGGTCTTCAGTTCGGGGGCGGCTCGGCCGAGTGAGTTGTCGTCACTCGGCCGATGGCTTCAAGGCACTCGGGCGGACGTAATAATCCACTCGGCCGAGTGGGTCTTCTGAAGCTCAGGCAGCCGAAAAACAGTAACTTCGATGTTTTGGAAGGGCCTCGTCTGGGCGCCACTCGGGCGGACGCGATATAGTCACTCGGCCGATGTGGTCTTCGGTGCTCGGCCGAGTGCACATAGGAATCGTATCTGTTCAGGTCGGCCGAGCAGTGTCTCGCTGGTCGACCGAGTAGCTCCTCCACTCGGCCGAGTGGGACACAAAAAATGCCCATTCTGCTTGTTTTGGCCTCCTCGTCGCTCATGTGACGTCCATTCTTCTTCCGCTCCTCTCCAACAGCGAAATACCCCTCAGGGAGGTCGTCGGTGACCGTCTAAAGTGAGCGTATCTCAAGATCACTCCAAATCGCGCCAAATCACCTGAAATGCGACAAAAACAACAAATCGTGAAAAGCATCGCAATATTGTCGATATATCGTGAAAAACATGATTTGGGCGATCTAAATGGCATGCAAACATGCGGAAAAAAGGTGTAAAATAAGGAGTGATCAAAATCCCCCAAGCTTGCCTCTTACTCGTCCTCGAGGAAGATAAGTAAAAGGCGAAACCGGTGGATTCGGAAAACGGCGAAAAGAAACGAAAAAAATGAAAAACGAAGAAGAATGAAAACGAAATGGAATAAAGTAAGATAGAAAGAAGCGAAGAGGTAGGATGCTAGATCATTTCTTAGGACGTGGGTTTCACTTACTCATATAGCATGCTCTGAATGAAAAATACATGTCAAAGAATTTTATTTCGATATCATAGTATAATAGTGCAAGTAGAAAATAGAAAACCCACGAACAACGATATAATCATGAAAAACGGAATAGTTTTAGAATTAGCATCGTCTGAAACATTTAAAGCGGTATACAAATCACAGATCACACACTTTTCAATTGAACGCTTTCTATCGGGAGTATAAGAGTATCACACTATAGAATAGAGAGAATAGAAAAGTATGGATTTCATGAGATGAACGCTAGGCTTAGATTTCTGGACTTCGTAAAGCTAAAAACAATCTCATTGAGTATAGAATATTACTTAGCCTAGGTCGTCGTGCAATGCCAAGTAGTCACTCTCTCACACATCAATGGATCCCCTCCCCCAAGCTTATCTATAAGCGTGGTGGCATAAAAAATATTTACATCCCCATTTTTATATAGCTCCAAAAGTGATAAAAAGAAAGAAGGGAGGAAGAAAGTGAGATGAGATCTTTTATTGAGGATTTTTCCTCTTTTTCTCTTTTTTTTTCTTTCTTTTTTTTGATATAGCATATATACAATGATCCCAACTCAAAGAGAGATAATGATTTACAAGAATGTTTTTCTCTCTCTTTTTTTTATAGAATGAGACACTTGGAGCTAGGAATTAATAGCGGGGGAAATGCCATAAAATAGAATCACTAAGGGGAGATTCACCAATGATTTTAAAAGTAGAGAAATGATGTTCAAGATTTGTGGAGAAAGAAATAAATATAACTCTCGGTTCACTCTATAAGACATGCACGACAACTTCAGCAGGGTAATCTAATCTACTCAGTTTCGATCACAAAAAAGCTAACTAGTCCAGATTTATCATAGCTAACATCATCCAATCATCCTGAAGTGAAGTGTACAATTCATGCATATAGAAGTGATATAGGAAAAGAAATCAGTACTCCAGATATAGGCATTCAATGCGTGAATCTTGGTGTGTTTTCTGTGATAGCATACATATGAATATTCAGACTCAGCTAATAATAAAATTTCATCCATTTTCATGCGGAAAAAGGTGTGGGTTACTATTCTAAATGCAAAGCAAGTCATAGCATCTGATATCAGAAATAAAATCTAAGACACGACAAATATAGCATGCATATAGAATAAGCTAAATCCAACGTCATCATCATCACAGAAAAGTCATCTCTAGCATGAGATGAAAAAGAAATAAAGATAAAGGGAAAATAGAACTATTTACAATGCAGCACACTGAAAAATAAGAAAAACGTGATGCATGGTAAAATAAAAGAAAAGTGATGAAAAATAAGTGCAAATGTGAAAAACGGTGTGAAAACTGAAAATAAAGGTGGTAAATCAAAAAGAACGTGAGAACTCACTCCCCCAAGCTAAATCGCACAGTGTCCCCAATGTGCAAAGTGTGGCACACCGAGAGACAAGAAATGTGAGGGGCAAGTGAGGATGCATGCATGGAAAAAAGGAAAATATAAAGAAAAAAAAATAAAGAAATGAAAACATGATGCGGACATGATGCATGCACAGATAGGAGTGATACAGATATAGGAGTGGCACCAAAAACTCTCCCTCTCTCCCAAAAAAGATATATATAGATATGATCAAAAATGAGAATCCCAAATAGATATGATATGATATGCACAAATAGATATGATCAAAAATATAATCCCAAAATAAGTGAGGGGAGGGGGGGTGGACAAAAGTGCAACAGGACCCAGCAGAAACGGGCAGCACAACGGCAAGAATGGATCAAGGCATCAAGAGTGCCTAAGAAGGCGGTGTTGCGCCGTCTCCGTCCTGAGGCGGAGGTCGTGAGGGTGGTGCTGGCTGGACAGGCTGCTGAGCGGGGGTGGGTGTGGGAGTGGCAGCAGGCTGAGTGGGTGTGGAAGTGTGGGCGGGAACCTGCTGGGTGGGTAGGGGTACGCGCGGGAGACGCTCCAGGACCTGGGTGAGACAGTAGTGGATATGTGGTAGCAGGTCGAAGCGGCCAGCCATCGCAGAGACGGTGGAGGACAGGGTCCGAAGGTCGCCTCTGAGGCCACTCACCGCCCCCTCTAGAGCACGAATGCTCTGAAGTACTGCGTCAGGGGGAGGTGGTGCAGAGGGACGCACCTGGCGAGGCTGGGCAGGTCTGGGCTGGCGTACGCGAGTGGAGTATGTAACGGGCTCAGCAGGGAAGGGTACAAAAGGTGCCGCGCCTGGAAATGTGGGCCGGGCCTCAGTGTGAGGCCGGGGCGGGCGGTGAGAAGTGGAGGCAGCGGCAGCGAAAGAAGAGTACAAAAGTGGCTGCGAGGCGGCTAGAGAGGTCAGTGGCACAGAAGTGTGGACAGACGCCACGACGCTCTCAGAAAATACGGCAGGGGTGGAGACAGAGGTAACTACCGCTGGGGTGGAAGTGTGGGGACCAAAAGGCGCAACCCCCGCGGAGATCATGCTAGCCATGGTCTCCACGACCGCGGTAAACGAGGGCTCTCCACTCTCAACAAAGGTCTGCGGGCGCTCGGGGAGTGCAGAGCAAAGAGGCTCGACGGACAGAGGGCCGGTGGTGGTGGCGGGAGTGGTGGCGACAGCCTCAGAAGTGGTGGAGGTGGGCTCAGCTAAGGTGCTCCCGACGCCGACAGCGGTGTCAGGAGCAGCGGAAACATCTGGTATGGGCTGAGGGGCCACAGGGTCAACGGGCTCGGCAGCAGGCTCGGCAGGGTGTGCAACAGGGTCTACAGGGGCAGCGGGGGCCTGCTCGGCCTCCTCGGCCTCGAGCACGTACGCAGCGGGGATGAGGACATCCATCGCAAGGAGCCAGTCAACGTGGGCCGGTGCAATCTGGGTCCGAGCTGGGCTCGGGAGAATCATGTAGTCGGCACCGAAAGGGCCGTGCAACCAGACCCAGTGACGCTCACCATGCGGACGAAGCATCTTCATCCAGGCCATAACATCTATCGACAAAGAAGTGGGGCCCGGGACGCGTCGCAAGTCGTCAGGGAAGTCCTCGCCGGTCATAAGAGCCAGCAAGGTAATCAGGCCGCCGCAGCATATCGGTGAGCGAGCGCCCACCGATACAATGATGCGGTCTAAGTACCATGCCGCGATATCAATCACGACGGCGGGGACAAGCTCATCTCCATCCCTAGATAGAGCTCTGGGACGTGTCATCGCGTAGAGCATGTAAAGCTCTGGCGTAGACATCGTGCCCGGCTCATATCTGGCCAAAAATGTCGTCGCCATAAGGCGCTGAGCAATGCGAAGGCAGGGATGTACGATGGCCGAGGCCTTGGCCCTACTAGGGTCAAAGGCGGCGTGGAGACCCGTGATACGTGCCCAGAAGGCACCGGCGTCGAAAGAGGGTGGGGGGATATGTGTGGGGCCGTAACCGCGATCGGCTCCGGGGACAGCGGGCCACAAGAAAAACGCTCTCATCATATCGAGAGTGACCTGGCACTCTCGATCCATGAACCGGAATGAGCATCCCTCATCGGTCCGGGCGATCGAACTCAAAACCTCAAGTGTCGGGCGGGTAAAAGTATCCGTCGACACCTGGAAAAAATCTCGCCAGCCCACGTTGTCGTACAACGTGAGCATCCCCTCAAGTACCCCCAGGCGTCCTAGGTCAGCGAGGTGTGCAAACCTGGAGGGTACGATCGAGCGCTGGGAGATACGCTCGAAGACGGCGCGGTGTACGTCGTCTCGGAACGTAATCCCGAGCGGCCCGACCAGTGGAGCCGGTGGTGGTGGCTGTGCAGCGGCGGGGAGAGGCTGTGCGGGCTGTGGGTGCGCTGCAGGCTGTGCATCGTGTGCGGGGCCTGCAGGCTGTGCTGGGTGGACGACGTGTGTGGGGGAAGGAGGAGGAGACTCGTCCACCTCGTGGGCAGGGCCGGCATCATCCGACCTCTTCCGCTTAGCGGAAGGTCTCCTCGTCCGCGGCCGTGTCCGGGGCGGCATATCGGCCCCGAGCGCGTGCCGAAAAACGTGAAAAGTGCGGCGTGTGCAAAAAGAATGGAAAGAGTATACCCAAACACGCCGCGAGTGCTAAGCAGTGGAAGCGTGCGTAGTCCGCGCCTCCACGAAGTCCAAAACAGCCCGTAGAAGCTCCCCAAGGCTCCCCTAAGCTCCAAAAAGCAACCTGCGCATGAAAAAGCGATATCAGCGAGTAATAATCAAAATGTATGGAGCAATAGGGGTATAATGGATAGATAAAGAAATTGATTTGGGTTCGGGTGGCGTTTAGCACATGGATCCTCAAGAAATACATGAAAAGAGGAGAAAACAGCGAAAACAGGGGTACCGGAGATGATCGGACGGTCGGCCGCCGGCGGCGACTCGGGCGGACGACGGCGGATGCTCGGCCGGCGGAGGCGGGGCCGAGCGGCGGCGGGGCGGCGCTGGTCGGGCGAGTGAGGGCGAGAGCGAGGGGGTCGGGCGAGGCAGCTGAAGGGGCGCGGGGAATTTGGGGTTTTATGCGTTTCGAAATCCGCGCCCCCCCTCGTCCTTATATAATAAAAGTTACGACTCGGCCGAGTGACGTGGTCACTCGGCCAAGCGGGACCAATGAAAACTTCCTCCCTGCTATCGCTTCGGCCGAGTGGCTTTGCCAGCCTCGGCCGAGTGGAGTAAGTCCATTCGGCCGAGTGACTCAAGCTACTCGGCATGACTTGCCTTAGGAGGGTATCCGTTTTACTCGGCCGAGTGAAAATATATACTCGGCCGAGTAGCAGTTATAATGAAATGAGGAAAATAAACAGAGAGTTGGGTACAACAGACTTCCCTCGTTCGTGAGCGGCTCGACCGGACGAACTTGTGTACTCGGCCGATTGACTAGTATGCTCGGCCGAGTGAGCCTTAATTTCTGCTGTTTGTCTTCGTTTTGGCTATAAACTCCGTCTTTCTTTCTCCAGTCGATTTCATCCTCCTCCTAAGTGTCGAGCGCCTTCTTGGGGCGCTCCTCGTCGACTCGTTCCTACTCCTCATGATGGATCTACCTATCTCCTCTCCTGTCAAGAAAAATAGGACCCGTTATCACAAAATTTTTGGTCGAATGACTCAAAACACTAAAAATTTCTAAAACAAAAATAAAGGAAAAGTAAAAATAAAGCAAAAACCGTCGGGTTGCCTCCCGACAAGCGCTCGTTTAAGGTCGTGAGCTCGACCCCCTATAATTTTCAATCAATGCGGGATGTTTGGTGCATATGAGATGCACCCATCAAACTTTCCGGGGAGTGCGCTTGGATTTGGATGTGGCGGCGGCGCGTTCTCCCGTGGTGGTCTCTCGTCTCGAATAGTGTTGGGGGAGGCTCCCCCAAGCTAGCATTTGCTCCGGTCAACGGCTTCACCGGTGACGCCGGTTTCCGTGCCGGCGGAGCTTTCTTTGGAGACTTCAATTTCGAGAGCTTGCAAAGCTCTCGAATCTTTGCGACATCAGCGTCGCCTTCATCTTCTTCAGTGGAGAGGTCGGGGGAATCATCTTTATTCTCTTCATGGCCTAAATCCGGGCCTTCCTCGAAATCTTCATCAAAAAGAGCGCCAATTGAGTGGGGGATCGCCTCCTCTATCACCTCATCAAGGAGGTCCGAGAGGTCATCCGATCGTTCCTTAAGCAAGTATACTCTATTGGTTTCGCCCGTCGGGATTCCTTCGGAATAGTGCTTGAGCCTTTGACCATTTACTTTGAACGTGGAACCGTCCTTGCTTTCCAACTCGAAAGCTCCTCCCGGTTGTATATGCTTGATGGTGAAAGGTCCGGACCAACGTGACCTCAACTTACCGGGAAATAGTCGGAGCCGGGAATTATAGAGCAAGACTTTGTCTCCTACTTTGAAGTCCGTGACGGTTATGCGGGCATCATGGAGGATCTTGGTCCTTTCTTTGTAAATTCTCGAGCTCTCATAGGCGTCTCTCCTTATTTCGTCAAGCTCGTTGATGTCCAAGAGTCGCCTCACCGCCGCACTCTTGTAGTCGTAGTTAAAGGTCTTGATGGCCCAATATGCGCGGTGCTCCAACTCTACCGGCAAGTGGCAAGCCTTCCCATAAACTAGTCGGAACGGTGTGGTACCGATGGGGGTGCGAAAGGCCGTGCGATATGCCCATAGAGCATCGTTTAGCTTCATGGACCAATCCTTTCTAGACCGATCCATGGTTTTCTCGAGAATTTGCTTGATCTCTCTATTTGAGACTTCCACTTGGCCGCTTGTCTGGGGGTGATAAGCCATGCCAACTCTATGATTTACCCCGTACTTCTTTAGCATGGCTTCAAACTTGTTCTCTATGAAGTGGCTTCCCCCGTTGCTTATCAAGGTACACGGCACTCCGAAGCGTGGGAAGATATTTTGCTTAAAGAACTTGGAGACGACCCTTGCATCATTGGTAGGGGTGGCAATTGCTTCCACCCATTTGGAGACATAGTCAACGGCCAATAAGATGTATTTGTTGCCATTGCTCGATGGAAATGGTCCCATGAAATCTACTCCCCAACAATCAAAAAGCTCAATTTCTTGGATGGGTCTCATTGGCATTTCATTGTGCTTGGAGATATTCCCGGTCCGTTGGCATCTATCACACCCCTTTACAAAGTTGTGGGTGTCTTTAAACATTGTCGGCCAGAAGAATCCGCTCTGCAAGATCTTAGCGGTGGTTTTAGAGGCGGCATGATGTCCCCCCGCATGGTAGACCGTGGCAATGCAAAATGATGGATGTCGCCTCCTCTTTAGAGACACACCTACGGATGACACTATCCTTGCATATCTTGAAAAGGTAAGGGTCTTCCCAAAAATAGCTACGGACCTCATGCATAAATCTCCTCTTTTTTTGCGTGGTCATCCCATGCGGTTTGATTCCGCAAGCCAAGTAGTTGACGAAGTCCGCGTACCAAGGTACTTCACCGGTCCTTACCGCATATAGCCTCTCATCAACAAATGTGTCGTCAATAGGTAAGCTCTCATCATCCTTGTCGCGAATGAGCCTAGATAAATGATCCGCCACGACGTTGTCCGTACCCTTCTTATCTCTTATCTCTAGGTCGAATTCTTGCAACAAGAGTATCCACCTAATCAACCGAGGTTTGGCCTCCTTCTTGTTTAAAAGATATTTCAATGCCGCATGGTCGGTGTGGACAATCACCTTGGAGCCAAGGAGGTAAGAGCGAAACTTCTCTATGGAATAGACGACCGCTAGAAGCTCTTTCTCGGTAGTTGTGTAGTTTTTCTGCGCGTCATCCAATGTCTTGCTCGCATAGTATATCGCATTAAGCTTCTTATCTTTTCTTTGTCCCAATACCGCTCCAATGGCTTGGTCGCTAGCATCACACATTAGCTCAAAAGGAAGGCTCCAATCTGGCGGTTGTATGATGGGGGCGGAGACTAGCGCTTCTTTCAAGGCGTTGAAAGCTTGCAAGCATTCTCCTGAAAAAATAAAAGGAATATCTTTAGCGAGCAAAGAAGTAAGGGGTCGGGCAATCGAGGCGAAGTCCTTGATGAAGCGGCGGTAAAACCCCGCGTGACCAAGAAAGCCTCTAATGCCATTGACATTAATAGGAGGAGGAAGTTTTTCGATTACCTCGATCTTTGCTTTATCTACCTCAATCCCTCTCGAGGAAACAAGATGCCCGAGAACTATACCTTCCGTGACCATGAAGTGACACTTCTCCCAATTGAGCGTGAGATTGTTTTGTTGACACCTTTTTAGAACTTTAGTGAGATTTTCCAAGCAAGAGTCAAACTCACTTCCATAAACCGAGAAATCATCCATAAAAACCTCCATAATATTTTCAATGTAATCGGAAAATATGGATGTCATACACCTCTGAAAAGTGGCGGGAGCATTACAAAGGCCAAACAGCATCCTACGGTAGGCATAGGTGCCATAGGGACAAGTGAAAGTTGTCTTCTCTTGGTCATCTTCATGCAAAGGGATTTGGAAGAATCCCGAATACCCATCAAGATAGCAAAAGTATTTATGTTTTGCAAGTCGTTCAAGCATTTGATCAATGAAGGGCAATGGGTAGTGGTCTTTTCGGGTGGCCTTATTGAGTTTCCTATAGTCAATGCACATTCGCCATCCCGTGACGGTGCGCGTAGATATGGGCTCACCTTTTTCATTTTTTATGATAGTCATCCCCCCTTTCTTGGGGACGACGTGAACGGGGCTTACCCACCTACTGTCTGAAATAGGATAGATTATACCGGCTTCTAGCAATTTTAGGATTTCCTTTTTAACCACCTCCTTCATGTTCGGGTTTAACCGCCTTTGAGGCTCTATGGAGGTGGCGTCGGTATCCTCCAAATGGATCCTATGCGTGCAAAGCCTAGGGCTTATCCCTTTTAGATCAGAGATAGTGTATCCCAAGACATCTTTGTGGCTCCTAAGAACGTCTAGGAGTTTTTCAAGTTGGTCTGGCGTGAGGTGGGAGTTCACTATCACCGGAAAAGTTAACTTGTTACCCAAAAAGGCGTACCTTAGATTTGGAGGTAATTGTTTGAGTTCTACCTGAAGAGGCGCCTCCCCTTCCACTTCGTCGGTTCGCATGAGTTCCGCTCCTTCCTTGCCATCCGGGTCTAGCTCGTGCTCAGGTGGCGCGCTCTCTTGCGAAGAGTCAGACTCACTGCTTAGCGAGGTCAATGCATCAAAATAGGCGTGTTCCGATTCTGTGCTAGCATCGTCAGAGTTTTCATTCAGCTCCGGTTCATTCCTGGAATCAAGAAACACATCAGACGATTCATAGAAGCAAGAGTAAGGGTCATGGGGTGTAACTCCCTGAACATTGGCTTGCTCTGAAGATCCTTCCGAAGTATAGTGATCCTCGACACTTGCTCCACCTCTTTCGAAATATAATTTGTCGTCGATCACGTCAACTCTGACATTGCCCCCGATAGTCCCCTCCGGGGAGATCTGGTCCATCACGAAACTAGCAAATAGCTGTTCGTCGGGGTCCTTGACATCGATAGCGAAAGCTCCGGTAGCGTGGACCTCGTCGACAAGCTCCTTAAGGAGATCGGTGAAGGAGTCATAATCTTCCTGACTGAGTCCTATTGTTGACATTGCATCCTCCATTCTTCCGGTAAAGGCCTTATACAAAATACAGGGAGGATGTGCGAACAGGAGGAAGTAAAGAAAGAGAGAGATAAGAAGTAACCGGGTGGTCGATGACGAACACCGTCAAAAATTCTCCCCGGCAACGGCGCCAAAAACTTGATCGCTTCCGAGTATACACCCAAAGAACGGTTGTAGTTTTACCGCAAGCGCACGGTGTAGCGGCGAGCGGGATATCGAACACAGGGAGGACGAATGACCGTGCTTGCTCCTAATCAACCTGGCTACTTAAGAGAGAAATTGCCTTTGGCGATCCTGTCACAATCGTCAGACAAAACGTGCAGAAATATCAAATCAAATAAAGAACGTCTAGGGAATGGGGAATCCCCGCTTCTCACCGTATTTCATAAATGTGGTTCGTCGGTATCAAAATTGCTTGAATAAGAATTTGGATGAACTAGTTGCAACTGAATGTAGAACCAAGCTCACGCTCTCGCGCTGTTGCCGGTCTATAGCTATCCTAGGTTTGGATCCAATCTCTTGCAAACCCTAGCCTAGGGAAGCTAGCATTAGGATCAACATCATCGTCCAATCGCGCACCGAGTCCAATCTCTTGCAAACTCGGTCCACGATCTAGATTGTGATAGTTCCTACCCGTCCAATCTCTTGCAAACGAGTATCGGCATGGAATTGCAACCGGAAATCCTAGTATCGGTCCAATCTCTTGCAAACCGATACTTCGAAAATCCGATTCCAACCCAATTCCGATTTCTAGGGCTTCCTATCAATTTGGGATCCAATCTCTTGCAAATCCCAATCGATATGAATACCTAGCCATCCGTAGTAAATTGATCACAATCTAATCCCTAATTATTAATTCTAGCACAATTTCTACCAATTCATCACAAATATGAAATTGGGCTTGTAGGGTTCATCCCCACGCCCCAAGACGTGGAGACTACTCACAATTCATAGCAATAGCACAAAAATAATCAATGAAATAAGCAATAGAATTCATCACAATATTGGAATAAGCAATAAAAATAGAATTTTTAAAGAAAAGAGATGCAAACCAATGTAGTTCTTCAATTGCTCCAACAAAAATCACAAATTTGTCTCTTCTCCAATCAAAAAGAACAAAGCTAAAAACTAATCTAAAAAGCTGCAAAAAATCTAAGAGAGAGGCTCCCTAAACTAGGGTAAAAACAGGGCTTAAATAGCCCTCAAAATCGTCCAAAAATCGTGACCAAAATACCCCTGCACAGCCTGTTTTCCGTAGATTTCGCTACAGGCAGCGCATCGCACTCGGCCGAGTGACAAAAGTCGCTCGGCCGAGTGAAAACCCTGTCATTTTCTAGTAAGTCAGGGGCTTCAGGGGTCTTCAGTTCGGGGGCGGCTCGGCCGAGTGAGTTGTCGTCACTCGGCCGATGGCTTCAAGGCACTCGGGCGGACGAATAATCCACTCGGCCGAGTGGGTCTTCTGAAGCTCAGGCAGCCGAAAAACAGTAACTTCGATGTTTTGGAAGGGCCTCGTCTGGGCGCCACTCGGGCGGACGCGATATAGTCACTCGGCCGACGTGGTCTTCGGTGCTCGGCCGAGTGCACATAGGAATCGTATCTGTTCAGGTCGGCCGAGCAGTGTCTCGCTGGTCGACCGAGTAGCTCCTTCACTCGGCCGAGTGGGACACAAAAAATGCCCATTCTGCTTGTTTTGGCCTCCTCGTCGCTCCTGTGACGTCCATTCTTCTTCCGCTCCTCTCCAACAGCGAAATACCCCTCGGGGAGGTCGTCGGTGACCGTCTAAAGTGAGCGTATCTCAAGATCACTCCAAATCGCGCCAAATCACCTGAAATGCGACAAAAACAACAAATCGTGAAAAGCATCGCAATATTGTCGATATATCGTGAAAAACATGATTTGGGCGATCTAAATGGCATGCAAACATGCGGAAAAAAGGTGTAAAATAAGGAGTGATCAGCATGTGGTTGGGCATTATGGAGATTGATGTTGTTGGTACCCGTGGATTAGTCGATACATGCTATATTATGAACGACATCTTTGGCTAGACCCAGTTAGTCACCAGTAGCACGAATAGACTTTATGGTCTTTCATTTTATGTGGTTTAAATAGCTTGCTACTGGCTTATCACCTCAGGTTCCAAGTTCGAACAGAGGTTGTCATCATAATAGCCTTCATTTTCATGTGATGTTATTATCTCATGTTAATTTTGGACTACTTGAGAAGTCAGTAACTTTTGTAATGATACCAGTCTTAAGAATAGTTACGGAAGCTATGGTGATGTTCATAGTATATACTTATTAGAAATATCTCTTGTTTTCTTGATGTTGTAATATCACATTACATTTCATGCTATTAACAACTTATTTTCTAAATTGTAATTTTCATCAAGTTTTCCATTTTATCATTTATTTGCTTGAGCTTCTTAATGACAGTAATTATTTTATTTTATAAAGTTTTGAGAAATTCCGAGGACGGAATTATTTTAAGGAGGGTAGAATGTAATGACCCGTATTCAACAATACCTATTTTCTACGTATTTTCTTAATTAATAATATTTTATAATGGTTTGTTAGGAGTTGAACATCAAAATAGTTTTAAATCATTTATATAAAAAAATGTTTTATAGAACCAATATAGTTATAGCCTATTTTAGAGTATACGAGTACCAACCTAAATCCCTAAATGATTTTTATAATTATTTAAATCCAATTTTAACATTACAGCCGTAACAATTATTTTTCTAAGTAAACGTTTTCAAAATGATTTCAAACTTCTACAGTATCATTCTAAGACCATTTTGTGCTTTCCACATTAATTTCATAAATTTCTGAAGTCAAATCAATAGAGAACCCGCAAACCCGCTTCCTAAACATTTTGACCCAAAACACGTATTTCCGTAGTCCAAACTACGAAATAGATCTCGTAGTCACGATCCTCGTGATGATACGAACCCGTGGCTATATTTTCATAATTTTTTGGAGTCGTTTAACCCCAAGGGCAAAATTGTAATTTCACTAAATGTTTTCATTAATTACCGTTTTACATTTCCCAAATTACTTTTTACTTAACTAAATTACGTAGCTTAATTCTCTAATGTCGGTAACCTCACACGTTTTATAAAAGAGTTGGGTCTAAGATTCTAACCCGTTTGTCAAAAGAGCTTAACTTTACATTAATTGCTTGGACTAAATATTAATTACACCCTATTATTAAACTAATTATCCTTAGCCTATTTAAACACCTGCTCTCTTCTCTTCACAGCATCACCAACCCATCACCCAGGCTTCTTTCTCTCAACCCATCTCTCTTCGAATTTCCCCTAACCCGTCTCCTTCTCTCTCTCTCCATTCAAAAACGCGCTCGATCCACTCACCCTCTCTCTCGAGCTCACCCTCACGGCGGCCAGCCCGCTGGAGCTCCGACGTGTCACTCGACCACCTGCAGCACGCCGCACGGACCCGTGCTCCATCGCTCCTCTCCCCTGTTTCCCCACCGTTCACCCTGACCCGCTCCGCACGGCGAGCTCGCCGCAGCAGCCGCTCCCCAACCCCGCCGAGAGCTCGTCCGACGTCGTACAGCGCCCCGCCGCCGCTGCCATCTCCCAGCGACCTCGACCACCGAACCCCGTCGCTCCGTTGAGCCCACGTCGACCCCGAGCGCCGACTTCCCTCTTCCTTTCACGGTGCCCCGTCGTACGACAGCTTCCGTCGACACTGCCTCCGTGAGCCCGCCAGCGACGCCTCTTCGACCGCCACGCCTCCCCGCTGCACAGTGCCACCGGAGCCCCCGAACCCCGACAGCACGCTCGCCTCTCCTCTCCTACCTCTGTCCGCCGTGCCGGAGCTTCCGCCGCCGACTGACGACGCCGCCTCCGACCTCCACTCCACCGCCGTGAGACCCCGCTCGAGCCACGTCGCCAGCGAACGCACGTCCCCGAACGCCGCTGGGTCGTCGAAGGAGGTAAACGTCGATGTGTATGTGGTTTTAAAAATTTATACGTAATAAATACGTATTTGAAAGCTTATTTTCGTGTTTTCTAATATTTATTAAATAGTGTTATTGGATTTAAATTCATGGTAATTCGTACAGGCCTCGGAAAAATACGAAACTAGTCCCAGAAAATCAGAAACGTCGAAACGAATCTATTGGCGCTAGTTTCATCATTATAAGGCAAGTATATTTCTCACAGTGAATTTTTAAAGGTAAAACTTAAATAGGTTAAAATCCTTTTAAAATTCGTAGCTTGCAATTTTTACATACACTGTTGTACAATAAAAATATATGTTACAGTACTTGTAAATACGATCGTTTTGACATCTTGTTTGCGGAATTCTGATATACGGTTTGTCCGAAATAAATCTTTGAACATGGGTATTATTAATAATTTCTCGTTTTAAAAATCCTTTTAAAATTTGTAATCTGTGATTTTTACGTACACTGACGTACGATAAAAATATATATCGTAGTACTAGTAAATACGATCATTTTGACCCCTTGTTGGAAGAATTCTGATGTGTGGTTTGATTTAAACAATTCTCCGAACATTTGTTTTAAAAATGAATTCTTGATTTAAAAATTGTTTTTGGATTGCCTAAAATTGTTAAAAATTATTTAACAAACTTGAAAATAGCTACTAGCCTTAGAAAATATTTTAAGCTAGTTTATACTTATTTGCTACATCAAATCATTCTTGCTTATTCTCTTATCAATTTAAGTAAGTTTTACGTTTTCGTTTAATTGCTAAATCTTGTTGTGAAGTCATGAACTTTGGTGAAACTGTTGTACGGGCTATTGAGATACCGAGACTGAATTGACTGAATGGAAGATGGAACTTCAACAATATTGAATGGAAGATGGAACTTTAACAATATTTAATGGAAGAGGGAATTACAATAATAAACAGATAGTACACGTGTTTTTGGCCGACACTTGACTTGACCTGGGATTGGGGTAGTCTATGATCACAAGTGTTACAGAATGACTGGATGCGCCATACTAAATTACCTCCAACACATTACGGGGGTTAGAACCTTGACCGTTGCCATATCGGAACGGTGGGTAAGCCTCGGAGTTGCTCCCGTCGCAGGCTGCATGTTGGTTATCTCTAGTACTCTTGGACATGGACTTATCACTAGGATAGACTGGTTATTGATTATTGTTATAACCTCTTTTTCTACAGGATTGCTACAGTGTGATTATTGAATGCTAAATTGTCACAGGTTATAGATGGCATTGCAAATTGTTATTGAATAATGAAATTGCTACAGGTTGCAAATAGTATTGCAAATGGCTATTAAATGATTAAATTGCTGCAGGTTGCAAATGTTTAACTGGTTCAACTGCTTTAACTCTTTTAAGTTCAACTTATTACTGGTCTTTAATTCTTTTAAAGTTAAAATTATTGCTTGTTCTTAACTCTTTTAAAGTTCAAACTTATTGCTTGTCTTTAAAGTTCAGCTCTGTTTAATTTTAAAATGTCTAACGTTTTGGTTTTGAGATTATCTTGCCGAGTAAACCTCGCTGACGGACATTTCATTTTGTTGTTTTACGAAATGTCCGTCAGGTATCGATAGTGAGTTTTTGAAGACATTACTACAGGAGTCGAGCCAGTGCTCTAAGACTACGTGGAGTATCTACTCACGGAAGACTAGACTTTTACCTTCGCGTCAACACTTTTAAATATTTGAATAATGTAATTTGTGTACTCTGTTTGATTTGGTCATACTAGGCCCAAGTTGTATCGTAATTATTGTACGCTGGATATGTAATAATGTTGTTTGAGCTGCTTCTTAAATTTGCATGCAAGGATCTGCAATTTTTATACAGACGCTTAGTGTGTTTAAGCCAAGGAGGAAGAAAAGAAAAGAAGATTTCAAAAAGAAAAGATTTTGAAAAGAAAAAAAAAGTACTCCTCCTTGTTTTAAGCACATCGTGGACCCGCTCGCGTTCTCGCTCCCGGTAGAATGGGAAGCGGGGCGTGACAAAAGGTGGTAACCAAACCCACCTCTAATTCTTTTTATGGTGCAAATTCAAGAAATTGTGCAAAAGCACCTAAGAAGAAGCACCATGCTTTCTTGTATAACAATAACACCAACAAGAAGAATGTAAATCAAAAGGTGATGAGGAAGAATGCAAATCCTTTATTTGTTTCTAAGAAGCAAAATCCTCATTCTTTGCATGCCAAGAAACCAATTTCTACACCTATGCATGCCACATCCACCCCTCTTGCAAAGGCAAAACCCTTGCCTAGGAAATCCTTGAGTTTTTGGATTCCCATTAGGTGTGGTGTGCAAGAGAGTGATAGTTACACCAACTCATTAGTTAGGGATGTGATCACCTCATGTGATTACATTAGGAAATCAAACTCTTCTTGGGTTTGGTTTCCTAATGTTTAGGTCTCACACACATATGTATATTGCATGGGTGTTGTGCTTAAATGTTATTTTTAGCATACCCATTGTTTGTGTGATGTTTCATGATTTTGAAAATGTTTTCAAATTTATTTTCAAGAAAATGGGGATCTTAGGAATACATTGTCATACATGCAATGTTTGAACCATGTGTATGACAATGTGGGAGTTAATATGTTATATGTTTAATAATATTTTTAAAACATATTTAAACTCTCATTTTGGGTTTTGCTTAAGATCACTTTTTCAATTGGTGTTTATTTACAAATGGTTATTATGGTCTTGATCTTAACACATTGACGTTGCCAACTCTTTTTTGTGATGTTATATTCTCTTTTGGCATTGTCATGTGTATCAATGGTGTTTGATTTTTTCGATATCTATGCTTTGATACACTTTATGTCCATGACTCCAATTAAGTTTTACAATTGGTAAAGAGGATTATCTTATAATTGGTATTATCTTTATTGTTAAAGATTCTTTATCTTTTTCTTTACAATTGGTATTAATCCTAGAAGTCAACAATTTGACCATTTCTATGATCTAAGAGGGAGCATGGGATAGTGATTGATACCCACTAAATTTTTATATTTGGTATCATACATCTCTTTATCTCTTGCATACTGTCACATCTTGTAACGACCTACTCTCAGGGGGCATTACTTATTTGATTACATTTGCAGGTCTGCAGATTACCAGTGAAATTAATATAGCTACAATACAGAGATGTATCAATACTCAAACCCGCATACATTATTACAGTCCATGTTTGAAATATAACACACCACAACACTCTCACACTGAGTACATAAGAGGAAATGTGTAAAGGAAATACATAATAGCATACAATACGCACACCAACTCAAGTATCTAGAAATCAGCAGTCTCTGGATCAAACTTTGGTTCCTCAAACTCAAGAGCCTCTTCTTCGATCTGTATGTCGTCTGCTGGTGCCATAAAATAGAACCGAAGATAAGTCAAAATAATTCTAAACATAGAAAAGAAGCAGTGCACAAGTATGATTAAAACAGGTGACAAAAAGTAACTACGTACAAGCAAACCAGAACGAAAAGTAAAGTACTGAGCAACAACTATGACAAGGTGTACATAACATAGTAGTAAAGGTAATCAGAATTGAAAGAAGAAAACGAACTGTACTGTGGTAGTGCAAGTGTAAAGTAGGCTAAGCAAGGAAAGCATGCTACCGCTGTAGCTATAAGTGCGACAAGTAAAGTACTGGTGACTGCATAGGTGAGGTAAGTAAAGTGCATGCAGTACATAAAGTAAAGGTGATCGTGTAAGCAATAACTACACTAGAACTACGTGACTCAAGCCGAAGAGTACGATATGCAACCATTGAGTCATCTCTTGCTTAGGTGCACTTACCCAAACGAATGCCGGAACACAGGCAGCGGTACACGTATTTGCTGAAACGCAGGCAATGGGACGGGATGCCGAAACACATGCAGTGGTACGGGATGATGAACTCCAGTCACTCCCACACTCTCTCAAACTATGAGTTATCACAACCCCAATGAAGTGTCAAGTGTTCTATGTACATGTTTCATACGGAATGTTTCACAAGATGTTCCATGATATTATTAGTTCTTTATTTATAGTGATAGTGAAACCAATACCACATGTTGACTTTCTTATTGAGAACTAGAAAGTTAGGAACCCATTTCAAAGCAGATTGGGCCAAAGCAAAGTGGATGCTAAGAAATTTGAGGATAAAGACAAGTCCAACAGTGGTGAAGTTGATTTCATGCTTTGAACATGTGGTAGTTTCATTAGTACACAATTTACCCAAGTAGATGGTTGTGTGTTACAACCACCAAAGTTGAAAGTTGGCAATGCCACAAGCTTAATAAGATAGTCATTCTGTAGTTCCCTATTAGATTAGGTCTATAGTTTTTGGTAGATTCAATAGTCGTTCTAAGGCTATATGTGATGTCCTAAGTTCGTACGAGTACACTATCTAATTTTCTAAATCTAGAATTCATTGTGACTTACTGGTTTTGAGGTTGTTGAAGCAATCTGGGGCTAGAGCTAAAGCTTCCAAGGATGCTGGTGCGAGAGATTAGGTACCTGCATTCACAAGAATCTATCGGTTATAAGTCGTACCATTTTCTACATATTTATCTCGATCTTATTTATTTTCTAATAGATTGAAATGGTGCCGAAAAGTGTTCTAAAATTTTATACAGGCTAGATATAAGGAAAATAATTTTACTTAAGAAGGAAATATTTTTCTTAAGTCTCTGAGTATTTTAAATAATTTTTAAAAGCTCAAAATGAATTTAAAAACTAATTTTAATTAGTTATCGTAATTGTTCAATAATTTCTTCAGAATAAAATACGTATCAGAATGTTTCAAGTAAATTTTCAAAACGACCGTCTCGTTGAATATTACAACATATAATTTTTTCATATATCAGTTTACGTGAAAAATTTAAGATATGAATTATTAAGTGAAAATACTGTAATTAGATTTTAGCTTTAAAAATTTACTGTGAAAAATCTACTCTCCTGATTGAGATGAAATTAGTGCCAATGGCTCCAGAATGTCACGACCGATTTTCTGGAGCTGGTCTTGAATTTTTCTGAGACTTATAGAATTAGTTATGAATTTTACATCAGAAAACCCATATTATATAAATCTAAATACGAAAGAAAATATGTTTATACGCGTATTTCGTATAAAAATACGTTTAAATCTCTTACTCTCTCTCACTTACTTATCCTTTGCATGCACGAGGCTAGGCTCTTTGGCGTTTGGCGACGGCGACGTGGGCGGAGACGATGACGGGCAGCGACGGCGAGCGGCGGTGAGTGAGACGCGACATCGGCAGCGATGATAGGGTGTCTGAGGGGATGGCAAAAAGAGGGAGGGAGAGGTAGAGGGGGGTTTTCGAGGCTATCGGAGACCTGTGGACGGCGAGGCAGGTCGTCGGGGGGTGATGTCGACGGGGTTTGCTCCGACGACGGCGACGAGGCGGCGGGGCGAGGAGAGCGTGGTCGGGGTGGGGGCGTTGCCATGGGGAGCTGGGGATGTGTGGGCTCGTTGCGGTGGTGGTGCGGTGGTGTAGGGAACGACGGGGACGCCGTCGGGGTCTTCGGAGGGTGGCGGAGCGCGGTGGGACTACATCGGAGCACAACGAGAACGGAGGGGAGAGGGAGGGATGGTGAGCGTGTGTCAGGGGCTTGGGGGAGTCGGTCTGAGAGAGAACGAGAGAGAGGGGTTTGTGTTTTTGATTAAATCAACTTAATTGTTAACTTAGGGATTTAATGGGTATTTATAGTGCAATTTGGTGCATGAACCCTCAATTAATATGGTGGTCAGCTTAGAGAATTTTAATACGTTGGTTAGAATTTTTGACTAAGTTTAGAATTGTTTAATCGTGTCCCCTCCCACGTTTTTGACATGGTTAAGGAAATTAGTAATTAGATTAAAGTAATAAGTAAATATGTTATGTAATTAGTAATGATTATATTGAAATATCATTTTCTCTATACAAACGACTCCGAAAAATTACGAAAAAAGTAGCCACGGGTTCGTATCATTACGAGGATCACGAATATAAAGTCAAATTTAAGGTTTGAGTGACGAAAAATAGAAAAAAATTCATTTACCCATTTTGAACGTATTTGATACTATCGTGAATGCGGAAAATTGTGCACGTTAAAATCAGAGCGTTACACATCTTTTATTAGAATGTCAAGGGGGATATGTTTGTTGGCCACCTTTTTCACAATGACAAGGGAGAGAGATATGCATTATGTAAATCATGTATATCATACATATGCATATAGGGAGAGAGATAGGATTATGTAAATCATATCTTCTATGGGGAGAGATATACACATATGAGAGATTGGTTTATGTTATCCATGCCTATTATATATCACCATTGTTTCTTAGTATTTCAAATGGTTTATCTCATTTTACAATTGGTGCATATAAGTAGGGGGAGCTCATTAACATTGTGCTTTATTTTCTTTATGTTTACATAATGTGTGTCATCATCAAAAAAGGAGAGATTGTTAGGTATTGGTGTTTCATACCAATATTATTTTGATGATGATAATAACATTAAGTTGTTGCTAATGTCTCTCATGTTTTAGTCTCATAATTATCATTTCAAGAATATCATTTTGGAGACTAAATGCTTGGTGCAAGGATGGACATCAAGAGGAGCAATGCCAAAGCTTAGACTCAAGGGGTGCCAAAGCTTGGAGATGATATGGAGCATCAAGGCATCAAAGATTGAAGCCATAGATTCTAAGGGAAGCAATGTAATCCATGTAATTTCATTTAATTGCTTTTCTCTTTTTAAGTCTAGGTTAATTGTAATGCCTAGATAGATGGACAAACTCATACATGCTCATGCATTTTCCATCATTAGTGAGCCTTAGGATTATCATTGAAGCCATCCCAATAGGTTCATCATGCCTTAAACTCAAATTGGAGTTTTTGGCTCTCTAACAAGCGACTGATGAAGGAAGGACAAGCGACCGGGTGTTTCCAGGCACGTGGCCAGCCTTCTACAGTCGACTGTTGTGCACTAGCTCAAGTCAACTTTTCTTGAATCTTAATTGAGCTATTAGAGACAGCTGACTGATGTTCATTTTACGGGCATCTGGCTTCCAGTAGGCGCATGGGATTTTTTCTCCAGTCGTCTATGTGCCAAAGTGCGTAACTTGCATTTTCTGGGTTTCAACCACTTTGCAAGTCAGTCGACTGATGAGAGGTTTTCAATCGCCTGTCAATTTACAGACACCTGAGAATTAGTCATCTATCATCTGAAGGTGCTAGTGCGAAAGTTGCGTTTTTCTTTGCTCCGCTTCCAGCCCAAGTGACAGTCGTCTGCTGAAGGATATTCATGCGCCTGCACATTGTACATGTGCCTATGTAGTCTTCTACAGTCGCCTGTCCTGGCTTAGATAATAACCGTTGGGTTTTTATAGCCGTTGACGAGTTGACTGTCAATTGTTCATCATTCGGCTGTCTATACTATAAATTGCCAGAATCTAGCCATTGCAGATTTATTCTTTTGTGTTTTTTTGCTTGGGTTTAAGGGTTCTTGCATGGGTTTGAGGGTTCCTTTGGACTTCCTATATATAAGAGTGGGCTGAGTTCACTAGAACTTCTTGGAACTATTGAATATCATTGGAACCATTGAAGATCATTCGAGAATCATTAAGCCACTCTTAAACTCTCTTATTTCCCTCTTAGAGCTCATATTCCTCTTCATGCATTGAAGTCAAGCTCAAGGGAAATCATCCAAGTGCATTCAAGCAAATCTCAAGCACTTGGTGACCCTTTTCCATGCCTTGCATTCATTAATGAGTAAGTTCATCATCAAGGCATATGTAAAAGTATTTGTTTTACTTTGTTTCATTGAAACCCTAGCTTTTTGTGTGAGAGCTAGTTATTCTCTGTGAGAGAGTATAACCTTTTGTGTGAGGGTTGGTTGAGTTCTCTCTTTGTGAGAGTTTGAGTCTCTCTTTGTGAGAGCAAGGATTTATCTGTGTGAGAATCTAAATCCTCTGTGTGAGGTATCTCTGTGTGAGATTGTATTCACTTCTCCGTCTGAGATTCATAGTGGATATTGGTGTGGCTGGACGTACCCAATCTTGGGAAACTAATATCTTGTGTTTGCATTTGGATTGATTGTGTTGATTAATTCCTCTTGCACTTATTATTCCGCATTTGCAATTTAAATTTTTATTACACAATTTATTACCATTACTCTATTTACCCCCTCTAGAGTTTGTCGTTAGTATTGCAAGGGTAAGATGATCCTTACAAGGGTTGTTAGTCACCAAAGAGTTGATTAAAGATTTTGAGCAAAGACTAAATAACGTCAGGCAAGAACAATTCAGATAGAAATAAAAACACATGTACGATTTTCTTTTATCAAGATGTTTGAGCTTTTTCCCAATAAATAAAGTTTGTTTTTCTTCAAAGACACTTTCTCCATATGACATATATGTCTTTTTTGTGTCTTAAGATGATTATTACATCTAATGCTTGATTAATCTTTGAAAGCGTTCGTCTCATGAGGATCCAATCCATAGAGGAAGTTTGGATGGACCAAGGTTGTCTC
This sequence comes from Scilla litardierei, assembly GCA_030789695.1. Classification (NCBI taxonomy): domain Eukaryota; kingdom Viridiplantae; phylum Streptophyta; class Magnoliopsida; order Asparagales; family Asparagaceae; genus Scilla; species Scilla litardierei. The sequence continues at coordinate 660,053,442 of CM061142.1, read as the reverse complement.
TGTCCCTACTGTCTTGATAAAAAAGGGAGTGAACGACTATCGCCGTCAGCCATAAGAAGAGGGACCATGCCTCATCACCACTGAACGACCCACTTTTATCGTCGGCCGTAAGTCGAATGGGCTTTGCCCCTCGCAATAGAATGACATCATCTGTCATCAGCCATAAGTCAAGGGGCAGTCCCCTCTCCATTGAACGACCATAGTCGGCAGCTGTAAGTCGAAGAGGCCACCCCTCGCAACAGAACGACTCACGATCGTCATCGGCCGTAAGTCGAAGGGGCCATGCCCCTTGCAACTGAATGACTATCATCGTCAGTCGTAAGTCAAAGAGGCCCCCTTGCAACTAAAAGACTCACCATCATTGTCTGCCATAAGTCGAAGGGGACATGCCCCTCATAACCGAATGACTATCGTCATCTGCCGTAAGTCGAAGGGGCCACCCCCTCGCAACTGAACAACTCACCATCGTCGCCATCCATAAGTCAAAGGGGCCACCCACTTGCAACTGAATAACTCACCATAGTCGTCAGTCATACGTCGAAGGGGCCATACCCCTTGCAACCGAATGACTATCGTTGTCAACCGTAAGTCGAAGAAGCCACTCCTCACAACTGAACGAATCACCATAGTCATCAGTCCTAAGTCAAGGGGTCACCCACTCGCAACTGAACGACTTACCATCGATGTCGGCTATAAGCCGAAGGGGCTATGCCCCTCGCAACCGAATGACTATCGTCGTCAATCGTAAGTCAAAGGGGCCACCCCCTCGTAACCGAATGATTCACCATCGTCGTTGGTCATAATTCGAAGGGGCCATGCCCCTCATGACTGAACGACCATCCTTGTCTGCCGTAAGTCGAAGGGGCAAACCCCTCGCAACTGAATGACTCACCATCATCATTGACCGTACATCGAAGGTGCCATGCCCCTTGTAACTGAACTACTATCTTCATCAGCTGTAAGTCGAAGTGGCCACCCCCTCACATCTAAACGACCCATCTTAAGTCGTCGGACGTAAGTCGAAGGGGCCATGCCCCTCGTGGCTGAATTATCATCGCCGTTGAGCATGAGTAGAGAGGTCATTCCTCTCACTACTTAAAGAGCCATGCATTATTCCAACCTCGTAAGAAATCATGATTGAATAACTTAATCATTGCCTTCATCATAAGTGGAAGCTTGACCTGTTAAAAGGGGACAACCGACGACATGGACACTCATGCCCTCTTATGCTCTTTAAAACAAAGAGGCATAAGGCAACTTTGAAAATATCATACGTTTTTGTCATATGTTGTCATACTTTTACAAAATTTATACCAAATTTACACTCCCAATACAAAAAAAATGGTTCACAAAGCCTAAGGGGAAGTGTGAGAATTCAAGGGCCCTCAACTAGAATGACATGCCCTGGCCCCCTGAAGCATCTACATCAGCGACTTCATTTGTCTCGATGATGATTTCATCAAATAGAATGACAGCCTCTACGATCGCTGGCAAACTTCATCTAATGGGCTATCCGGTTTTTCATCATCCATATTAACAAGAACTTGGTCGATCTCCATTGCAAAGTTAGGAAATCAATCCTTCATCTCTTGATGACACCGTTCATAACCTCTTATGTATAGCTCATCCAGGTTAGGCAAGTTGTCCATATATTCTTGGACAGCCTTCTCCGCGATCTTTTTCACGTTGAATTATTTGGGGCCAACAAAAGGTCGAGTCCAAAGCTCGATTTCTCTAGCCTCCCCCTTGTCCTTTCCTCGAGTAGCATCTTCTCCACTTACTCCCTTAAAGAAATTTGCTTATTGATTTCCATTGAAAGGGCAGCCTCCCTCGTACGAGATTCTCCCAATCCTTGATCGAGTCGATTCACCTGAGACTTGAGCATTTTCTTACGGAGCTTCCACCACTTCAGCTTCTCTTCTGCCTTATCGACGGTCCTCTTGGCCAACTCTACCTCATTCACCTCCTTGGTCAAGGTGGCTTCGTAATCAGCCACTGCCAACGAGCGGTGATGCAGCTCCGTGTTAGCCAAAAGGGCCTGCAGACAGGCAAGAGCATGAACTTCAATGCTTAGAATCAAGGAAGCAAGAAGTGGGTAGGCATAATCATTACTTGAAGACTTCTTTGGATAGCGATTGTGGTCAACCTCTCATAATCGACCCTCGCCAGAGCGGCCCTGTCCTTAGGAAGGGTTGAATTCTTAGACAGCCGAGAAGCAGTCCCACAATCCAAAAGGGCTAATTCATCCTTTCCCACCGAGTAACCCAGTCGAAAAAGCTCTTCTTCAGGGCATTCGACTGTAGCTTGAGGCAATCTATCTTCCAATAAGATCGACCTAAACTCAAAGGAAATGTCTTCGACCAGAATCTCCTGAGGAAATAGACCTCCCTATGTCCAGGAATCTTAACGTAGAGATGGCCCCTGAGAGGAGGATGACTCCCTCAAAATCTTATCTGAAGGGGGATCCTGAACTCGCTCGAGAGTCTGATCATGATCAAAAGCTAGATCCTTTTCTGGGGCCATAGTCGGGATAACGGCGTTCGCTCGACTCAGACAAATCTGAGTCGTTAATGACAAGTTTTCACCTCCTCGTCGTCTTCTTCTTGGTCTCGGACCCCTCGACTTCAACTGAGAGTTGCTTCTTCTTCTTCTTCTTCCTCTTCAATGGCTGAGTCGACTGGTGAGCTTCACGAACTACCATGGGTAGGCCCACAGTAGCTTCAATTACTCCACTTTTTAGAAGGCCCTCTTGAGGGGGAGGCACATCCTTCTCAGACTCTCTAATGGAAGCCTCAAGCGCCTCCTATACAGCTGGTTTGACATGGCATTCCAGTCCGACCGTACCTGCAAAGACGAGTTGAAGTTCAGGGAGAATAAAAACAAGCTAAGGGCGAGCGAGAGATTCGACCTTTTGTCCACACGGTCTTGACCAGCGTCTGGTCGGACAACATCCATTTTGTCGATTTACACCCCTCAGGCAACTTCAACAGAAAAGCAACAACCTTTTCTTCCTCCTCAGAAAGGGGGTTGTCTTCATTCATGGCAAGCTCGGGATTCTCCCATCGGGTGACGAAATTTGCCTCGTCCGGGACTACCACAAACATAAATTGGTCTTTCCATTTTGGGTTCGAGGTAGGAAGATCATTAAACAACTTCTTGTTACGGCGAGCGGTGATCATGTACCACCTCGGAGACTGAAGAGGGGATACTCTAAAAAAGAAGCTGAACAATCCCATGGACAGTTCAATTCTATTCAGCATGCACAACGTTATGAAGCTGACCAGGATGCCTACAGCATTCGACATCAATTGACAGAGAGAAAGGCCTAGCGTCTTCAATAAACACAACATGAAGAGTTGTATGGGAAATCAAAGCCCATGATGAAAAGGTTTAACATAAACCACAACTTCGCAATCGCCAGGAAAATGAACCCTCTCCTCTGCATGGGGCAATCTACATGGTTATCGCACATCACATATCTTCTTTAGAAATCAGGTATTTGGTTAGCCCCCACTCGAGAAGCTTGGCTAGAAACTAGATCGGTGCGATGGCATTCCCTTTATCTTTTCGAGTGATGGAAGCCAAGGTTCCAGCGGAGGCACAAGCAGAGGAGGAAGCCATTGTCAACGTTTGAAGTTCGATTTGAGTATGCCTGAGACGATGAAGTTTTTCCCTCTCCAAAACTACCTTATCTCGTATGTCAAAAGATGATCTGAGCTTATCTCGTCATCCTGGGACACGTGTCGAAGATCCAGGCATGCCCATATCTTGGGTTTTGAACTGACACAACGTCAAAATCAGAAGAGTTGAGTTTTTGGCACTTAAACTCAAATACTCTCGCCTCGACTACCATGTCCCATTAATGAGATATCACGTCACTTGACCCCAACAAGCGAATCGTCTGAGCCCAAGCGACGGGGCCATTGTTAAGTCATTGTGTCGACACTCAAGGAAGAGAAAAGATAGTCGCCAAAAAGCATATAAAGATAACATCAGGGCCCACTAAACCCACGAGACTCATGAAGAATGTTAGCTATTAATCTAGTCAAAGCCTACATGCCATTTGCATGTTAAGCTTCCGTTGCTTAAGGAGGTGGTTGATAATGGGCTCATAAATGGCGGGAGGAGTAGACAACGGTTATGCCTATTTATGAGGAATGATCGTGCCACTATAATGAGTGACTGTTATTCCCCAACACCACTAGACAGACACTTTAGTCTATAAATAAAGCCGAGACAAACAGATGATGGACATACTCCTAAGGTACGAAAGATCTGGTACTCTGACATTTTATTCTTCCTCCACTATTCTAATTCTTCTTCCAAATAGTGTGAGGTGACTGACTCGAGACGAGCCTCCGTGGGTTGATCTTGATAACCCCTAGCTTCTCATAAGTCCCAAACTAACTTAAGCATCGGAGGAGATTTGAGTCGGAACCCAGATCTGACCCCCCTAACGACTGTCTATGGTGCAGGAAGTTCAAGGCTCGACCCAGCACTAAGGCCGAACAGTCATCACATTCGACCGAGAGATTGATCGAACTCCAGCCTAGCCATCTTAAGCTTAACCTTCATTGACCCTGGTTCTTCCAACCGAGGGTCCCACTTCACCAGCTGATGAGGCTCCAGCTCGACAAAGGAGTCCACGTCAGCCCCATCTACAGTTGACCGAAACCCATCCATCAACAGAAATTATCCATAATTGTTAGGAAGATTATAACATCAGGCACAATTTATAAGGTAATATGCTAGGTACACTAAGCAATTTAGCATGCAGTGAAAGACTAAAAAATTAAAATTTTTCTACGACTAGCATATTCTACCAAGATCTACTGCAATTCCTGAAATTAATGCTAATTAAAATTTCATACCTTTGCACGAATATTCTTAAGGATATCCTCGAATCCAATACTTTTTCGGTGAAGTCCAAATCATCACCGCTCCATCCACCATGGTACTATAGACGTTGCATAGCAGTGACAACCTCATCACGATCTATGAGCTAATATTGTGCCCAAACTCGACTCCCAATCATTGTGGCTAGGGATTGAAAGGAGGTTAAGGAACCTCGTTATGCAACGTTTGCATAGATATGTGCTCGGGACAATAGCTTGTGGCTCCAAAATAATTCATGCATACCTTGCATGAAAACCCTTCATTGGTGGGAATCCCATGCATGTTAACACCGTGGGTTTTATCAACCTGGTACATTACAAATGCCCTGCCCCTTTACATGCATAAGACCATCTGTTCCACCCCTATTGGCTGCATGAGAAATTGATAGAGAAAGAGAGAGAGAGAGAGAGAGAGAGACATGCCATATCAATTTTTCACATGAGACATCATCCTCCTACTTACGTGCATAAAGGCTACACCTTTTTCCTTTAATTGTCCGTAGGTTAAAAACACATATGCCCATTTTATAAAGAGAAATGAGAGAGTTCTTATTGAACCTAAACACACGTTATTCAATATAAGTTGTCATATAACCCTATCCTTTAACACATTATTAGAAGAAGTCTCATACAATCGGTGTGGCTGTCATGATGGTGAAGACCCACACTTTAGGAGACATGGGTCTCATGTCACCTGTCCGACGGTGCTTAGCTAAGTCGAATTGCCTTTCAGGTCTGCGACGCTTATTGGGAAGAGTATAGTCGATGTCTGCTCTCTTATGGGAGGATCGGTGGTGGGAGGCTGATCAGTCGTAGGCCTCCCTACAGCTATGTATTTATTGATCCGACCAACCAGCTAATCGGAGCTTGAAGATCTCCATCTATAGATCTCAAAGTTTAGTTGGTCCCATATCGGAGACTTGTCGAAAGAGCCATCTTGGGATGTCGTCAGTGCAGACATCGATTGCCAAGAGAGATTTTGTAAACTGAGTCAGGAAGGCTTGGTGGGATTCTGCAGGCCCTTGCATGAGGAAAGCCAAGGAGTCGGGATACTTCTTCGACACCTTTTGGACAACATAGTGAGAAATAAACTTCTTTTGAAGTTTGTAAAAGGAGTCGCATGTCCATCACTTGCCCAGATCTTTAATTTTGGCAAGTTACGCACTTGTGCACATAGATGACTAAAGTTGGTTTCCCAGTTGCTTTCCCATGGCATATGCGCCTGTGGATACCACATCAGTCGCATGTCCAAGCTTACCCAGAATTCTTTCACTCTGTTAACTTATGCACTTTGCCACGCAGACGCATGTAGAAGGTTTCTCAGTCGCCTGTCAGTTTTCAGGCGCCTGTCTAACCTTCATCAATCGACTGTCCTACATGGTAAGTTGCCTTTTGAATTCTCACCTACCCTCTGACACAATGCAGCAGACGACTGTGTGTTCTTCATTCGTCGCCTGTCTTGGCTATAAAATTAATCCGTTGGGATTTTCTACACGGATTTCAAAGGGGGTTTTGGGTATTATGTTTGAGGGTTTTAGAGAACCTATAAAGAGGCCCTTTACTGTTCCATTGTGGTCTCTTGCTTAACTCTTGATCATCTTTAAGCTTCTCAAGCTCTTGTTTTCTCAAAGCCCTAGAATTCCAATCGCATTCTCTCTTGCTCTCCAACCTAGAATCAAAGTTGATATACTCTAGGCATTTGGTTGTGACAAGAGAAAGCGCTTCTCTCTCTTCTTGGAAGAGATCAACACTCACATCACTTTGCTCCTTTAAGTTCTACTTCAAGGCATACGTGATTTGAAAGTGTAAATTTCATAATTTCATAACTTTCGTTATTCGGTTTTACTCTCGGTTGTGAGAGTGGTTTGCTTGATCCCAAGTTGTGGGATTCAAGGACATCAATTGTGCATTGATTACACTTGTATGGTTGCTACAAGTGGGTTGTAAGAAAACCTCAAGTTAAGGTTCTAACTTGAGTATCCAGGTGGTATCCTGAGTAAAAAGAACATAGGATTACCTGGAAAAAGTTGGGTTTGACTTGGATAATCCAAACCCTTGAAACATCCTTATGTTTGCATTGCTAATTTGGTGTTTCATTTAATACCGCATCTTTATTGGATTAGGATTTTTATTAGGCGTAATTTCTTAATTATTTTTATAAACACTATTCAATCCCCCTTCTAGTGTTTTCCTCATAGCCAGGGTCCTTACAATTGGTAACAGAGCTAAAGGTTTATAGCTATGGCATCCAACAACAACAATGTTCCTCCACCTCCTTCATACAACAATCATGATCGTGATGGTGCTTCTTCCGTATTCGAAGGTCAATATACGGTTCGTCCTCCGCGCTTTAATGGCACGAATTTCAGCTATTGGAAGTGCCGGATAGAGACGTTCCTAAATTGTGCTTCTCTATGGAGAACCCTCATAAGGATTATGTAGAGCATACGGAAGAGGATTTCGACAAGTGGACTCCCGTCGAGAAGTCCGTCGAGGTAAACAATGCCAAAGCAATGAATGCTCTTCATTGTGCAATGGATCCCGATGTGTTCAACAAGATATGCACATGTAAGAGTGCATATCAAATATGGAACCATCTCATCGTCACCCATGTAGGGACTAACATGGTAAAGTTGTCAAAGTTATATGTTGCTATATAAAACTTCGACATGTTTCAAATGCAGGAAGGTGAGAACATTGCCACAATGTTCGGTCGCTTCAACGACATCACCAATGAGCTTGAAGCTCTTGGACAAACATATAACCAACAAGAGAAGGTAAGGAAAATAATCATGTCAATGACCTCAAAATAGAAAAGAATGGCAATTGCCATTGAGGAGGTCAATGACATGAAGAACTATACTGTGGTGAATCTCATCGGTACTCTCATGTCTTACGAAGTAAGAAGGGAGAACCGATTGAAGATTAGAGGCATGACGAAGCCAACAGAGGCAAAGAAGAAGGTGTTTGCATTCAAGGCTACCTCTTCATCCTCCGATAATGATGAGTCCGAGAATGAGAAGGATTTGTAAGAAATGGTGCTCATGGCGAAGAAGTTCCAATGCTTCTTTCGCAAAGGTAAATTGCCATCCAAGTCTAAATTTGATTCCATTAACAATTCTTCTTCTCTATGTTATAAGTGTAACAAGCCATGACACATCAAGAAGGATTGCCCAATGTTAAAGAACAAGGAGAAGTGGAAAGCACCAAAGTACCACAAGTCCGACAAATTCAAGAAGGATAAGAAGAAAGGACTCGTTATCACTTTCAATGACTCAAGTGGTGATTCGTCAAGCGAATCCGAGGATGAGAAGGGTGAGAGTGAACACATGTGCTTCATGGCACGTGAGGATACACTCTCCGATGGGAGCGATTGTGAGAGTGATGAAATCGAGGTAACAATGGACGAAATTAGAATAAGTTACTTTCTAAGTATCAATCTCTAATGCTTAGGTATACCAATTTGAAGAAATTAAGTGCATCTAAGTCATCCATGCCATCCATCACTAAAAATGACACCATTGTTGACACACCCACCTTAAGAAAGCAAATTTGATTTCTCAAAATGGCACATTGAGAAATGAGGTGAATACCCTCAAATCTCAATTAGATCACGTTTCTTTTGAAGATAGCGATGATCTCCACTCACAAAACACAAAATTGGGTATTGAGAATGATTCTCTCAAAACCCAAGTGCACGAGCTCACCTCACGTGTGTCCACCTTGGACACTACTATTTCTTCTTTAAAGGAGAAATATGAGCTCATGTCCTCCCAAGTTAAGAGATTTAACAAAGGGAAAGGACAATTGGATGAATTGCTTTCCAACCAATTTTCGGCCACACATTGTGTTGGACTTGGTTATGTGGAAGCAAATGCATCCTATATTGGTGTAACGAAAGATTTTGTGAGGCCATCCTCCGGTGCATCCACAAGTAGTGACAAAAACATAATGGGTAGCAAACCTACCAAGAAAGTCACTACTACAAAAAATCCTTCTTTTGCCAAGAAACCCACCAAGGGTAGAAATCAAAAGAAGGGACATGCTTTTACGTACACTAACACTCACCCACGTAGGAACACTCCTACTACACGTATGAACACATATGATGAGTTTTATGATCCACACCCACGGACACGTACAAACCCACACATGAGAAATACTCATGCTCGTGCTCCTACACATTCATATGCTCATACACAGTATTCAAATCCACCACATCATATGTATGCCTCATATGCACCATATAATATGCATGCTCCACATTTTGCATATAATCCTTATATGTCTCGTGCATATACTCCTCCTCTTTCATATGCTAGAACTCATGCTCCTAAGCATCATGCACCACATAGAACTTAACCTAATGTGCATGCAACTAGGAACAGGACTCCCAAAACATACACCATTTGGGGTCCCAAGGACACTAGCATTCATGATAGAAATGTTAATATAAAATCATATTTTAAAGATGTTATTAATTGTGATAACTATGTTGGGAAGCCAAAGTCCACTTGGACTTGGTTTCTAAAGGGCTAATTCCCTCGGACCCAACAAGCTTGGGTACCATGAGCTTATGGTATAATATGTAGGTATCCAAGAAAAAGGAAAAGAGCAAGAAAAACAAGATTAGCTCTAAAAGGAAAGGATTGATACTCGATAGCGGATGCTCCAAACACATGATGGGAGATACCTCTTTGATCTCCGAAGTGATTCGCACCAAGGACGGTGCAACGGTCACCTTTGGAGGAGATCAAAAGGGAACCATCATTGGAGTACGCAAAGTCGGTAATCCATCCAAACCTTTAATTGATAATTTCTATTTAGTAGAAGTCTTATTTCATAACCTCATTTCCATAAGTCAACTTGGTGACAAAGGTTACAAGATTAACTTTGGAGAAGGTTTGTGTACTATAGTTAATAATGATTCACATGTTTTATTTTCTGGCATTAGACATAAAAATATTTATATTTTAAGTATGCCTCATTCTATAGATCATTGCCAAGTTGTCCATTCTAATGAACAATTATTATGGCATCGCCATTTTGGGCATGTTCATTTTAAACATCTATATAGATTAGCTAATCATGATTTAGTTAACGGTTTTTTGAAAATATCTTTTAATTAGAAAAGCTTTTGTGATTCATGTCAATGAGATAAACTCAGTAAATCATCATTTAAACTTAAAGATGGCATAACTTCTAAGAGGCCCCTAGAATTACTCCGTTTAGATTTATTTGGGCCTACTAGAGTTGCATCTTTAGGAAATACTCATTATGGATTAGTCATTGTAAATGAATTTTCTAAATTTACATGGGTATCATTTTTAACTAATAAAAATGAAGCCTTTGATGAGTTTACCAAATTTGCCAAGAAAATTCAAAATCTCCTAGGAACCACCATTATCACTATTCGTAGTGATCATGGAGGGGCATTTGAGAATGAACATTTCTCTAAGTTTTGTGATGACAACATGATTACTCACAACTTTTCTTTTACTCGCGCATCACCACAAAATGGTGTTGTTGAGAGAAAGAATATGACTCTTATTGAGTGTGCACGTACCATGATCCATGATAGTCATCTTGGACTTCAATTTTGGGCGGAGGCGATGCACATGGCATGTTATGTGCTTAATGGGATCCTAGTGAGGCACGTACAAACAAAACTTTTTTTGAACTATTTTAAGATAAAAAGCCTCAAGTTAAGTATTTTCGAATTTTTGTTTCAAAATGTTTTATAAAGAACGTGTTTGGTAATTTAGACAAATTTGAGCCAAGATCCGATGAAGGAATTTTTGTTGGATATTTCACACGTAGCAAAGACTACCGGATATACAACAAAACCTTTTCAACAATTGAGGAATCATTTCATGTTTCATTTCATGAAGATTTTGATGTTCCTTATGTTGATGATGATAGTGTAGAAGTTTTATGTGATTCCATTAGTAATGTTAAAATTTATGATACTATTTTGATACTAACAATACTAATGAAAATGTTGAGATTGTTCCAAGTGATCCAGGTATTCCCAAAGCTTATCCGATCATTCATGACCACACACATGACCAAAAAATTAGAGATATTGGAGTGAGTGTCGGAACAAGGTCAAGGATTGATGAGTTCTCACATTGTGCCTTTGTCTCTGCCATTGAGCCAAAGAACATCCAAGAAGCGTGTGAAGATAGCTCTTGGATCATAGCACTGGAAGAGGAGCTCATGTAATTTGAAAGGAATGAAGTTTGGGAGCTCGTCCCTCTTCCAAGTGGTCACCAAGTCATTAGGACCAAATGGATATTCAAGAACAAGACAGACGAAAACGAGGTCATCAGAAGGAACACATCAAGGTTAGTAGCTCAAGGCTACTGGCAAGAGGAAGGTCTTCAAATTCGACAAATGAAGGATGTGATTTTCATACACCAAACCAAGTACACCGGGGAGCTTATCAAGCGATTCGGGATGGAATCGTCTTAAAGTAAAAGAACTCCCATGAGTACAACTACACATCTTCACAAAGATGAAAATGGAAAAGATGTAGACATTCATCTATATCGAGTTATGGCAGGTAGTCTACTTTATTTAACCATAAGTAGGCCCGATATCATGTTTTTAGTTTTTCTGTGTGCTAGATATCAAGCTAGACCTAAGGAATCACACTTGATTGTGGTTAAACGAATATTTCGTTACCTCAATCAAACACTAGATTATGGGTTAATTTACCCTAAATCTAGCACATATGAGCTGGTCTTATATAATGATACTGATTTTGCTGGATGCAAATTCGATAGGAAGAGTACCAGTGGCACTTGCCATGTTCTAGGAAATTTTCTTGTCTCTTGGTTTTCCAAGAAGCAAAATTCCGTATCATTGTCCATGATCGAAGCGGAATATATTGTCGCGGGTCTTGTATGTACACAAGTTCTTTGGATGAGACACACTCTCAAAGACTATGGTGTCAATTGTGATACTTGCCTTATCATGGTTGATAACCAAAGTGCAATATGACTCTCCAAAAATCGGTTACACCACTCCCGTACCAAACACATAAATGTGAGACACCATTTTATTAATAATCATGTAGCTAAAAAGGACATCATCTTAGAGTACATTGAAACCCAAAAACAAATTGCTGACATCTTCACAAAACCTCTAAAAGAAGATTCATTTGTGAGGTTGCATAGAGAATTAGAGATTATGGGTGAATCTAAAATCTTAGAGCTCATTTTTGTCTGTTATAACTTGTTTTGAGCTCATATGATCATTTCCATATTGTTGAGTATTGATTCCCCTGATTTGGTTTTGATGATGAACAAACATAAATATCGTGTACTAATTCTCCTTGAGCGCAGTTATGGAGATCGTTGCCAATTTACTCTGTAGATCTCAAGCGACGTCTCAAGACTTCTTTAGAGCGCATGATCGTTGTGCCTGAAGCCTCGTTGAATCTTAAGGACTTGTCAATGAAGTCAAGAGAATCTGACTCGTCATGTTGGAGCTTTGAAGATGGTTTGTCTTGTATATTTCCCTGTCTTCTAGCTTCGTTTTATAAAATGTTAAGCCTTGAGTCTTACTTGCTTAGTAACCCTCATATCTATCTTATCTTATCCCTAAGAATGCTTAGAAGCCATTAGATAGGGTTCATTAGCTTATCGTCTTTGACTTGGCTTCTTGTGCATCTTAGTTGGTTCAAGTTGAAGAACTAATCGATTAAATGACAATCTAATCGGTTAGAAATTCTTCTTGAACCGACTAGTCAGCTTTGAGAATTTTAGCCCAATCTTTGTTGACCAACTAGTTGGTCCAAGAAGGTTCACCGACCGACTAGTTCTCAAACTAGTCGGTTAATGTTTTTCTTAGACCGACTAGATTATCCATCTTATTTCACACAATTCTCTGTTTGCAACTAGTTGGTCCAAGAAGGCTCACCGACCGACTAGTTCTCCATCTAATCGGTCAATGATCCTTCTTAGACCGATTAAGCTGCTTTAATTTTCCAGACGTTGGAGATTTTATTTCCATGATTTTTCTGGATCTGTTTTGATTCTTTCCATATCTGTTTGATGCGTTTCAAACATGGAAATTCTTCCCTTATGAGTAGATTTCAGATCTAGTTTTTAAAAAATATCGTTTATCAATTTTAAAGGCTCGGATTCCTGGAAAAGCTATAAATATAAATATATATATATATATATATATATATATATATATATATATCTCTCTCTCTCTCTCTCTCTCTCTCTCTCTCTCTCTCTCTCTCAGAGCAAGAAGAGGCTTATGGGTTGGACGTCTACCATGTTATCTATAGCAGGCCGCATAGAGCTCGTCAAATCTATCATTTATGGAATGATCACTTTTTGGATGCAGGTATATCGTTTACCCAAATCCGTTCTTCGTGCTATTACATCTGCATGCATGAAGTTTATTTGGGGTTCCTCTCATATATGGGCTTGGAAGGATCTTTGTGCCCCAAAAGAGGAGGGAGGAGTGGGTCTGAGAATGCTATCTGACCTTAATCACGCAGCTGGAGTTAGACTCACATGGCGTATGCTATCACCTGAGGGACTATGGGCTTTATACATGCGAAACAATTACGTGATTCATCAAAAATTTTTGTCGCTAAAGGAAGACCTACTCACTCTGGCACTTGGAAATTTTTACTACATTGCCGCCAATTTTCTAAATTGTTAATTAAGCGACATGTTCATGACGGCGCCTCTACATTATTTTGGCACGATAACTGGTTGCCCTGTGGCCCCCTAATTGATCTTTATGATGTTCCACCAGAGGCAAGCACTAAAACAGTTAATGCGTACTGGTCTTTAGCAGGTTGGGTGAATAGCTTGGAAATCCGAATGTTGCTGCCCATGTTACAAAATGTAAAGCTAACACCGGGCCCTGACACGTGGAATTGGGCTCCCAGCCAAAAATTTTCTTTCGCTGAAGCATGGAATGGAACTCGATGCAGGCATGCGGCTTTTCCTTACTACAATATAACCTGGAAAAATAAAGCTAGCCCAAAAATGAGAATCACTTTGCTCAGAGCTCTCTTGGGGAAGTTATTAACTCGGGATAAACTTCAGAACTGGGGTTTAAGTTCTGATTTGCATTGTGTTTTGTGTGAAGTAGGGGTAAATGAAAACTTACATCATATATACTTCGAATGCGAATATACGAGCTATATTCTAAAAAGGAGTCTTCTAAAATTGGGTGTATCAGACCCCATTGTTCCTCGGCTTGATAAAATTGGTGAGTATTTTTTATTACACTTTGCTAAAAAAGATACACTAAGTGTGTTGTCGAAGATGGTATTGGCGGCTATTGTTTGGCATGTCTGGAGGAAAAGAAATATAAGGATTTTTGAGGGGACTAGAAAGAATAAAACTGTGCTATTTGAAGAGACAGCTTCGGATATCAGAATCACTCTTAGAGACCAAGAAGTCGACTCCACTGATGCGAAGCATGCTATGGAGAATTGGGATTTTATTGATGCAGGATAGTAATATTCTTGCATTAGATTGTTGATTGTTTGTGTTTTTTTTCCTGGGCATTGTAAATAGGGAAGCAAGGAGGTCTTGGTAGTGGAGGGTGCCGGCGCTTGTGCCCTATCCCCTCCCTAACATCATCCTCCTTCTTATTCCCTTTCATTGTATTTTTGACATATTTACTATTTAATAAATATACACACTAACTTTCCATATATATATATATATATATATATATATATACAAACACACACACACACACACGACCTAATCCTTCCAAGAGATCTTTAGCTTTTGTGCGTTCAGTCTCCTGAAGGATTGAAGGATCATCATCTTCATTATCCTGGCCGTATCCAGCTGTTCATCTCAGTGGTGCTAGGATTTCGTGATCTTTTCTCTCCATCATATTTCCTTGCCCTAATATTGTAAGTATCTCTAAAGGCATAGGAATTTGTGGTGAGTTTTTCATATTTCATTAAACTTGTTATTTGAGTTTTGCTCTCGGTTTGTGAGAGGTTTGTGATCCCAGTTTGTGGGAGTCACAATTCAATCTTTGTATTGATTTATCTTGTAGTATTTTCTACAAGAGGTTTTTAGTGAAAGCTTGAGTTAGTGGACTCTAACTCAAGTAGCCGGAAGGGATCTGGGTGTCCGGGACGTAGGATCACCGGGAACAAGTCGGGGAGACTTGGGTGGATCCTAACCCGTTAGATCTATTGTTTGCGTTGTGTTATCATTGTTGTCTCTCTTTTATTCCGCATTGTTGTTTGTGTTTGCACGATAATTGCGAATTATCCTCTTAATTATTTTAAAGTACTATTCACCCCCCTCTAGTACTTGTGCAGTAGCTTCCAGTGTGTTACCTTTGGTATCAGAACCTGGTTCATAGCTATGACAAACAACGACAACAAGGCCGTTCGACCACCTCCCGACTACTGCTCTTACAAGAATCGTGAAGGAGCCACTTCAGTGATCGAAGGATACTCCTCAACCAGGCCTCCTCACTTCAACGGTACCAACAATGGGTACTGGAAATGCCGGGTGGAAACTTTCCTCCAGAGCACATCACTTTGGAGAGCCACGTTAACAGAGTACGTTGAGCCCATTGAAGACGACTTCACAAAGTGGACTGTCGCAGAGGTCACCGCGGAGGCGAGCAATGCCAAGGCAATGAATGTCTTACAATGTGCACTGGAGCCTAAAGACTTCAACAAGATATGCACAGGTAAGAGTGCATACTTCTCCTCTTGCACGAGGGAACGAGTAGGGTAAAACACTCTAAACTCACTGTTGCTAACAAAGAGTTCGAGTTATTTCACATAGAACAGGGTGAAAGAATTAAGGAGTACTATGCTCGCTTCGTGGATCTAACCAACGAATTGAAAGCTCTTGGGAAGACCTAACCCAAGAAGAGAAAGTCGCAAAGATCATTGACGGACTTCCTTCGAGTTGGGAAAAGCAAACCTACGCTATCGAGGAAGGTAATGATATGTCTAAGTATACTGTTGTTCAACTAATGGGTACCTTAATGTCTTATGAGGTACGAAAGGACAACAAGATCAAGATGCATGACAAGATGAAGGCGTTCTTGAAGCAAGAAGAACCGAAGAAAAAGGCGATTGCTTTCAAGGCCGCCCCTACCACACCTACCGATAGTGAAGAATCGGAAGCTGAGTTGGACATGGAATCTTTGGCCCTCATGGCAAAGAAGTTCAACCGGTTTTTCCGAAAAGGTAACTTCAATAACAAATCCAAAGTTGGTTCTATTAATGCTTCTTCTTCTTTGTGTTTCAAATGCAATAAGCCAGGACACATCAAGGTCGATTGTCCCCTCAACAAACAAAAGGAGAAATGGAAGGCACCTAAGTTCGACAAGTCAAGAAAGTACAAGGAGGAGTACAAGAAAGGGCATGTTGGTACATTCACCGACTCTGAAGAGGACTTTTCAAGTGGTGAGTCAGATGAAGAACAAGTGGAGAAAGCACACATGTGCTTCATGGCAAGAGAACAATCTGATCAAGAGACCGCTTCAGATGAAAGCAAGGATGAAGGTGAAGAGGTAACTATGGATGACCTTAGATTAGCTAATGAACAAATTTGGTCTAAGTATTATAAGTTAGTGAATAGATATACTAAAATCAAAGATGAGCTAACTAGTCTTCTAACCACACCTAAACCTGTCATCTCCAACAACGACACCGTTGTTGAAGCCTTGAGAATTGAGATTGTAAATCTCAAATCTCAACTTGAGCATGTTAACATTGAGGATCCGGATGAACATGAGATAGCGGATTTGATTTCTCGAAACTCAACTTTGAGTATTGAGAATGAGAATCTCAAGTCACGTCTTTGTGAACTCACCACGCAAGTGTCTACTATGGATGCTAAAATACTTTCTCTCACTGAGAAATATGAGTTCACATTATGCCGTGTTGAGAAATTCAATAAAGGCAAGGATCATTTGGATAATATTCTGAATGACTTACTTCCGACCAATCATCGCATTGGGTTGGGATATAATAAGGAAAATTCATCCAAATCATCCACCACCTTTGTACGGCCATCATCCGATGCCTCAACTAGTGGAAGTAAACACCCCATGTGTAGTTCATCTTCAAATGGTACTTCCGCTAAGTTCACATCCCCTTTTGGAAAGAAGCCCACTTTGGGTGGACCTCCAAAGAAGGGTCATGCATTTATATACACAAATGCTATACCACGTAGGAACACACCTCCTACTTCACATGCTCACACTTATGATGATTTTTATGCTCCACGTCCACGGGCACGTGCACGTGCACACCAAGTGATACACACTCACGCACGTGTTCCCCCACATGCATATGTTCACCCTCATCATTATTACATGAATGATTACCATCATGTACCGTATCATATGTTGCCACCACCATTTCATCATGTGCCGCATGCTTATCTACGTCATGCATACACTAGGCCACTTCCTCATAGAACACATGCACCACATAGAAATCAATAAAATGCGCATGTTCCCAATAGGAATAGGGCTCCCAAGACATTCTCTATTTGGGGCCCGAAGGACACTAGCATGCATGAGAAACAAGCATATATAAACTCATATTTTATGAATGTTGTACAAAATGATGATTACATTGAAAAGTCTAAGTCCAATTGGACTTGGCTTCCAAAGGTCTAATCTTTTAGGACCCAATGACCTTGGGTACCATGATACGATGTTTTTATCTTCAGGTACTCAAGAAAAAGAAAAGGAGCAACAAATCTAAAACTGGCTCCAAGAACGGTTGGATACTTGATAGCGGGTGCTCAAAACACATGACTGGTAAAGCTCTGTTGCTATCTGAAGTGGTACCCATTGAAAATGGAAACCAAGTGGTCTTTGGAGGCAACGAGGGTGGAACCATCATAGGTGTTGGGAAAGTTGGTAACCCATCTAAACCTCTTATAAATGATGTTTACCTTGTTAAAGGTTTAAATCACAATCTAATCTCTATAAGTCAACTTTGTGACAAGGGTTACAAAGTTAGCTTTGAGAAAGGAATGTGCCATATTTTAAGGACTGGTAATAATAATGTGTTATTTTCTGGCTCACGCCATAAGGACTTATATATCTTAGATATTCCAAATTCCCATGAACAATGTCTTATTGCCAACACAAGTGAGCAACACTTATGGCATAAACATTTTGGTCATGCGAATTTCGGAACACTTTTCAAACTATCCAAGCTAGATTCTATAAAAGGATTCCCTAAGCTTTCTTTTAACAAGAAAAGCTTTTGCGACTCGTGTCAACGAGGAAAACTTCCAAAATCGTCATGCAACCCTAAGAAAAGCATATCTTCTAAACAGCCTCTAGAGCTTTTACATCTAGATCTTTTTGTGCCAACTAGAGTTGCTTCATTAGTGAATGGCCGATATGGACTTTTCATCGTTGATGACTTTTCTAGGTTTACTTGGGTATTTACTTTAGTCAATAAAAATGATGCTTTTGAAAACTTCACATTATTTGCGAAGAAAGTACAAAATCTCATTGGAACCACCATTGTCACTATTCGTAGTGATCATGGCGGGGAATTTGAGAACGAGTCTTTCTCAAACTTCTGTGATGAGGTTGGTATTACTCACACCTTTTCTTTTCCTTGCGCATCCCCTCAAAATAGTGTTGTTAAGAGAAAGAATAGGACGCTAGTGGAATGTGCTCGCACTATGCTTGATGATAGCCACCTTGGCCATCAATTTTGGGCAGAAGCGGTACATACTACTTGCTATGTGTTTAATAGAATACTCTTGAGGCCCGGCACTAAACAAACTTGTTATGAATTGTTGTTTGGTAGGCTACCTCAAGTTAAACATTTTAGAGTTTTTGGTGTATGTTGTGCATTTTATGCTACTATTTGCGGATGTTAGATATTTTTTTGTGTTGCCTGGATGTATCTCTTTTGCTAGTTATATATATATATACATCCTGTTGCAGTTCGTATCTTTGTGCACGTTGTATTTTTTCTCTGTTGTTTTTCTTCGTCGCTCGGTGACTATGTTAGTTCTTTAGCTTTGTTTGTCTGAAAACATGAATTGTTTTCCATGCACTCATTTCGCTAAAATGTTGATATTGGAGAGATTGTTCCTTTAATCAATCATATGATTTGATATTGATTTTGATGTTTTCTCTTTCCGTTTTTTGACTATGGTCTAGTTGACACACTTTGTTTTTCTTCGGTGTTTTCCTTGGTGTCATTTGGACCGTCGTTATATTCTTCGACTCTCTTGTTTGAACTTTTGTTTAGCCATTGGTGTTGTCGTTACCTTCCTCCCGCTCTTTTTGGATAATGCCAAAGGGGGAGAGAATTAATAATGACTTAGTGCTAAATGATAATTTAAACATTACCGTGAATCTAATTTCATATGCTAGATTCAGGGGGAGTGAAGATATAAAAATCTATGGATTTCGATCCTATATTTCGATAGTTGGATCATGTTCTATTCTTTTCTCTGCTACTTGATGCTTCAGTTTATTATTTAATATGGAACTAACGTGTCATCAATACAGGGGGAGTAAGTAAATTTCATTTATTTCATTATTATTGATTTATATTTATGTTGGTTTGTCATCACCAAAAAGGGGGAGAATGTTGAGTATTGATTCCCCTTATTTGGTTTTGATGATGAACAAACATAAATATCGTGTACTAATTCTCCTTGAGCGCAGTTAAGGAGATCGTAGCCAATTTACTCTGTAGATCTCAAGCGACGTCTCAAGACTTCTTTAGAGCGCATGATCATTATGACTGAAGCCTCGTTGAAGCTCAAGGACTTGTCGATGAAGTCAAGAGAATCTGACTCGTCATGTTGGAGCTTTGAAGACGGTTTGTCTTGTATATTTCCATGTCTTCTAGCTTCGTTTTATAGAATGTTAAGCCTTGAGTCTTACTTGCTTAGTAACCCTCATATCTATCTTATCTTATCCCTAGGAATGCCTTAGAAGCCATTAGATAGGGTTCATTAGCTTATCGTCTTTGACTTGGCTTCTTGTGCATCTTAATTAGTTCAAGTTGAAGAACTAATCGATTAAATGACAATCTAATCAGTTAGGAATTCTTCTTGAACCGACTAGTCATCTTTGAGAATTTTAGCCTAATCTCTGTTGACCAACTAGTCGGTCCAAGAAGGTTCACCGACCGACTAGTTCTCAAACTAGTCGGTTAATGTTTCTTCTTAGACCGACTAGATTATCCTTCTTATTTCACACAATTCTCTGTTTGTAACTAGTCGGTCCAAGAAGGCTAACCGACCGACTAGTTCTCC
>CM061142.1:658525465-658675487 GCA_030789695.1 Scilla litardierei | reverse complement strand
ATTTGGAACGATATTTCTCGGGTCGTTCTCCCACGATTTGATCTTATTCGAAGAGACGTTGTGATTTTCACTTTTGACGTGAGACGTTTTTATTTTTAGTTTCGTCGTTCGACGTCGAAATTGAGATCCGTCTTCTTCGTCACCTTTCTCTCGTCGTCCCGATCACCCCAATATTTATTTCATAATTTTCGGAGTTCATTTGACTTATTTTATATTTTTAACCAAGCTTTAAATATTTTTAAATACTAAGTTTTCAAGTATTTTTAGCCAAATATAATTTTTATTAGTTTATGACGCTGCAAAATATTTTTGAGCCAAATCCTAGCCCATTCCTAGCCACACCCAATCCATGCATGACTAGGAGTATTTGGGTTTGGGTTTTAAATGATTTTTAAATCCTAATCCTATTAGAATTAGCCCTAGACCAAGTCAACCCCTCTATACTATATAAACAACCCATAGGCTAACCTATTTTCGCAAGCAAACAAACCCTAGCTGTCACAAAATCCCCCGTTCTCGCTTGTGACGTTCGTCGCAACAGCAGCTGCAGCCGCCCGTGCCCGACCGAGAGGATTCCTCTTTTTCTCTCGGTCTGACCGAGGATCTCGCCCGCACCGCCGCTACGCCCGCATGTTGCAACTTGCAATGTTGCAACGCATCGCCCCGCTCCGCACCGACCGATAGCCCCCATCGGTCTGACCGAAGCGCCCGCCCGCATCGCCCGCATCGCCCGCATCGCCCCGCTCCGCACAGCCGCCCGCTTCGCATCGCCCGCTCCCGCCCGCTACTACCGAAGGATTCCCCCGCATCGCCCGCACCGCCCGCTTCGTTGCAACGCTTGCAACGTTGCAACCCCCGCCCAAGCGCCCGACTGACGCCCCCGCAGTGTCTGACCGACCCAAGCGCCCGCACCGCCGCTTCATTGCAACGCCCACACGTTGCAACCCCCGCCCGCAGTGTCTGGCCGAGAGAAATCTCCGCACCTGCCCGTGTCTGACCGAGCGACGTTCGTCGCAACTCTCGCACCGCTTGCCTCCGTGGGCCCCCCAAGTTCTCCAGAGTTGTTGTGGGTTCCCCATTGACCCCTAGACCTGCTGTGGGTCCCACCCAAGTGCTTCTTCTTCGCCTTGTACTATTTTGACGTTGCGACACGTCGTAGCTCTTCGTCGCACGTGCTAGCATTGGAATCTTGGTTCGTTGATCTAGTTGCTTCCCAGACTATTCGAGCAAGGAATCTAATCTGGAATATGGACTAGGAGCGGGTTCTTATATTCCAACCCCTGGCGTCGCTACCCGACGCCAGTGTAGCTTTCGCGTCGTGTTGAGGTAACGTTTTACACCCCTAGGACCCACAACCTATTTCATGTTAATCAAGACTAAAATTAATGTTTTTAAAGTGTTTTAAATTCACTAATCAAGATTAATAATACGGGACTGTAGGCCGGTGGACTTGTGCATGTAGGATAATTGTGACTTTGGACTCGTTGGACGGTGTTTTTTAGACGTTATACTTGCAGGCAATTGAAACTTGCCAACCTTTGCTTTAGGCCATGTTTTAGGCCACTTCCTTGCTTTTAGCGTAAAAGAGACTAGACAGTGAAATGATAGCTGTCTAGACGCAACTTTAAGATCTAGCTTGACAATGAAGCTAGATCTGTCACCCTGCCATGTCACTCATGCATTGTTATCTGCCATGTTTAAATTCATTAACTGTACGCACTTAAATTATTATTTGCCATGCATTGCATCTTACATGTCATCCCAGTTGAATGTTGCATTCGTAGCACACGCTACACTACTTGTACTTCCTTGTCCGGCTAGGTGCACCCCTATGCCATCATGAAAAACACTTCCTGGCTCGTGATCCAGAAGATGTGCGCCAGTCCATATACACGTGGATGGGTATGGATAAGCGATCACTTGAGCTTAGGAGTTGGCCCGATCAGCCACTCTAGCCAAAAGGCGTAATCTCTGTGCACGACGTGCTTACTAGACTTGTCCTTGTCCTTGTGTTTGTTCTTGCAAAACTTGATATCCATGCCATGATTGAAATGCCAATTGCCATGCCATACTCGTACTTTAATTTACTTGTTGCACTCATGCTATATCTGCCATGTCATTGCATCATGCTAGAACTACTAGGTTGCTTACCTTCACTTTCAGTTTCCTTGCACAAGTCTCTTGTAGACTTGCTGACATGTGCCCCTTGCTCTTTTGGGTGTCACATGTTAGACCCTGAGCCAGAGACCGTAGCTGAGGACGTGGTGTTTGCTGACGCTGAGCCGGAGCCCACGTTTGACGAGGAGTTGGTGGACACCGGTGACCAGACTTAGAGACTGTTTTGAGTTGCTTTCCTTTAGGTTGCTGTTAGTTGTCGGTGCGTAGCACCATTACTTGGTTTTCTGTACGTTGTACTTTTGTTGGCCATGCTGGGGCCTTTTTAGACTCTTTTCTTTTAGCCTGGTGGCTTTTCTGCGATGTTGGAACTTATTTTTATGGATATTCTGAGATTTCTTTTGTCTCATTTTCTTTATTATTATCTTTGTTTCGTATCGCAATTGCAAGGACCTGCCATTTAATGTTTATTGACGCTTATCGGACTTGCAGCTTTGCAGCTTCAAGTCTGAGCGGATCTTCTCACGCCTCGCCTCATATTTTTGGGAAGCGGGGCATGACAGGTTTTGTTGGTGGCCCATGCAGGTCTCTGTCTTGCAACTGCAAATTATCGGAACAACGATAATAACTATGGAATGTCCATTAAATAAATTGCAACATCCGAGTCATAAGCCTTGAGCCTAGTCATTTTCCTATGTTACTAGGTGGTAAGGAGACTTAGTTAGACGTCTGTGCTTGCTAGTTAGAGGTCCCTGATTGTTAGTTAGACTCCATGTTAGGAATTGATTTAATAGTCTTAGAAGTTACCTTAGTGGTTCTTGTCTAACTCTGACCATATTAGACTTCTAGAATTTCTTTAGTCGTTTGCTTGGGTTCATCGATTTCGGACCAAGCTAAATGCATTTCATTACCGTCTTGTTCCTTAGGAAGTCGTAGCTCCAAGTTTCCTAATCTTGAGTTGGTCGACCGTAGGAGTATCCCCGTAGATTTTCCTAGGTCATATCCTAGGCGTATGTATGTTTTGATCATCCGACCATTTTCCTTGCCTCGATTCACGAGATCGCCTCAAGACGATCGTCGTCAATTTTCGAATCTCTCCGTTACAACTCTTGAATCTTCTGAAAGTATTTTTCGATTTCCTCTTTCCCTAAGTTTAAATTTGTTCGAAAATTTTTGATATATATACTTCGACTTCATACTCTTTTGTTGACTTAAATTTTTAAAACATTTGTCGAGATTTTTGGAATACTATCTCATGATATTTTTCCAGTCTATGCTTTTTGTACCCATGTAAATACCTTGTCCCTTCATATACTAATTTTATTCTGAACCGTACTTTTATTTTGCCCAATTCGATTTATAATTTCCTTTTCTTATTTATGCCATTCGAATGACACGTCACGCTTACTTTAATATACTTTTCAAAGTTACATGGGACTTCAGCTTTCAGCAAGTCGATTTTGTGCTCATCGTTTTCCCTATTTCAGATTTTTGTAAAATTACTATTTCGTAATCATTTCTTGATCTAGACCCTTTATAATTTAGTTTTAAAGCTTTATTACCTATTTTGATAATTCTATTACTAAGTTATTATTATCTTTCCGTTCACCATACATACTTTTAGAAAAATTTCTAAACTAAATAGAATTTCAAATATTATTTTTATATAACCGTACCAGGCTCGTTGTGCTCGTATGTTAAGAACTTTGTGTAAACCAGTTTCTTCTTGGCAAATTCTGGTTCCTCTAAAAGTAGTTTCAATATTGATTATTTTAAATTTTTCCCTAGCTTAAAGACTTTGAAAGCATTTAACATGAGCTTAAATTCTTCAGTTAATTTACTTTCATTCCTTGAATTTCAAAATTTTGCCGAAATTATATTGAATTACTGCTGTATAATATTTTCTGAACTACGTCCCTAATGTTCGTGTGAATGATTTACTTCCTTTTCATAATGATTTTCGATAAGTCAATAAACCATTTTCTCTTATTATGTATATTCGACTCAAACTTATTTCGAACAACTTGTTTTATCGATCTTCAAATATTTTTATACAGACAAGGACTCCAACTTTTGAAGTACAACAGTTTTCAAATTTCACGTATTTTAGCTTATGTCACTTACACTATTCTCTTTCTATATTCTATAAGAGTATCACTACATCTCACTTTCCTCTACCTAAAACATTCACAAGTGAGTCGTTGTTTCACCTAACCAAGCTATCTCCTTGTATTCGTCCTATCTGAACCCGTGCTTATTGATCCTTCCCTCGTTAAGCTATCGACCTCGACCTCCCTCTATTGCTTAGGCTTTAGTGCTCGTCAATGACTGTGTCAACTCTAATTTGTTAGTAGGCCCTTGGATCTTTGTGCTGTTGTCGTGGTGCATATACCTAAGTTGAGTATGTGGGCTTGAATGAGTGTACTCCCTGTAGTATATTAATGTTTGCCTATTGTGTGATATATACATACTCTGAGTTAATCATGATGTTATGAAGTTGTATATGTGTTAGTATTTATAGATATGTGTGAGGATAGCTATACCACTCTAGGGACGTCTGTGTATATAAGGATCAGTGTTGGAATATCTAATGAGGTGTATGTAGTTGGAGATACTTATAATGGTTGAAATAATATGTTGGTAAAGCTATGTGTCTGATAGGTGTGATAATAATAGGTGTACGAATAGTTAAGTGGGTAGGTCTATTATATGACATATGTGTTAGTACATGTGAGAATTTGCTCGCACGTAGTTACGTATTGTGCTTAGATGTAAGTAGTTATGTACTTGCTGCATGAGTATATAGGTGATATACATATGATAGTAGGATTATAATTTTGATTGGTATTGCTTGCTTTCACAGGATGTTGTATGCGTGTATACCATGAGGTATACACGACTATTGCATATCTTAACTATGTATGTAGTAGATGTGTTGGTACACTAATTATAGGTAGTAGGATATGGTGTGAATATATATGTTCTACGTGTGTGTGACTATACGGTGAATGCACGTATTAGGGAGGGTATTATAATTATACGTGTGCTGATGTCTGTAATATTCTTATGGTATATAAGTAATTGAACTATGTGAGTGTTACCTGACTAAATATTAGGTATGATTGACATATGGTATGTATATGGTCATATTGGTAGATGTGTATATATTGGAGTGGTATTGGTATAGGTATAAATACCGTGTTACGTACATAGAGTATTCTGATATGTGTTTTGAGTCTCACTCAAGCTTGAGTGGGTATACTCTAAGTATATTGTTATGTATGTCTATAGTTTGCATATAGCGATGGATGATGTATTTATAGTGATAGGAGTGTTTGTGCCTGGTTGTGTTACGCACTTGACTGTGGGTCGCTATACCAATATATAGTTATAGGTGTTGGTCTTGTGGTATAGTTATTTACTAAGGACTTGCATGTGTGAACGTATGTGTGCTAGCTAAACTAGGTGTGTAGATGTGATAAGTATATAGTGGTATGACTGGTATATATGAATGAAATGTTAGCGTGTATGGATGTGCACCATGCACGGGTAAGTATGTGCCTAGTTATAAGTTTTGGTGACTATAATATGAGTAGCGTGTCGTGAGTATAGTTATAGGGCCGTATGTGATGTGAAGTTAGGGTGAAATATTTGCTTGCCTTTGAATGACTATTTATTGTGAAATTATAGTAGTAGTGAATGTATATTAGATATGGTAAAACTTGATTTAATAATGAAATGATGTGACTACATGTGTTGATATGTTTAGTATCGGATGAATATTAGGGAGTAATATACCCGTGTTTGTTTTGGGCATAGGTAGCTATCTGTACGTAAAGCAATGATTGTATTTGCTAGTGTGAGACTAATCTTATGTGAGTATCTGAACTATTGTTTGTGCTAGGTTAGTAGTAGTTATATAAGGGATGTATGTGTATATATATATACATGATTGGAATACGTGTATACATTAGACTGACTATGATAGGTATAAGTGTATGATGTGCGTGAATATATATATACATGTTAGTAGTGTTAATATTTGACTACCTAGTGCATATATGAGCGCTTGAAATGACTATACCTGGGTTAAATTATAGTGTGATGTGATCAGGATAGCTACTAAACTAGCTAGAGTTATATTTATAGTTACAAAGTCCGAGGACGGACTTTATTCTAAGGTGGGGAGGATGTAACGGTCGCTTTCCGATCGTACTTTGTTCGTGCACGTGCTTTTGACCGTGCACGTATTTATTTTAGACTTTGTTTGTTTGTGAACACTTCGGTGTGATATGTTCTTGTGAACGTCTCTGAGAGTATTAAATTGTGGCACTAATTTGGAACGACATTTCTCGGGTCGTTCTCCCACGATTTGATCTTATTCGAAGAGATGTTGTGATTTTCACTTTTGACGTGAGACGTTTCTATTTTTAGTTTCGTCGTTCGACGTCGAAATTGAGATCCGTCTTCTTAGTTACCTTTCTCTCGTCATCCTGATCACCCCAATATTTATTTCATAATTTTCGGAGTTCATTTGACTTATTTTATATTTTTAACCAAGCTTTAAATATTTTTAAATACTAAGTTTTCAAGTATTTTTAGCCAAATATAATTTTTATTAGTTTATGACGCTGCAAAATATTTTTGAGCCAAATCCTAGCCCATTCCTAGCCGCACCCAATCCATGTGTGACTAGGAGTGTTTGGGTTTGGGTTTTAAATGATTTTTAAATCCTAATCCTATTAGAATTAGCCCTAGACCAAGTCAACCCCTCTATACTATATAAACAACCCCTAGGCTAACCTATTTTCGCAAGCAAACAAACCCTAGTCGTCACAAAACCCCCCGTTCTCGCTTGCGACGTTCGTCGCAACAGCAGCCGCAGCCGCCCGTGCCCGACCGAGAGGATTCCTCTTTTTCCTCGGTCTGACCGAGGATCTCGCCCGCACCGCCGCTACGCCCGCATGTTGCAACTTGCAACGTTGCAACGCATCGCCCCGCTCCGCACCGACCGATAGCCCCCATCGGTCTGACCGAAGTGCCCGCCCGCATCGCCCCGCTCCGCACAGCCGCCCGCTTCGCATTGCCTGCTCCCGCCCGCTACGACCGAAGGATTCCCCCGCATTGCCCGCACCGCCAGCTTCGTTGCAACACTTGCAACGTTGCAACCCCCGCCCGCAGTGTCTGGCCGAGAGAAATCTCCGCACCTGCCCATGTCTGACCGAGCGACGTTCGTCGTAACGTCGCAACTCTCGCACCGCTTGCCTCCGTGGGCCCCCCAAGTTCTCCAGAGTTGTTGTGGGTCCCCCATTGACCCCTAGAACTGCTGTTGGTCCCACCCAAGTGCTTCTTCTTCGCCGTTGTACTATTTTGACGTTGCGACACGTCGTAGCTCTTCGTCACATGTGCTAGCATTGGAATCTTGGTTCGTTGATCTAGTTGCTTCCCAGACTATTCGAGCAAGGAATCTAATCTGGAATATGGACTAGGAGAGCGTTCTTATATTTCAACCCCTGGCGTCGCTACCCGACGCCAGTGTAGCTTTCGCGTCGTGTTGAGGTAACGTTTTGCACCCCTAGGACCCACAACCTATTTCCTGTTAATCAAGACTAAAATTAATGTTTTTAAAGTGTTTTAAATTCACTAATCAAGATTAATAATATGGGACTGTAGGCCGGTGGACTTGTGCACGTAGGATAATTGTGACTTTGGACTCGTTGGACGGTGTTTTTCAGACGTTATACTTGCAGGCAAGTGAAACTTACCAACCTTTGCTTTAGGCCATGTTTTAGGCCACTTCCTTGCTTTTAGCGTAAAAGAGACTAGACAGTGAAATGATAGCTGTCTAGACGCAACTTTAAGATCTAGCTTGACAATGAAGCTAGATCTGTCACCCTGCCATGTCACTCATGCATTGTTATCTGCCATGTTTAAATTCCTTAACTGTACGCACTTAAATTATTATTTGTCATGCATTGCATCTTACATGTCATCCCAGTTGAATGTTGCATTCGTAGCACACGCTACACTACTTGTACTTCCTTGTCCGGCTAGGTGCACCCCTATGCCATCATGAAAAACACTTTCTGGCTCGTGATCTAGAAGATAGGTGTCAGTCCATATACACGTGGAGGGGTAGGGATAAGCGAGCACTTGAGCTTAGGAGTTGGCCCGATCAGCCACTCTAGCCAAAAGGCGTAATCTCTATGCATGACGTGCTTACTAGACTTGTCCTTGTCCTTGTGTTTGTTCTTGCAAAACTTGATATCCATGCCATGATTGAAATGCCAATTGCCATGCCATACTCGTACTTTAATTTACTTATTGCACTCATGCATATCTGCCATGTCATTGCATCATGCTAGAACTACTAGGTTGCTTACCTTCACTTTCAGTTTCCTTGCACAAGTCTCTTGTAGACTTGCTGACATGTGCCCCTTGCTCTTTTGGGTGTCACATGTTAGACCCTAAGCCAGAGACCGTAGCTGAGGACGTGGTGTTTGCTGACGCTGAGCCGGAGCCCACGTTTGACGAGGAGTTGGTGGACACCGGTGACCAGACTTAGAGACTGTTTTGAGTTGCTTTGCTTTAGGTTGCTGTTAGTTGTCGGTGCGTAGCACCATTACTTGGTTTTCTGTATGTTGTACTTTTGTTGGCCATGCTGGGGCCTTTTTAGACTCTTTTCTTTTAGCCTGGTGGCTTTTCTGCGATGTTGGAACTTATTTTTATGGATATTCTAAGATTTATTTTATCTCATTTCCTTTATTATTATCTTTGTTTTGTATCGCAATTGCAAGGACCTGCCATTTAATGTTTATTGACGCTTATCAGACTTACAGCTTTGCAGCTTCAAGTCTGAGCGGACCTTCTCACGCCTCGCCTCCATATTTTTGGGAAGCGGGTCGTGACAATCGGTTCTTTATTTTATTTAACTGCAAATAGACCTGATATAATGTTTAGTGTATGCGCGTGTGCACGATTCCAATGTGACCCAAAGGAATCACACCTTAAAGCAGTAAAATAAATATTTAGATATCTTAAGACCACTTCTAACCTCGACTTGTTTTATCCCAAAGATAGCACCTTTGATTTAATTTCGTATAGTGACTCAGACAATGCTGGGTGTAAAGCTACTAGAAAGAGCACAAGTGGAAAATGGCATTTCCTTGGACACTCCATTGTCCCATGGTTTAGCAAAAACCAAAGCTCGGTCTTATAATCAACCACTGAGGCAGAGTATATAGCTGCCAGACTTGCATGTGCACAAGTACTTTGGATAAAACAAATCTTAGTAGATTATGGTATTAAAACATCTAACTATAACGGTCGATATTTAATAATACGTATTTTGTACGTATTCTATCTTTTGTTTTCTGATTTTTTCGTATCTTGTACGTATTCGTATTACGTACGTATTTTGATTAGACTTACTTACTTATTTACGTATTTTAATTAGCTACTATTATAAGTAAATCTATTATTATATGACTATATATATGTAATTATTTTGAATTCAAAATTCAAATCTCTTTCCTTAAACTCTTATGAGACTTTTACCCATTTTAATGGCAATGAATCACATTCTTAATTGTAATTAAACCTCTTGTTCTTTCCATTTCTTCTTAGTTTTAAAACCCTTCCTATTTTAACA
Organism: Scilla litardierei; assembly: GCA_030789695.1. Taxonomy (NCBI): domain Eukaryota; kingdom Viridiplantae; phylum Streptophyta; class Magnoliopsida; order Asparagales; family Asparagaceae; genus Scilla; species Scilla litardierei. The sequence continues at coordinate 658,665,721 of CM061142.1, read as the reverse complement.
CAAACACTTCCTTTTTAAAAAATAAAACCCTAACTTATTCTAACTCAGCCGCCACATCCTTCTTTGCTCCCCTTTTAATTTTCGTATGCAATTATATCCCCAGGATTTCAAACTCGCGCACACCTTCAGCCCTACAAAACAAAACCCAATGAAACCCTAATTTTCCCTTACTCATGCACACAGCTTCACCCAAAAGAAAAAAAAGATAAAACCTGGGCTCATCTATCCCTCTCAAAATAAACCCTAGGCTCAATTATCTCCCTCACAGCCGCACAAAAGACCCCTTCTCACAGCACAGAACTTCTACTCTTTCGTAGCCTCGAAACCCTAGCAGCCTCTCCCATGCCGCAACCCAACACTCCGACCTCCGACCTTCGACCTTCGACCTTCACCCCTCTCTCCGACACCATCGCCACCCCCTCTCTGCCGTACTCCAGCCATCCCCCAGTGCCTTGCGACCCCAACGCAAACACCCACCCGAAACCCTAGCAGCCCTGGCCGCTGCAACCCTCCACCGTGTGCAGCCCCATCCCCCGACGGCTACAGCGACCCCCATATCCCCTCATCTATGGCCATCTTCTGACAACCCTCCAAGCCCTGTCTGACTTCTGACGACCATGCACACCTCTGGCCATCTCGACAGCACCCACAATCCTCAGCCTGTGCGACTCCAGGTCGTACGCCACGCCGCATGCCACGCCGTCTTCCAACCCGGATTGCCGCTGCACCGGCTATGTGCCACACCGAAGCACCGTCGTCGTCTTCAACCTGCGGGAGCACACCCTAGACACAAACCTTGAGTTTTTATGTGTTAGTGTTACTTAGTATTATTAGTTAGTATTATTAATATTAATTAGTAATATAGATAATGTTAATTAGTCTGTTAGTTTATAATATATTACTGTTAGTTTATATATAGTTAATATGTTAATATATTATATATTGTTAGTTACCAATACTGATATGTTTATATTATGGTTAATATGTTACTATATTACATTACTGTTAGTTTAAAAATACTAGTATAAGACAAGATCGGCATGTTAGAATTATATAATAAAATTAGTAGTAGTAGTAGTAGTGTGTAGAATAATGGATATCATACGCCATATTAGAGGGTGTCTCATATGCCCTCTCACATAAAGGGGTGTAAGTACACCAAGTACAAGCCCATGTGGGCTTGTACTTGTCCCCTTTTATGTGAGAGGGCATTTGAGACACCCTCTCATATGGCGTATGATACCCATCATTCTCATATATGTATATGTGTGTGTGTATATATATATATATATATATATATATATACATATTCTTCCACCCTTGGAAGAGTCTTGTACCTATTTTCTGATATCAATAAAGATGCAAAGCATATTCTCCAAATATATATATATATATATATATATATGAGGAATATGGGCCTGAGCTGACAGCGCATGAAATTTTTCCTGCGCTGTTAGCGATTTGGGCCCTCTAAAACAATTTTTTTAACTTTTTTTGCAGTAGTTAGATATACTTGTTAACTAGCTCCCAACAAATTTTCAGGTCAATCCAACACCGGTTGAGCCTCCGTTAATCGATTTCAAAAACGTTGCGCAAAACTGTCCAGAATTCTGGACAGTTTTGCGCAACGTTTTTGAAATCAATGAACGGAGGCTCAAACGGTGTTGGATTGACCTGAAAATTTGTGGGGAGCTAGTTAACAAGTATATTTCACTACTGCAAAAAAAATTTTAAAAAAAATTGTTTTAACCCCCCCCCCCCCCCCCAAATGTGCTGACAGCCCAGGAAAAAATTCATGGGCTGTCAGCTCACCTCCATATATATATATATATATATATATCTATCTATCTATATTATAAAAGAGGGATGTTATCAAGAGAAATTGGATAAGAGATATTGGACATGAGAAATTGGATAAGAGATATCTATATTATAAAAGAGGGATGTTATCAAGAGAAATTGGATAAGAGATATTGGACAAGATAAATTAGATAAGAGATATCTATATTATAAAAGAGGGATGTTATCAAGAGAAATTGAATAAGAGATATTGGACAATAGAAATTGGATAATATCTATATTATAAAAGAGTGATTTATCAAGAGAAATTGGATAAGAGATATCTATATTACAAATGAGGGATGATATCAAGAGAAATTGGATAAGAGATATTGGACAAGAGAAATTGGATAATAGATATCTTTATTATAAAAGAGGGATGTTATCAAGAGAAATTGGATAAGAGATATTGGACAAGAGAAATTGGATAAGAGATATCTATATTATAAAAGAGGGATGTTATCAAGAGAAATTGGATAAGAGATATTGGACATGAGAAATTGGATAAGAGATATCTATATTATAAAAGAGGGATGTTATCAAGAGAAATTGGATAAGAGATATTGGACAAGATAAATTGGATAAGAGATATCTATATTATAAAAGAGGGATGTTATCAAGAGAAATTGAATAAGAGATATTGGACAATAGAAATTGGATAAGAGTGATGTTATCAAGTGAAATTGGATAAGAGATATCTATATTACAAACGAGAGATGTTATCAAGAGAAATTGGATAAGAGATATTGGACAAGAGAAATTGGATAAGAGATATCTATTATATAAAAGACGGATGTTATCAAGAGAAATTGATAAGAGAATTTGGACATGAGAAATTGGATAAGAGAATTTGGATATCTATTATATAAAACATGGAAATTGGATAAGAGAAAATATAAGAGATGAGATTTTGAGGGATAAAAGAGGAGGTGAGGAATTTTGCACATTCAACCCCGGTTTTTGTATTTTTGCCCATGAACCCTCCCCACCCACCCACCCACCCACACTTTTTATTCTCACCCCTGCCGACCATTTTTTTCCAGTTCTATGAAGATTTTGAATCTTTTCCTACTAGGACAAAGCTTTGTCATACGTGGCAAGTTTGTCCTAGGTGGTAATGACAATTTTGGGGGGACTTAAATTTTGGGAGAAAACTTAAATTTGGGGGGAAACATGAAATTTTGTGGGAAAACTTGAAATTTGGGGGAACTTGAAATTTGTGGGGGAGAAAATCTCAGCCATTAAATAAACAGTGTCCTATGGGCACGGGTAATGACTAGTGTATATATATATATATATATATATATATATATATATATATATATATATATATATATATATATATATATATATATATATAGGGCAATCTTCGGGTGCGAAAAATCCCGTGCGAAAGCCGTGCGAAAACTTTTTTTTTATTTTTTTGAAATTTTTTTTTCAAAAATTCTTTTTTTGATGTTTAATCCATACAATTATATACCCCAGGGAAAATAATGGGTGAACCCATTGGGCATTAGAGCACCCATCCACCCGTTACAAATTTAACGGTCTCAAAACGTGCGAATTTGATGAAATGGCTTGATCGAAGGCCAAATGACATAATTTCTCAACCATTATTTTTTGAGGGGGGTATAACAACATATAATGAGGGTGGAAAAAAGAATTTTTGAAAAAAAAATTTCAAAAAAAAGATAAAAACATTTTCGCACGGTGCGAAATGTTCTCATTTGAAAATTTTCCTATATATATATATATATATATATATATATATATATAATATCTATATTATAAAATAGGGATGTTATCATGGTTTATTGGATAAGAGAATTTGGACACGAGATATTGGACACGAGAATTTGGATAAGAGGGATAAGAGAAAATTGCTCACCGTACACAACCACCAAAAACTCAGAAATTGGACAAGAGAAATTGGATAAGAGATGAGATTTTGGACCCTCTCCCACAGGTATCCACAACTCACAGAAAAAGAAAAAAAACTCTCCAAGCCCACGTGGGGATCCCCACTCTTTAGAAAAAAGTTTTGCCCTTGCCCCCCAACATCTCCGTTGTTTGCACTTTTTCCCATAGATTTTTGCATTTCGGTCCTATTGCATTTCGGTCCTTTTGGCCCTTAATTGCAAAAATATTAACACCCCACCTTTCCACTTAATTGCATTTTTTACATTTGGTACACCCTCCACTTTCCATTAAATTGCACAAAACCCCCCTTATTATTCTCCCCCAGAATTCCTCAGCGCAGACAACCACACAAAACTCAGAATTGCTCAGTGCACACAACCACACAAAACTCAGAATTGCTCACCGCACACAACCACACAAAACTTAGAATTTCTTAGCGCACACAACCACTCAAAACTCAGAATTGCTCAGCGCACACAACCACACAAAACTCAGAATTGCTCAGCGCACACAACAACACAAAACTCGGAATTGCTCAGCGCACACAACCACTCAAAACTTAGAATTGCTCACCGCACGCAACCATACAAAACTTTTTATTCTCCCCCCTTTCCGACCATTTTTTCTCAGTCTACGTGCACATATGCACGGGTGAGGAATAAGAGAGAATTGCTCACCGCACACAACCACCCAAAACTCAGAATTGCTCACCGCACACAACCAACCAAAACTCAGAATGGTGTGGAATTTTGCACATACAACCCAGGTTTTTGCATTTTGCACCTGGACACTCCCCACACACCTACCGACACTTTTTATTCTTCACCCCCTTTCCGACCACAGAATTGCTCAGAGCACACAACCACCTAAAACTCAGAATTGCTCACTGCACACAACCACCCAAAACTCAGAATGGTGTGGAATTTTGCACATACAACCCCGGTTTTTGTATTTTTGCCCCTGGACCCTCCCCACACACCCACCCACACTTTTTATTCTTCCCCCCTTCCGACCATTTTTTCCCAGTCCACATGCACATGTGCACGGTATAAAACAGGGATGTTATCATGGATTATTGGATAAGAAAATTTGGACAAGAGATATTAGACACGAGAATTTTGACAAGAGATATTGGATAAGAGGGATAAGAGAAAATTGCTCACCGCACACAACCACCCAAAACTCAGAAATTGGACAAGAGAAATTGGATAAGAGATGAGATTTTGGACCCTCTCCCACAGGTATCCCCCACTCATAGAAAAAGACAAAAAACTCTCCAAGCCCACGTGGGGATCCCCGCTCTTTAAAAAAAAGTTTTGCACTTGCCCCCCAAACATCTCCGTTGCTTGCACTTTTTCCCATGGATTTTTGCACTTCAGTCCTTTTGACCCTTAATTGCAAAAATATTAACCCCCCCCCCCCACCTTTCCAGTTAATTGCATTTTTTACATTTGGTACATCCTCCACTTTCCATTAAATTGCACAAAACCCCCATTATTATTCTCCCCCCAGAATTGCTCAGAGCACACAACACTCAAAACTCAGAATTGCTCAGCGCACACAACCACTCAAAACTCGGAATTGCTCACCGCACACAACCACACAAAACTCAGAATTGCTCAGCTTACACAACCACTTAAAACACAGAATTGCTCGGCACACACAACCACTCAAAACTCAGAATTGCTAGTGCACATAACCACACAAAACTCAGAATTGCTCAGCGCACACAACCACACAAAACTCAGAATTGCTCAACGCACACAACCACTCAAAACTCAAAATTGCTCATCGCACACAACCACACAAAACTTTTTATTCTTCCCCCCATTTCTGACCATTTTTCTCAGTCCACGTTTACATGTGCACGGTAAGGGATAAGAGAGAATTGATCACCGCACACAACCACCCAAAACTCAGAATTTCTCACCGCACACGACCACCCAAAACTCAGAATGGTGTGGAATTTTGCACATACAACCCCGGTTTGTGCATTTTTGCCACTGGACCCTCCCCACACACCCACCCACACTTTTTATTCTTCCCCCCCCTTTCCGACCACAGAATTGCTCAGAGCACACAACCACCCAAAACTCAGAATTGCTCAGAGCACATAACCACCCAAAACTCATAATGGTGTGGAATTTTTCACATACAACCCCGATTTTTGCATTTTTGCCCTGGGATCCTCCCAACACACCCACCCACACTTTTTATTCTTCCCCCCTTCCGAACATTTTTTCCCAGTCCACGTGCACATGTGCACGGGTTATGACTAGTATATATATAAACAGCTGTTAGTTTTAATGATGTTAATATGAATCAAATTTGTTATATGTTAAAGAATCTATATGTTAGTTTCAGTAAACATGCTAGTAACTATGTTAGTCTCAGTAAGTTGTTAGTTTAATAATTAGTTTGTTAAATGATCAGCACGTTAGTACTAAAAATGATGTTAATATAATATATTAGTATGTTGATAATATGATGTTAGTAATAATGATAGTAATTAGATGTTTTACCATTAGGTTAATAATATTAGTAAGTTGGCTAATAATGTTAGTTTATAACATTAGTTCCATAATATTAGTTTATATGATTCTATTAGCGTAAACGGTTAGTCTCATATGCGAATCTATACGTCGTAGATAAATCGCGTCTTTCGTTGCGATCACCAGGACATCCACCATCGCCACCAGGCAAGTTTTTATTGTAATTGAATGTTAGGACAAACTGCTTAATCTGATGCTAAAACCTTATTTTGAACATGCTCGTCAAACCTAGTAACCAAACTGTATGCTCTTATAATGCCTGTTGCAATTGATTAAAATGGACATTTCATGTTAATGTTTCTTTGATAAAAGAACAAATTTTCTCTGCATGTAATCAATTGAACCAAAACGGAACAGGGGGTAGGACACAACCCTCGAAACATAAATGAGAACCAATCGATTACAAATGGAAAGGAAACTAGTCGGTTACTGGTTATGACACTTAGGTGGGGTTGGTCCATAGTAGTAGGGTTCGTAGATGTAGCTTGACCACCTTACGGCTATCTCCATACCATACCAATGGAGGCAGGCATCTTGGCCATTTTTCAAGTTAGGGATGGCAAGAAGCGTCATAGTAAATCCCCGATGATAGGGTGCATCAAGAATATACTACCAACCCGGACATGGACTTATCACGAGCACAACACCTGAATACTCAATATACAACTGCTTTACTTTTTGAACTGCAATTCATACATGCTCGTACTTTACTTTATGCACTCATTACTCATAAATGTGTACTAACGCTCTTTTGTACTTCCCAAGTTGTTCTTTATTTCATTTCTTTAAATATCTTATCGAGCTATTCGCTGACATATATTTCAATGTAATTGTGAAATATATGTTAGGTTCATAGACTGATTACATTGAGGATCCTGCTTCTGAGGATCTCATCTTGGAGGACGACTCTGCTGACCAGAGTTATGAGGACGCTGAGGTCCTCCTTGCTGAAGAATAGAGAGAGCTGTCTTGGTTCTTTTCATTAGTATTATTTGTAGCTTGCAAGTGTGTTTGCTTTTCTACAAATTGTACGGCCATGCTAGGCCTAAGTACTTTGTGAACTTGTTTTGAAAACTCTGGAATAAAAGTGAATTAAATATTTATGTTGTTCTGATAATATTCGCATGTAAGAAACAGAGGTCCTGGGCAATCTTGCGCTCAAGGGCCTGCCTGGTCACGCCCTCTGGGGTGGTCTTGGTTACGTCCTCTGGGGCGATCCTCCCGTCTTGGTCGTTCACTGGGCCTAGCTTCAACATGGATGGCTTTGACTGGTGAGGCCCCCTTCAATCCCCAAGGCTTCCTCGCTCGGCATGAACTTCTCCGCCCGGGTGAAGAGGGTGTGGACGTCGGTAAGTGGATCGTGGAGTAACGACTTGTGTAGACTCCTATTTACAGCCCCTTCTTGAAGGCCGCTATGATGAGCTTGTCTCCATAGCTCATCACGTTGAGTCTTTCTTCATTGAAGCACTACAAGAAGTTGTGGATGGTCTCCCCTTCCTTCTGGACCACCGTGAATAGATAGTTTGACGCCTTCTTCCTTCTTCACCCTGGCAGGAATTGATGACATAACTTTCGGGAGAGGTCATCGAACGAATCAATGGAGTGATCGGGCAAGCCATTATACCCCTCGACCGATGCCTTCTTCAAGGTCGTCTGGAAATCTCGGCAAAGGAGGACATCACCCGCCCCATAGATCTCCATCACTCCCCGGTATCGCTGCACGTGCTCCTGGGGGTCACCCAAACCATCATACAGTTCAATCTAAGGTAGCTTGAACTTATGGGGTATCGGGGTTGAGACCACCCTTCGGGTCAACGGATTGGCTTCTTCGGGGTAAGGGGAGGCGTTGGCGACCTTTGGAAAATGTTCCTGTCGCCACAACGCACTTTCTGCTGGTTGGAATCGCTGGATGAGCATCCTCGGTGCTCAAAGGCTTTCCTCCCTCTCTCCCAGGGGGTTGGGCTACGGTCGTGGCTCATTTGCCATCGGTCATCAAGACTATGAGAGTGGCAATCTAGTCGGGGGGAGCTCCTGCTACGGTGGGTGCGCCCTTCTCGTCTCGCGCTTGGCGATCTCCCACGACGATAGCTCTCGGCAGGATAGTATAGCACGAGGTTCCCCCGCACTATCAAGGCTGACGCCAGTGGGACTCCTCGGCTCCCCTGGGAAGTATCTCCCTCTCAACATTGAGGAATCAACGTAGTCGAATGGCCGCTTCTTCATCCAGCTGCCTCTGATGAGCGGCCTGCTTCTCCTTATCGAACTCCCTCTGCAGAGCTGCCCTTCTGCCTCTTCGAATCTCCTTTGATGTGCGGCCGCTTCTTCGTCCAACTGGGGGAGGAGGTCTCTCTTCACATTGCGGGGTCTGGAGGGGCCTTCCGACTGAGGTGGTCTCGCTTGCCTGGCGGCGGTCCATTCTTCCATCATTTTGGGGAAGTTCTCGAAACTTTTTTACACACTGAGAGCCGCGTCCTGAATGACCGTGGCCGACCCCTCAAGGGGTAGATCCATTGGAGGAGTTCTTCTAGGAGAGCGGTTCTCCTCGACCATCGGCTAATTGCCACGACAGTCGCTGCGGTGACTCCATGCAGTGTCTGACATGAGTGTAACCCTTGTTCCCACAGATGGCGCCAATTTTTACGGGTCAAGTCTGCCAACAATGAAATTTATAGTTAATGATAATCATGGGTATAATGATTACAGGTTTTGGGTTGATGGCGAGGTTAGCACGACTCGAAATACGCTTTGGGGGTGAAGAATCCAAGGTCGCCTTAAGGTCGCCCAAGGTAGCCGTCTCCTGGTAGCCGAGGTGAGCTTCCTGCGACAATAATAACTTGTCAGAAAGGCGGGCTGGCTGTCATCCCTTAGCCTCTTTGATGCTTAAATCAGTGGATGACTTGTAATAAGTATGTCGGACGTGCTTGGCGAGCTTAAGGTAGATCGGCGAAGCGTGGCGAGCTTATTGTTGTTGTGCAAGGATGCGCACCCACAAAAAGATAAGCACACACTCACACCCCAAGTGCAAGGGTTTCAGAGCAATATAATCCTGATGAGTTCGGGTCGAATCCACAGGGAGGTGTTGCTTATACTGCCTATCGATTCCTAGGTTGATTGGACTTCGAGTTTTATTGGTGGAGGTGGATTACGAAGGAGGTCATAATGGCGATGGAAGTGGAATGCGAGGATGTCATGATCAGCAAGGCACAACCAAAGACTCCACACAAAAAGAAAACAAAAAGAACAAAGAGAAACAATTACGAGAAAGATCGCTAGGATGTCGGAAATCCCTGCTAGGGCTTTCGGGTTTTGATAACGGGTCAAGGATCCTTTCGTAGAATGACGTGTAGGTAAGAGTGTTGCATCCGGAGATGAGAACGATCGTTCGACTTTTGTCGTCACGCTCGTCTAACGCCTTCGTGCACAGCTGTGCTTTTGTAGTCGACTTTGCATGGGGACGCATGCATTACGCTCGACACTAGGTTCCCGTACCACAAATCCGTATCCACTCTCATGATCTACGGACTGGGGCACCACTTTACGGTTGGTTCAGGCAGTCAGGCTACTCTTGTAGTCACCAACTAGTGGATCGAGGATTTAGTGATTGCCCTAGCTCTCGAGTCACTCTCGTGATCGTGAGCCCTAGAAACGACCATTAAGCCCAAATCAGATTCGTGGGGATCGTCCCTAGAATGTGGAGCTACTTTCGCAATCCTCCAATTCTAGGGCAAATCCCCCAAAACTCCTTATCCAACCTACCGTAGAGAAACCCTAGATTCGTCCAACTAAGGTTACCCCATCACCCTAACCCTAGAATCCTAGGGTTCATCCCTAATCCTAGCAATAAACCTACTCATTTATTACACGAGAGATAGAAACAGCAAGAATCAACATCACAAGCAAATAAAATGAAAGCAATAAAGGATTCAACAATGAAAACACATAAGAGAGACAACTGATCGCTCCGGGACGTACACCCAAAGAACGGTTGTAGTTTTACCGCAAGCGCACGGTATAGCGGCGAGCGGGTATCGAACACAGGGAGGACGAATGACCGTGCTTGCTCCTAATCAACCTGGCTATTCAAGAATAGAGAGAGTTGCCTTGGGTGATCTTGTCACAATCGTCAGACAAATGTGCGAAATATCAAATCAAATAAAGAACGTCTAGGGAATGGGGAATCCCCGCTACTCACCGTGTTTCATAAATGTGGTTCGTCGGTATCAAAATTGCTAGAATGAGAATTTGGATGAACTAGTTGCAACTAAATGTGGAACCAAGCTCACGCTCTCGCGCTGTTGCCGGTCTATAGCTATCCTAGGGTCGGGTCCAATCTCTTGCAAACCCTAGCCTAGGAAAGCTAGCATTAGGATCAACATCATCATCCAATTGTGCACCGAGCCCAATCTCTTGCAAACTCGGTCCACAATCTAAATTAGGATAGTTCCTACCCGTCCAATCTCTTGCAAACGGGTATCGGCACGGAATTTGCAACTGGAGATCCTAGTATCGGTCCAATCTCTTGCAACCCGATACTTCGAAAATCCGACTCCAACCCAATTCGGATTTCTAGGGCTTCCTATCAAATTGGGATCCAATCTCTTGCAAATCCCAATTGATATGAATACCTAGCTATCCGTAGTAATTCGATCCCAATCTAATCTCTAATTATTGATTCTAGCACAATTTCTACCAATTTATCACAAATACGAAATTGGGCTTGTAGGGTTCATCCCCACGCCCCAAGACGTGGAGACTACTCACAAATCATAGCAATAGCACAAAAATAATCAATGAAATAGACAATGGAATTCATCACAACAATGATATAAACAATAAAAATAGAGTTTTTGGGGAAGAGAGATGCAAACCAAAGTAGTTCTTCAATTAATCCAACAAAAATCCAAGTTTTTCTCTTCTCCAATCACAAAATAATAAAGCTAAAAAGTAATCTCAAAAAGCTGCAAAAAATCTAGGAGATGGCTCCTAAAACTAGGGTAAAAACAGGGCTTAAATAGCCCCAAAAATCGTCCAAATATCCTGACCAAAACGCCCCTGCTCAGCCTGTTTTCCGCAAATTTCGCTACAGGCAGCGCATCGCACTCGGCCGAGTGACAAAAGTCGCTCGGCCGAGTGAAAACCCTGTCATTTTCCAGTAAGTCGGGGGCTTCAAGGGTCTTCAGTTCGGAGGCGGCTCGGCCGAGTGAGTTGTCGTCACTCGGCCGATGGCTTTACTGCACTCGGGCGGACGCGGTTTACCACTCGGCCGAGTGGGTCTTCTGAAGCTCAGGTGGCCGAAAAACAGTAACTTCGATCTTTTTGAGGGCCTTCGTCTGGGCGCCACTCGGGCGGACGTGGTATCGTCACTCGGCCGATGTGGTCTCCGTCGCTCGGCCGAGTACACATGGAAAACGTGTCTGAACGGGTCGGCCGAGCAGTGTCTCGCTGGTCGGCCGAGTGGCTCCTCCACTCGGCCGAGTGGGACACAAAAGATGCCCAATCTGATTGTTTTGGCCTCCTCGTCGCTCCTGCGACATCCATTCTTCTTCCGCTCCTCTCCAACAGTAAAATATCCCTCGGGGAGGTCGTCGGTGGCTGTGTAGAGTAAGTGCGTCTCGAGATCACTCCTAATCGTGCCAAATCACCTGAAATGCGACAAAAACAACAAATCGTGAAAAGCATCGCAATATCGTCGATATATCGTGAAAAACATGATTTGGGCGATCTAAATGGCATGCAAATCCACGGGAAAAAGGTGTAAAATATGGAGTGATCAACAACAAAATAGATTTAAAAAGAAAGAATACTTATCTGATGAAGATCCGACACATAGACATCCAAGAGGGGGACTAAGCATAGCCTAACCTCTGAAACCCCTAAAAACTAGCTATCCTAACCTAAGAGAATATATCCCCCAAATGGTTGCTCAAATACATATATATATACCCCAACCCCCCCCCCCCCCCCCATAACCCTAAATCGAGTTGGGCCCGTGCTCTATGCCCAGGTAGCTCGGGCTGGCACTTGGAGGTCGCTCGGCCGAGCTATGACACGTGTCTGCCCGAGCACAGATTCCAGCACATATTTTCCAACTTGCAGAAATTCACTAGGGCTCATCTGACCTCCGATTGATATGTTCTTGGTGGAGTTGGAACCGTTATGAAGTCAATTATCTGGGAAAAGTATGGAAAAAATACTGTAAAATCCCAAGTGATATGAGATCTTCAAAGAGTAAAGGGATGTCCTGAAATCTGCACTTTTGGCCATTTCTACTCCGCTCGGCCGAGCGACTTGGGTCGCTCGACCGAGTGGCGCCAGAGCAAATTAAGCGCTGAAATTACAGAGAGTTGAAGGCATATTTTTGGGCTCTTCTGATAGTTATCTTGGGCGAGCGACTTGGTCACTCGGTCGAGCGAGCCAAGTTGCTCGCCCGAGCACCCCTTGAGCTCTTGGCATCTCCTTCAATTGTTTTGTTCCTTTTCCTCTTTCTCTCTTCTCTTCCCTTCTTCTCTCCTTCATTTCTCCCCTCCAGAAACATGAGCTCCAGATATGACGACATTGATGCTCCGTCATTGGTGTTTGTGCCCTCCTCTTTTTTTTGTAAAGTTAGCGTTAATATTATTGATGCAAAAAATAATGTACAACAATAGCACACATAGGAAATGGTTCTGATAGAGAGAGGATAGGGCACAAGCGCCGTCACTCTCCACTATAAGAACCACTTCAAATATGAAGCTATCCAATCACTCAACAAAAGGGAAAAAATATACAAGACTCAACCCGTGTCTCTGAATTCCCAATTGGCGAAAGAGGCAATATCCTCCTCAGTATTCGGTTCCAAATCCTGCAAAATAACTCTAACATCAGCTGCAATCACCTCAAAGAGCATGGTTTTGCTTCGCTTTTCCGCATCAAAAATACGCCGGTTCCTTTCACTCCAAATATGCCAAATCATAGCAGCAAGCACCGTTTTAGCAAGGATGCTCAATGGACGCTTCCCGTTGAAATGTGTAAGGTAATAAGTTCCCACATCATGTAAAACCGGATTAATAAGGTTAGACACCTGGAGCTTTAATAAAGCTCTTCTCAGAATGTAGGTAGAGTAGCTACACTCAAAAAATAAGTGCGAAATGTTCTCCTCCATATTATCATCACATAAGACGCATCCCACGGGAGTGTTAAGGCCCCATCTACTAATCAAGTCTCGAGTGAGCAATTTTCCACGGAAAGCGCGGAGGAGACACAAGGACATTTTAGGGCAATGATTTTTGTACCAAATAAGTTTGTGGAAGGGGAAAGGACTACCTCGATGTCGAATACCCTCCCAAGCTTGCTTGAAAGCAAATTGCTCACTCGGGACCCACTCCCATTCATCCGGTCCTGGTTTAAGTCTGACATTTCTTAGAATCGGCATCACAGGCGCAATGCAAGGGTCATCTCGCCATATGCCTGCAACAAAATAGTCACTCACCTTTGCAAGCATTGCACCTGGCGGAACATTAAACAGATCTTTAAGAGGACCGACCGGAAGCCAACAGTCCATCCAAAAGTAGGTTGAACAGCCATCCCTTACTTTCCTGCGAATGAGCTTTAGGGAGATTGCACGGCTCTGCAGAATTCGCTTCCATGTTCCTGAATGTGATACCTGCCTCTTAGCCGCAAATAATCCAACCTCAGATCCATATCTGTTTTCCATGTGCTTTGCCCATATACTCTCTGATGTGAGATATCGCCAAGTTAGCTTCAAACCCGCCGCCGCATTTAAATCTTCTAATAGTCTAATTCCAACCCCACCTTCTTCCTTTGGCTTGCACATATCCTCCCATGCCCAAGCTCGAGATGAGCCCAAAATGAACCTGCGACACATTGAGGAGATGGTCCGAATAACACTTACAGGAATGTGGAAAGCATGTATCCAAAAAGCAACGATTCCATAAATGACCGTCCTCACAAGTTCAATACGTCCCGCAATAGAGAGCAAAGAAGAACTCCAACCCAACATCCGCCTTTTGCATTTATCAATTAATCTTCCAAAATTAGCTGCCCTTGGATACTTCGAAGAGAGTGGCAACCCCAGATATGTAGTAATTGTTGTAGAAATTTTAATCCCCAACAAATCTGCCAGACAAGATTTATTCTTTACCCCCTTGCTAAACAATCCAGTACTCTTATCCCAATTTACTTGAAGACCCGTGAAATTAAAGAAATCCTCCAATAATTGTTTGATGCCCAGGAAGGAAGTTGCATTAGCTCGACAGAAAACCAGAAGGTCATCAGCGAAAAGAAGATGGGATATGGACCCAGAACGCCTCATGGGATGAATATTGCCCATATTAATAGCTTTAGAAATCAAGATAGAGAATGCTTCCATTGCTATAACAAATAAATAGGGGGAGAGGGGATCACCTTGGCGAATGCCTCTGTTTCCTTTGAAAAACCCAACTGGGGAGCCGTTTATCATAACAGAGAATGAAGGGGTCATAATACATTCCTTGATCCAACCAATTAATTTTCCCGGGAAGCCCAGTAGCCGCATAAAATAGAGAATGAAGTCACGATTGACGCTATCAAAAGCTTTCCTCAGGTCCAATTTCAGGCAGGCTCTTCCACCCATAGGGTTGCTAAAATCTCTAATCTGCTCGTGGGCTAAAAGAGTGCAATCACTCAATAGCCTACCTTTTAAAAAGGCAGATTGATTTGGGGATATCAGATCATGGATTACTACTTTAATCCTGTTACAAATGATTTTGCTAATTATCTTATACAGGACGTTGCAACAGGCAATTGGCCTGTAATCCCCAAAGGAACAGGCATTATCACTCTTGGGCACCAGAGTAAGGAGAGTATGATTGACTTGCCTAAGGAGCGAGCCAGAACTAAAAAAGGATTTTATGGCAGAAGTTACCTCTTCACCAATAAGGCTCCAGCTATGGTGGTAGAAGAACCCATTAAACCCATCTGGCCCAGGAGACTTATCAGACCCAATCTGGAAAACAGATGTTTTAATCTCCTCATCCGAGACCCTCCTGCTCAGCCAAACAGAGGATGCTTCAGTTAATATCCGCTTCGGAACCAGTCTAGGAAAAGTGCTCCAGTAACTAGTCTGATTATATAGATCTTCAAAGAAAGAGGGGGCTTTGATTTTCAGTTCATCATAAGCTCTATTTTGGCCTCCATGCACATCAACAAGGTGATACAGGTTGTTGCGGCTAATTCTTGAATTCATTGCACTGTAGAAAAACTTGGTATTCCTATCCCCAAGTTTTAGCCAGTCCTGCCGACTCTTTTGGCGATACATTTCTTCCTCTAGCTTTATAGCAGTGGTCAAGTCCCTCAATAGATTCTTCTCTTGTTGCTGCAAGGAAATGTCAGTGTGGATGCCAGGGTCTTTGCGCATGTCCTCAAGTTCCTTTCTAATTCTTTTGACATGATTAGCTGCATGATGATTACCAGCCTATGCCCGCAGGGAAGGCTTCAGCATATTTAATTTTTGTGTTAGCCGATACATAGGCGTTCCTTTTACACGGCAATTCCAAATTGATTCAATAGCCTCTTTATAACCTGGACAATGTACCCAATAGTTAAAAAACTTGAAAGGCTTAGGATCAGAGGGGACCTGATTGTGGAGGTTGACGACCATAGCGGAGTGGTCGCTAGTTAGAGGATCCAGATATTCAAAGAAAGTATCCGGTAGCAAATTCAAACAAGCCGAATTACAGAAAATGCGATCAAGTTGGGCAGAAATGCGATCAAGTTTGTGCCCTCCTCTCCAGTATGCTCTGAATTGCTTGATATTCCCTGAAATGCAACCAAACTCTCTTAAAGTCAAATAGTTCCAATTATCAGCATAAAAGCGTATAAAATTGGGATCTAAGCGATCATTTTGACGTGTAAACAAGTAGATAAAATGTGGAATATTATGACACATCATTTATGTGGAAGGCACTAATATATGAGAGATATCCGACCTTTAATATTGGAAAGGAGTTAAGAATTTCAACTAACCGACCCCCTCCTTGGTGGCTGGAGGGGGATATTTATAGGGCTGAGAGTCGGTTGCTCGATGTCTCCTCAGTTGTCGAGTCTGCTTAGCTGGAGGAGAAGTGATATGTCTGCGGGGTGTGTCAGAGATATTTATGCCTTAATGGGTGTCAGACGGTGTCAGACGCATTAATGAGATGCGATAGACGGCCATCAGTTCTCACCCATAACCTCTGGCATTAATGGGGGGTAGGTGGCCCTGCGTCATCTTGTCAGAGATATTTGTGTTAGGCCGCCCTTGGTTAGGCCCAAGCTCGGCGACTGAGCTTGGTGTCTTCAGACCGTCCGGCCATGCTTTCTGTCTGAGAGAAGGGCGAGCTTCTTTCTGGCATGGTGAGCTTATTGATCGGGAAGGAGAGCTTCTTCAGTTGACCCTGAGGGCGAGCGCACGGCGAGGTGAGCTTCCCTGGATAGAGGCAATCTTCCGTTCGGGCTAATACCCCTTTCGGATGGTTGGAGAGCTGTTCGCTTGGGCTTTCAGTGTATGTGGGCCTCAATTACATGGGCCGGCCTTAAGGCTGTAATAGCTTGCTACTAGCTTATCACCTCAGGTTCCAAGTTCGAACATATGTTATCATAATAGCTATCATTTTCATGTAACGCCATTAGCTCATATTAACTTTGGCTACTCGAGAAGTCAAGTTAATTATTATGATGATACTTGATACGGACCTCTTAGGATGGGCCCAAACCGAACGGCCCAAGCCCGTGTTGCAAGCCTATGGGTCTGGGGAAACCCATGCCCCCACAAAGACTCGGAGTCAGGCCGGCCTCGGACCGAAGCGGGTGCAACCGCTGACCCACGCCAGCAGGAGCTAACCACTCCCCTTAAAACATGCCCCCTTAATCACCATTAAGGAGCCCCATTATGCCCACCTTCATGCCCTATAAAGGCGCCATCAAAGTGGCAGATCATGGGACGAAATAGGGGGACGTCGAGAGACGTGGCCGGGGAAGACTCCTATAAAGAAACTTGAGGAACAACGTAGGAAAGGACCACTTTCTGGATACCCAAAACCCTGAGGTATTCTTCTTGAACGACCTTATCTCCTCGCCATAATTCTCCCCCACGTCTTAGCCCAAGGATTCGTGTATCGGCCTCCCCATGAGCCATACTGATCCCACCGAGCATCTTCAGATCTGTTCTAACTTAGGCATCAGAGGGGGACTTGGTCGGAACCAAGGTTCGACCCCCCTGACAAGCTTTCTCGTCTGTTTAGGTCAAGGAGATCCAGCCGCACCAAGGCTACCCTTCGGCACCCAATCAACTCGGAGCCGAACCTTATGCCCTTCGAGCCCGTTCATCTACACCCCCTACGGAGGACGTCGCACTACCGAGGATTCCATTCGGTACACCGACGCTCGGACCTGCATGCTCGTTACCAAGCCGAACGAGCTGCATCTCGCTCTTGGAGGCCGCACGTGACCGCATTGAACTCCAGCCCTTTAATCAACCAACTTGTGGTGAGAAAACACCCTGAAACATCAGGCGTCATCTATGGAAAACGAAGAAGCACACACATCAAATGACCACATCTAAGATGACACAGCCACGCACCTCTAGGCACAGGAGTGCGGCGGTAGCAACATCAATGCCGGGGCCAACCAACGGGCACCTGGGTAAAGCTGTGACTACCAGGTGCATGTCCTGAGCTGAGGGGCCAGGTGCACCATGAGTAGAACCAATGGAGGTAGATCATGAAGGAGCCGAGGGCTACCCCCAGCCCATCTATTTCTCCAAAGAGGACCTGAAGCAGGCAGAGCCACCACACAATGAAGCACTAGTCGTCTTGGCTGTCATTGACACCGCCTTGGTCCGACGACTGCTCGTCGACACTGGAAGCTCATGCGACATCCTGTTCATGTCAACTTTGGAGAGGATGAGGCTGCGAGCCGAAGACCTGGAGCCTTGCTCTGGGCCCGTGATAGGCTTCATGGGCCACTCCACACCCATCATAGGGATAGTCTGCCTCCCTGTCATGCTCAGGGATCCGCCCAACTCGACCACCCTGAAGATAAAGTTTGTGGCACTGAGGATAGGTCAGCGTACAAAGGGATCATCGGTCGATCGTTCTTTAATGCGGCCGGGGACGTGGTCTCAACCCTCTACCAAATGGTCAAGTTCCGGACCCCAAGAGGAATCGAAAAGATTAGAGGCGACCTGGCGAAGCCTAAGATCTGCTACCAGCTGACCGGTGCAGACCACGATGTGAAGCGTTGCAACCCAATGGACCATCTCGACCCGAGATACGGCCCAGGTGATGCAAGACATGCACCTGTGGAAGAGCCGGAGCTCATCTCCGTCACAAACATAGGCGGTAGATTCATCTCCATCGGGTCAGAACTCGACCTGATCCTGAGGGACGAGTTGATCGGATGCTTGGAAGCCAACCTGGACATCTTCGTCTGGTCGCCTGACGACATGCCGGACGTAGACCCCCAAGTAATCACCCAACAGCTACACGTCGACCCCAATTTTACGCCGGTCAGGCAGAGAAAGAGAAACTTGGGCGGCGAGAAGATGAGGGCTGCATCCGAGGAAGTGGAGCGCATGTTCGACGCATGCTTCATCCGAGAAATCTGGTACCCAAAATGGCTGGCCAACGTCATGATGGTGAAAAAGTTTATGGGCAAGTGACGAATGTGTGTGGACTTCATCGATCTCAATAAGGCCTGCCCCAAAGATAGCTACCTGCTGCCTCGTATCGACCACCTCGTGGACAACGCCTCGGGCTACGAGATGCTCAGCTTCATGGACGATTATTCTAGGTACAACCAGGTCCAAATGGACCCGGAGGATGAAAAGAAGACGTCATTCATCACCGACTGGGGGACCTTCTTCTACAAGAAGATGCCTTTCGGCCTGAAGAATGCGGGGCCGACCTACCAAAGGATGGTCAATAAGGTTTTCGACTCCCAGATAGGGAGGAACATCGAGGTCTATGTGGACGACATGCTGGTCAAGTCCAGGGATCCTGCCGACCATATTGTCGACCTTCGAGAGACTTTCGAGCAGCTATGAAGGGACAACATTAGACTCAATCCCACTAAAAGCATGTTCGGGGTGAGGTCTGGAATATTCATGGGCTTCATGATGAACAACTGTGGCATTGAACCCAACCCCGACAAGATCGAGGCTCTGGTCAACATGAGGGAGCTGATGACGATCAAGGAGCTGAAGAGGATGAATGGGCGGATCGCTTCCCTAGGGCGCTTCCCGTCCAAATACACGGAGAGATCTCTCCCCTTCTTCAGGACCCTGAGAAAGGCTCTCGTCGAACCCGCCGAGAAGAGGAAGGCCGTGGAGTGTGACGAGAGTTGTGCCCGAACGTTCGCCGAGCTGAAGGAATACCTCCGCAGTCCCCCACTCCTCTCCAACCCCAGGGAAGGGAAACTACTGAGCCTTTACTTAGCCAGCACCGGAGAAGCGGTGAGCTCGGTGCTAATCAGGGAAGACGACGGGGTGCAAAGACCGGTGTACTATACTAGCCGAATCCTGAGGGATACAGAGGGGCGATACAGCCCCATTGAAAAAACTGGCATACGCCCTTGTGCTCTCGACATGACGACTCCGCCCCTACTTCCAAGCCCACACGATCCTGGTCCTAACCGATTTCCAGATCGAGCAGAACCTTTAAAGTTTCGATCGGATGTGGAGGATGTTGAATTGGGGAGTAGAGCTGAGCAAGTTCGACCTCCGATATAAGTCGCAGATAGCCATCAAAGGGTAGGTACTTGCAGACTTCATCGTCACCGTTAATGGTGGAATGCCCCTCGATGAGACGACCCCGAACATGGTAACGCCTCAACCATTGTCTTTCCTTTTGGCTGACGTCATTCTTGTCGATCAATCAGGGAACAAAGATGCATGGGTGGTCCATGTAGATGGTTCGGTGACCCAGTCGGGGAGCGGGGCCGGCATCGTCATTCGGTCTCCCGACGGAAACACCATCGAGTATGCACTCCGATTCGAATTCCCGGTCACCAACAACGTGGCCGAGTACGCGGCCGTCATCAATGGCCTGAAGCTAGCCAGGGCACTGGGGATAGACTCCGTACGCCTCCTTAGCGATTCCAAACTCATCATCAACTAGCTGCAAGGAGATTGTGGCTCGAGAAGAGGCGATGCAATGTTACCTAGCCTCGGCCAAGACCGAGCTATCTAGGTTCAAACACATTGAGACCCTCCACCTGCCACGATCAGAGAACGCCCATGCAGATGCCCTGTCGAAGCTGGCTTCCTGTTCTCTCCATGAGTTGGGTCATGCCATCTACGTCGAGAGCATCTACACCCCCAGTATGGAGGTAAAGGAGCTGATGGTCATCGATGCAAAGCCCACCTGGATGGATCCAATCGTGCAGTACCTATCCGCTGGAGAAGTCCCAACGGACCAAGACGGGCGTCGAATGCTGGAACGTAAAGCCCTCCGGTACGTGCTCCACGAGAGAGTGCTATACAGAAGGCACTGGATGAAAACCAATGTCCTCCCCTACCTCAAGTGCCTCAGTCCGCATGAATTCGACTACGTCATTCAGGAGCTACACGAAGGGATCTGCGGAAACCACCATGGAGGCAAGACGGTCTCCATAAAGATCTTGAGGCAAGGATACTACTGGCCGACCTTGGTCAATGACTCAACAGAGTACGTTCAAAAGTATCTGGAATGCCAACGGTTCGCCAAGCTCGGCTCGTCTCCCCCATCGAAACTCGTCCCGATAATCAGCTACGTCCACTTCGCCAAGTGGGGACTGGACATCCTCGGTCCCTTTGCCTCCGGGAAAGGACAAAGGAAATTCCTGATTGTGGCGGTGGACTACTTCACCAAATGGATCAAGGCCGAGCCGCTGGCCACCATCAATTGGAAGAAGGCAAAGAGCTTTGTATGGAACTCCATCATCTCCAGATTTGGGATACCTCGATCCATCGTCACTGACAACGGCAAGCAGTTCGATTCTGATGGGTTCAAAGATTTCTGCGCACAGTGGAAGATCAAGCTTTTGTTTGCCTCCGTGGCACACCCTCAGACTACCGAGATGGTTGAAGCCGCTAACAAATGCATCATCGAACCACTTCGCAAGAAATTAATAGAAGCGCAGGGAAAATGGCCGGAGGAACTTTCCGGAATACTCTTGTCATACCAGACAACCCATAAGGAGGCTACGGAAGAGAGCCCCTTCATGCTACCTACGGCATCGAAGCAGTTGTGCCCGTTGAGGTGGGCGAGGAATCCCTCCGACTCAGACATTTCGACGAAGAGAGAAACTCGAAATGCTTGGAATTCAACCTAAAGCTCATGGACGAACAACGAGACCGAGCCCTGGCCTCGATCGTTCGACAAAAGCAATGGGTGGCCCGCTACTACAACTCCCGGGTCAAAGGAAGAAGTTTCCACCAGGGGGATCTGGTCCACAGGAAAGCAATATTCAACCCGGAGGTCGCCCGCAGAGGGAACTTGCTGCTAAATGGGAAGGGCCCTATAAGGTCATCGAGGTCCTCGGCTCTGCCACATACCGGCTCTCTACTCTAGGAGGGAAGGTGTTGACTCATGCCTGAAACACAGAGTACCTCTGCAAGTACTATCAGTGAACGTGTACAATGCTTCCCCCTTCCCCAATCTAGGTGAATGTACTAAAAGGGGAAAATAATTGTGAATGAAGGGCCCTCTCTACATCTAGTCATTCCTCAAGCCTAGCTAGGGACAACCCCCCAGCAGGCATATCATCGGTTCAACCATAAGGCTGAGGGCAACTCCCCCAGTAGGCCGACCAGTCGATCGACCGTAAGACTGGGGCAACTCCCCCAGCAGGACAATCACCCGATCGACCGTAAGGCTGGGGGAAACCCCTAAGCAGGCATATCACTAGCTCGGCCATAAGGCTGGGGGCAACTCCCCCAGCAGGCTGACTCGTCAATCGGCCGTAAGACTGGGGGCAACTCCCCCAGCAGGCTGATCACCCGATCAACCGTGAGGCTGGGGGAAACTCCCCCAGTAGGCCGATAACTGACTCGGCCATAATGCTGGAGGAAACTCCCCCAGCAGGCCGATTCGTCGATCGACCGAAAGGCTGGGGGCAACTCCCCCAGCAGACCGATCATCGACTCGACCATAAGGATGTGGGCGACTCCCCCAGCAGGCCGATCCATCAATCGACCATAAGGCTAGGGCAACTCCCCCAGCAGGCCGATCACCGGCTCGACCATAAGTCTGGGGGTAACTCCCCCAGCAGGCTGATCCGTCGATCGACCATAAGCCTGGGGGTAGCTCCCCAAACCGGCCGACCGACCCGTTCGACCATAAGGCTGGGGACAACTCCCCCAGCAGGCCGATCATCCGATCGACCAAAAGGCTGGGGGCAATTCCCCCATCAGGCCGATCACCCGTTTGACCATAAAGCTGAGGGCAACCCCTCAGTGGGCCGAAAACCCCATCGACCGTGAAGCCGGGGCAACTCCCCCCTGCTCACCAGTGGACCGATCATCAAACCAGTCAACGCGATTCCCCCAAACCCGTCTGCTCAAACATCCCGACCGGGATTGCGGGAGGGGGCATATCACCACAATGCCAAAAGGAGAATCACTGCTTCACTCAACATTGTGTTACTCTCAAGCGTAAGAGTTCGTGCAAGTAGTAAAGTTCCGGGAGTCCAGATATCGTATCCTTGGGAGAAAACCTATTGCAACCACAAGTTCAAATCAATTAGAGAATGATCTTAGAGAAGCTAACAACTTTGAATGATGATGATTTTATGGTTTTGGATGTGGTTTTTAAGTTTATGGAAAAATGAGCGAAGAACATTTTTTTTGTTATTGAAAATATTTATAAGTATGCACATGATATGGGTTCATTAGGATACATGATTTGCATTAATTTGGTTGATTAGAGATAACTCAATGACACCTCTTTTTGAGAGAACGTCATCGGTAAATACCTTGTGGGGATTAAGCGCGATAATGAAAAAAGATAGTTGTTAAAGTAATAATCTTTTAAATAAGAGATGAAACTTCCTTTTGGGAAGATCAAAACTCACCCTTGTGAGGTGATCATCAACTCATTCATAATCTTTTGGAAGATGAATGAGAAGATTTTAAATAAAGATTATGACATTAAAAACGTGAAAGTGATAACATTAAAATTCAACCAAAGTAACACAGAACTTGTTACCTAACTATAGCATATCATGCACAATCCAAATCTAGCCATACATGTTGAGAATAAAAGAGATTATAAATATAGAAAGCATAATTTTTTCATAGGAAAAGAAATTTAAAAGAAAACAAAAGAGTTGGAGAAGATATCACCAATTTACACCCTCATTCCTTTGCAAATGAAACACCTTCTTCTTCTTCTAAAAATATTATGAAACTCACTCACAATGCTCTTTAAAACTCAAGAAACTCTCAATTTTGGCTATGGAATTCTATATGGAATAGTACATGAAAAGAATGAAGCTCTCCCCTCTTTATATAGGCTTAGAATACTAAGGGATTTATGATGATTGGCTCTTCATTTCCCCACTCTTTATTTGAGAATAAATTCCCGTGGCTCTTCATTTGAGAATAAATTCCAATGGCTCTTCATTCCTCCACTCTTTATTTGAGAATAAGTTCCCATGGCTCTTCATCTTCTATCCCTTTGGCTTCTAACCATGTAAATAAGTTGAAGATGCACAAATTAGTGGAATTTGTGCTGAATTATTTTTCTTATTTTTCTTTAATAAACATGAACTGTTTTGCTTTCAAAATTTGTAGAAAATTCCCCCGAGCTCCGAAAAATACGAATAAATAGATGTTGGATTCGTGGGCTCGAGCTCTACTCCTGAAAAATATGAAGAAGCACAAATTAGTTTACAAAAATTAATAGTTGTGCAAACTATGAGATTAAGCTTTAATATTATATGATTTTCTGATTATAACTATACTAGAGCTCTTTTAGCATTTATGTATGCACAAATTGGGGTTCAATGAGGGGAAAATAATGTAATATTATGCTGAGATCACACCTCCAACTTGCTATTTGCTAGTCTCCAGCAAATTATGCGATAAATTCGGATTCAATTAAAAACGTGTACCAAACTCATGATATTATCATGGCCTACTCCAAAAGTTGTTTCCAATTGATTTCAAAGCCAATATACACATGTATGGAAAAAGAATAACATATGACATTCCTCCCAATCTATTTCAGAGAAGAGTAAAGTAGTAAACACAGTATGCATTTGTTAGGATATATCACAAATCATATCATAGTTTTCAATTTTCAGGGATTTGGTTATAACAATGCAAAGCTTTCTCTAACTTGTGGGGGTTGAGATTGCATCAATCATGTTCCTTGTTTATTGCACCATGAATCATACTCATTTTTTTAATATTTTTGTTTTGCATTCACGCGATAACGCTATGAAATGCAAACACGGCTACCTTTGTGTACACGCGATGACGCTATATAGACAAAGGGCTAGAATGCCCCCCTAAATCTCGTCGTTGGCGTCTTCTCCAATGTTTCGTGGGGCCCCGGCTACTCAACTTGACTAGGAGAATCATTCGCTTATTATATCTCTCTTTCTTTTTTAAATTATCAACTCAACCACCCGCTCATTAGGAGTCACCAAACATATGCAAATGGCCAAAATTCATATCCAATTTAGAACCAATCAACTCAACTGCTTCATCACACTCAAACATAACAATAACTTGCACAAAACTTTTCCCAAATTATTTCAAGGAGAATATCATGACATATAAACTAGTTTCATACATGGCATATTAACATTTGATTCTAATGTGAAAAAGAAATTAAACCATGCCATTCAAACATCTATGAATTTGATACCAAATAATGATCCGAGAAAATCACATGGAATTAAGCATTTAGAGACTAAGCAAAAAGGAATGTGATGATGAAAAATTTTATTTATTTATTATTTTTAGTTTTTATTTATTTAGTTTTTTAATAGAAGAAAGAAAGAAAGAAAGAAAGAAAGAAAGAAAGAAAAATGAAAAGAAAAAAAATGAAAAGAAAGAAAAAATGAAAAGAAGATAAAAAAATTCGTGAGAAAAAAGAAAAAATAATCTATACTCTCCCCCAACTTAAAATAAGCATTGTCCTCAATGTAAAGGAGAGTAGTCATGGAGAGAAAACACGTGATTAGTTGCCACCCGAAGGTGGGTCTGTAAGCTCGATGGTGCTCACCTCCTTGGTCCAGGGTTCATGAAAATGCTTCAATCGTTGACCGTTCACCTTGAACTCACTTCTGTCTTTCTCATTCAATAGTATTACCGCTCCATGTGGGAAAAATTCTTTGACGATAAAATGTCTAACCCACCTAGAGCGAAGTTTCCCAGGGAAGATGTGGAGTCTGGAATTGTAGAGAAGAACCTTCTGGCTAGGCACGAACTCTTTCCTTAGGATAATTCTGTCATGAACAAACTTCATCCTTTCCTTGGATATCTTAGCGTTGTCGTAGGCATCTATCCTCAGCTCCTCTATCAATAATTGTAACCTGTGAGAGGTAAAAGATGAACCAATATCAAAGTTCAATTTCTTAATATCCCAATAAGATTTATGTTCCAACTCAACAGGTAAATGACCAAACTTCCCAAATACTAGAAGGTAGGGAGACATCCCTAAAATTGTCTTGTAGGCTGTCATGTAGGCCCACAACGCTTCAGGTAAGCGCAAGCTCCAATCCTTCCTTGATGGATTCACCGTCTTCTGTAAGATCCCTTTAATCTCTCTATTTGCCAGCTTTGCTTGACCATTGGTTTGAGGGTGATATGGAGTAGAAACTTTGTGCGTCACCCCAAACCTTTTCATTAAATTAGCGAACAAGCAGTTGCAGAAATGAGACCCTCCGTCACTGATCAAGGCTTTGGTGCTCCAAACCTAGAAAGATATTCTCCTTGAGAAATTTGAGCACAATTGAAGCATCGTTCGACCTGAAAGAAATAGCTTCCACCCATTTAGAAACATAATCAATGGCAACCAATATATAAGTATATCCAAATGAAGGTGGGAAAGGTCCCATGAAATCTATACCCCAGCAGTCAAATATTTCTATCTCTAGAATGGGGTTTAAAGGCATCAGGTTTCGCCTAGTAATACCTCCTAACTGTTGGCAAGGAATGCATGTTTTACAATACCGAAGGGTATCCTTAAACATGGTTGGCCAATAAAAGCCACATTGCAAGATTTTAGCCACAGTTTTATTTGCAGAGAAATGTCCACAAAATTGTATCACACTACTTATCTCATGGTCAGGGATGCACCTCCTAATAATCTGGTCACTACAGTATTTATAGAGGTATGGATCATTAAAGAAAAAGTATGTTACCTCGTTTTTGAACCTTTTAACATACTGAAATGACCAAGTTTCAGGGGTCTTACCAGTCACTAAATAGTTTACTATATCTGCATACCATGGCAAGATGGAGACGCTAAAAAGATGCTCATCAGGAAAAGAGTCCTCCAAGGGTCATCTGCTGAATCAAGGCCGACTGTCAATCGTGATAGGTGGTCAGCTACTAAATTCTCCACGCTCTTCTTGTCTTTGATTAGGACATTGAATTCCTACAACAATAAAATCCATCGTATTAGTCTAGGTTTAGCATCTTTTTAGACAATAAATATTTCAAAGCAGAGTGGTCCGTATAAATCAAAATAGGAGATCCTAAAATATAGCTCATGAATTTCTCTAAGTCGAACACTACAGCTAGAAACTCCTTCTCTGTGGTCATATAGTTCCTTTGAGCATCGTTCATTGTTTTGCTGGCGTAGGAAATAACCACTGGGTGCTTATCTTTCTTTTGTCCTAGCACTGCACCAACTGCGTAGTTGCTAGCGTCACGCATGATCTCAAATGGCAGGGACCAATCTAGAACCTGCAAAATAGGGGCAGAAATTAGCAACTTTTTTAAAGTATCAAAAGAATGTTGACACTCAGGTATCCAATTAAAATCAACATTTTGAGATAATAAGTTGCTAAGAGGGCGAGAAATGGCACTGAAATCTTTAATAAATCGCTTGTAAAAGCCTGCATGACCAAGAAATGATCTGATGTCCCTCACACACTTGGGACTTGGTAGCTTCTCAATTACTGCTACCTTGGCTCTGTCTACCTGAATCCCCTCCTTTGAAACTACATGACCAAGGACAATGCCCTCAGTGGTCATGAAATGGCATTTCTCCCAATTCCATAGGAGGTTTTTCTCAATGCACCTGTCAAGAACACGAGTCAAGTTAGCTAAACAATCATGAAAAGAGCTACTGTACACAGAAAACTTGTCCATGAATACCTCTACAATTTTCTCTGTCATATCATCAAATATACTAAGCATGCATCGCTGAAAAGTAGCATGGGCATTACATAGACCGAACGGCATTTTATTAAAAGTAAAAGTACCAAAAGGACAAGTGAAAGTCATTTTCTCCTGATCCTCTGGTGTAATCTCAATCTGATAGTAACCTGAATAGCCGTCTAAGAAACAATAGTACTCATGTTCAGCCACTCTCTCTAAAATTTGATCAAGGAATGGTAGAGGGGAAGTGGTCTTTCCTAGTTCGGGAGTTCAGTTTCCTATAATCTATGCACATCCTCCATCCTGTGGTAGTCCTAACAGGGATAAGTTCATTATTCTCATTTCTAACCATAGTGAGGCCAGACTTTTTAGGGACAACCTGAATGGGACTAACCTATTTGCTGTCAGAAATTGGATATATAATACTTGCATCTAATAATATTAGAATCTTGCCTTTTACTACTTCTTTTAATGTAGGGTTTAACCTTCTTTGAAATTCTCTAGTAGGTTTGGCGTTATCTTCTAAGTAAATGTGATGCATGCATACAATGGGACTGATTCCTTTAATGTCAGCAATAGACCAACCAATAGCCTCCTTATGCTTTTCAAAACTTCAATTAACGAGCTTTCCTGTTCTAGAGAGAATTTAGATGATATTACCACGGGAAAGCTGTTTTCATCTCCTAGAAAAACATACTTGAGGTTCAGGCTTTGGATCCTCCACTTCAGATGGTTTGAGTGTTGATGGATTTGATGGTCAGGCCTCAAACCTAGGCTCCCATATCACATTGAGCTCCTTCACATCTTCCTGCACAAAAGAGATATCATCAGTATCCTCCATAGAGTCATCAACAAATTCAAAGAATATGTATTCATTTACCAAAGAATCAATCATATTTACCTCTTCAACTTCATCATCTACACTTGGAAACTTACATGTATTAAATATGTTCAAGTCTAAAGACATGTTTCCAAATGTGATTTTTAGCTTACCATTCCTACAATTAATTAGGGCATTACATGTTGTCAGGAAAGGTCTACCAAGGATGGTGGGAGTAGAATTTGTAGCTTGGGGTCCTTGGGTGTCTAGGACTATAAAGTTTGCAGGGTAATAAAATTTGTCTACTTGGACAAGTACATCTTCAATACATCCCTTAGGAATTTTTATAGACCTATCAGCTAATTGCAATACAACAAATGTTGGTTTTAGTTCCCCTAACCCAAGCTGTGTAAAAATAGGATAAGATAAAATGTTGACACTAGATCCTAGATCCAATAAAGCATTTCCAATCTTTTAGTCCCAATATTACAAGTAATGGTGGGTGATCCAGGATCTCTAAATTTTGGTGGTGTATTTTGTTGAACTATGGAGATAACTTGTTCAGTTAAGAAGGCCTTTTTCTTCACATTTAACTTTCTTTTAATTATGCAAAGGTCTTTTAGAAATTTAGCGTATGCAGGGATCTAATTTATCGCATCAATCAAAGGAATATTTTTCTGGCACTTCTGAAAAATTTCACGAATCTCAGATTGGTATTTATCTTTTTCCGTTTGAAGTAGCCGTTGAGGAAATGGTGCTGAAGGTACATGTGGTGCAGGATCTTCCTCTGCAATGTCTTTATTGTTCAGGCCACCATCAGTGCTCTCTACCTGCACATGTTCTTGTGGTTGATTCTCATCTTCTTGTTCAGGTTCGTTGCTTGGTGGATCAGGTTTCGGAATTTCCTTTCCATTCCTTAGTGTAGTGACAGCTTGGCAAGGCTTTATGTTGTTACCTACAGAAGAAGATGGGCCCATATTAGGATTAGGAAATGGTTGTGATGGGAGCTTACCTTTTTCTAAAGTTGCTGTAACCTTAGCCAATTTGTTGATTTTGGGTCTGTTGAGCCAATTGAGCATTTTGATGTTGCATTTGGGCTTATTGCAGTTGAATAAGCTGTTGAAGCACATCGCCAAATAGTTGCATCTGTTGTTCTTGCGTTGGCTCTTGGTTCCTCCTCTGGTTTCCCCCTTGGTAGTTGTTGTTGAATGGTTGTCTAAAGGGAGGAGGAGCTTGTTGTTGATGTTGCTGTTGTTGGGGTTGTTGTTGGGGTCCCCAACTTAGATTAGGATTATTGTGCCACCCCCTATTGTTAGAATTGAAACCTTGATAATTGGTTGAGACTTGGTTTACCTCCGTAGGATTACTTAGCATGCTCTTCAAAGCTGGAAGTGTGGGGCAAGTACTAGTGTCATGGCCACCAACCTCGCAAAGTGCACAGCTTTGTACTACCTCAACTCCTTTGGATCCTTTCAAATTGAGGGCTTGAAGCTTCTTTGTGAGCAAAGCTTCCATATTCACTTCCAACGCACCTTCTGGCTTCAAATTGTGCATCCCTCCACGTGATGGATGGGAAGGTGTTGATATGGCTCCTCTGTCGTACTCTGAAGTAGTGTCCCATGTTTGTGCGTTCTCCGCTGTCTCCTCTAAGTACGTGCAAGCCACGTCTGGTTCTTTATCGAAGAATCCCCCGTTGCACATCATCTCTACGAATTGATTCATCTGGGGTTACAGTCCATCGTAGTAGAAGCCAATAATCCTGCTTTTGTCAAAGACATTATGTGGACACGCTGCAGCAGCTCATTGAACCTCTCCCACGCATGGTAGAATGTTTCCTCGCTTTTTTGGGCAAAGTTCATGATTTGCCTTTTCAACCCCTATGTCCTGTGTATAGGAAAGAATTTCTTTAAAAATTAAGCCTGTAATTCAATCCAAGTTGTGATAGAACGTGGTGGTAGAGCATTCAACCATTTTTTAGCCTTGTCTTTTAACGAGAATGGAAATAATTTTAAATATATCGTGTCTTCACTAGTCTTTCCATCAAAACATGTTAAACACACTTCTTCAAATCCTTTTATATGATGATAGGGGTTTTCCTTGTCCATCCCATGAAAGGTGGGTAAGAGTTGGATTACCCCTGGTTTGAAACTAAAAGAATTTACATCAGCGGGTAAGACAAAGCATGAGGATGTGCTAGTTCTAGTGGATCTGAGATGATCTTTTAAAGTTCTAGGAACTCCAGTTTGCAAATTGTTTTCATTGTTATTACTAGTTTTTTCATCATTGTTTGTATTATTTTCAGCCATTTGAAAGCGTTTAGTTAACATCTTTGTCTTAGGAGTCCTATGCCACATAAACCAAGCACAAGTTCTTTTTTTCCTCAAAAAAAGAAAGAAAGGGGAAAAAGAATTCAAATTTTTTATGGGTTTTTATGTTGAAGAAAGAAAGAAAAAAATCAAAGCAAAAAGATTATGAACAACAAAGTGGAAAGATCTCAATGAAGGTTCTCTGAATGAAATATAAATTTAGTAGCAAGCCGTTCTCCCCGGTAACAGCGCCAAAAACTTGCTTCACTCAAAATTGTGTTACTCTCAAGCGTAAGAGTTCGTGCAAGTAGTAAAGTTCCGGGAGTCCGGATATCGTATCCTTGGGAGAAAACCTGTTGCAACCACAAGTTCAAATCAATTAGAGAATGATCTTAGAGAAGCTAACTACTTTGAATGATGACGATTTTATGGTTTTGGATGTGGTTTTTAAGTTTATGGAAAAATGAGCGAAGAACAATTTTTTTGTTATTAAAAATATTTATAAGTATGCACATGATATGTGTTCATTAGGATACATGATTTGTATTAATTTGGTTAATTAGAGATAACTCAATGACACCTCTTTTTGAGAGAACGTCATCGGAAAATACCCTTGTGGGGATTAAGCGCGATAATGAAAAAAGATAGTTGTTAAAGTAATTATCTTTTAAATAAGAGATGAAACTTCCTTTTGGGAAGATCAAAACTCACCCTTGTGGGATGATCATCAACTCATTCATAATCTTTTGGAAGATGAATGAGAAGATTTTAAATAAAGATTATGACTTTAAAAACGTGAAAGTGATAACATTAAAATTCAACCAAAGTAACACAAAACGTGTTCCCTAACTACAGCATATCATGCACAATCCAAATCTAGCCATACATGTTGAGAATAAAAGAGATTATAAATATAGAAAACATAATTTTTTTCATATGAAAAGAAACTTAAAAGAAAACAAAAGAGTTGGAGAAGATATCACCAATTTAGACCCTCATTCCTTTGCAAATGAAACACCTTCTTCTTCTAAAAATCTTATGAAACTCACTCACAATGCTCTTTAAAACTCAAGAAACTTTCAATTTTGGCTATGGAATTCTATATGGAATAGTACGTGAAAAGAATGAAGCTCTCCCCTCTTTATATAGGCTTAGAATACTAAGGGGTTTATGGTGATTGGCTCTTCATTTCCCCACTCTTTATTTGAGAATAAATTTATGTGGCTCTTCATTTGAGAATAAATTCCAATGGCTCTTCATTTCTCCACTCTTTATTTGAGAATAAATTCACATGGCTCTTCTTCATCTTCTATCCCTTTGGCTTCTAATCATGTAAATAAGTTGAAGATTCACAAATTAGTGGAATTTGTGCTGAATTATTTTTCTTATTTTTCTTTAATAAACATGAACTGTTTTGCTTTCAAAATTTGTAGAAAATTCTCCCGAGCTCCGAAAAATACGAATAAATAGCCGTTGGAATCGTGGGCTCGAGCTTTACTCTAAAAAATATGAAGAAGCACAAATTAGTTCATAAAAATTAATAGTTGTGCAAACTATGAGATTAAGCTTTAATATTATATGATTTTCTGATTATAACTATACTAGAGCTCTTTTACAATTATGTATGCACAAATTGGGGTTCAATGAGGGGGAAATAATGTAATATTATGCTAATCAATCACCACAACGCCAAAAGGGGGTTTTCTGAAACAAAACCTATACTCATATACAAAATGCCAAAGGTCATATACAAAATGTCAAAACAAAAGGAGGAAAAGCTAATAGGCTAGGCCCATACTCCCTCATGGGTGGCCGAGGCATCTGCTGGAGTGTCATCTGGCTGATCGACAACCTCAGGGCGGTTGACGTCAACCTCCTCCTCGCCCTCGAAATCCATCCGAAGCTCCTCAAATGTGATCCCTGAATGCAGGAATCTTCGCTGGATCTCGCTCCGACAACAGGCGAAACACCTCTCAAACACCTCGTACATCCCAGCGGTGACAAAGGTCGTGGCATACTCGTCCACGGCCTCCTTGGTAATTTGAGTGGGATCCACCGCCTCCAGCTCCTTGATCCGGGCTTTGAGAGCGGTGATCTGGCGCAGGTGTCCCACCCTCTCCTTCTCGCTCTCACGTGAGCCTTTGTCAAGCCTGGCCAAGAGGACGCCCTCCCGCTTCTTCATTTCTCTAGTAGCTCTTCGAGCTCCTTGACCTTGGTCCACTCCACCGGACCCCCAAACTCTCTTACCTCAGTGGCCTTCTCCAACTTGGCCACCTTTTCCTCGGCCTTCGACCTCGCGGCCAGCGCCAAGGACCTCTCCAATTCGTCTGAGAGCTCGGCCATTCGGGTCTCCAACGACCTTGCCTACGCCTCGGCCTCCAGGGCCGCCTCGTCGGCATCCTCCCCCGGTGTCATCTTCTTGGTGAGACCTGCCCTCGCATCCGAAAGTGCCACGAATTGGCGTCTCATCGAAAGGCTGACCGAGGACAACTACACCAAAGGGAAAAACACAAATTAGGGGCGCTTACAAAAGGTGAAGTGTGCTGCCACAAAAGACCTTACCAGCTGGCCAGCCAGTATCACGAAGGCCACACGTCTATCGCCTCGCACCCCATCCAGCACGGATTGATCCTGGGGCAGGCTACAGTTCTCAGCCAGCCGAGCCGCAACCCCGCAATCCGAGAAGACGGACTCCTTCAGTCCCACAGGAAAGCGAGGACTGAGTAGCCCCTCCCCCGACCGCGGTAGGTCGGCCTCGGCAGACCTAAAAACACCCAAGGACCGCTCGTAGTCCTCCGGGAGCGGCCCCGAGCGGGAAGGCGAGGGGCCGCCCCAAGGCCACTTATCCTTTGTCTGGTAAGGCTGGGCAGGAGCTTCAAGGAGGGGAGCATCCCCGACAGCAACGCTGACCCGGATCTTCTTCCGCTCGCCCCCTCCCTGAACCGACGGCACATGCTCCCTCGTCCGCTTCACACCCCCTCCGAAAGACCCAGCGTGCGGCTTCCTTCAGACCTGCAAAACATGATTCCCCCTTCGCGTGTTAGGATCTGGCACGGAGATGGGAATGGAGTACTGAGAAGGGCCATGGCCGAACTCGCCTACAAAATGGACAAGTTAGAGAGGTGATCTTACTTGGACAGGATCCGTCCGATAAACTCTCCCGGCTGCGCCCCAGGGTTCCGAAAGGACTCACCGATGGGCTAGACAGTCTTCCTCAGGATGTGGTCCGAGAAGAGGACGTCGATCTTCCGCTCGACAACAGGGACGGCCAACAAGGTGTCGACCACCTTGGCCTCTGCATCAGTGAGACTCCCCAACTCAAGGGTCAGCGAGCTAGTTTCCCCCATCGGATCAGAAAATCCACCTCTGTAGGGAAGCCCACGAAGACATACTCCCCCTTCCAATGCTTCATGGAAGTTGGCAGCCCCAACATCAAGCTCTTCTTTGGGCGGGTGCTGATGTAAAGCCAAGCACCTGACTTGGTATGGCTCATGCAGAAAAATTGGTCGAAAAGGCGAAGGGTCGGCTCTATCCTATTGGACAAACAGAGCACGATGAACCCCACCAAAGACCCGACGGCATTGGGGCAGAACTGGCATAGGGCAAGCCCATAGGTCCTCAAGAGCATGGCGATGAAAGGGTGGAGAGGGAACCGCAGCCTGAACCTAAAGCTATGTTCATACACCCCGACTTTGCAGCGGCCCGGGAAGCAGACCCTCTCGTCCTTCTCAGGGGCTCGGGCATAACATGGGGGAAGAAGGTATCTGGAACGCATCAGCCCGATCGAGGTAGCACAAACCACTGACGGCTACCCCATCACATCAAAAGGCACTCCGGAAATGTCATCATCATGGCATCAGATCTCCGTAGCCGAACCAGGGGCCGGTCGGGTGTGGCGACAGCGGCCGGCCGACCCGCCCCAGAAGCCGAAGAAGACGACGACGAGGGACACATAATGCAGCATAGAGAAAAACCGAGGCAGACGGTGAAGATGAGGGAGGAGAATGCAGTGTTGAGAGGGTAGAACCTTCATCTGTAAGACAACTGTCTCCCTTTATACCGAAACCCTCCGCTCCATCGCAAGCCGTACACCTATGCACACACATCGGCATCCTGCGAGGCACGGCGCTTCGAATTCCGCTCCCAGGGGCTGGATAATTTCAACCTGGCAGTGCTATGATGACCTTTATTCAATGCCATTGCCTCGACTGATGCACCTGTTAACTCCACCCGGATCACATCCCCCGTACCATTTGAATCCGAACGGTCCGAGCGATGGGGGAAATTGATACAGCCCTCCCAGGATGGGCCCAGACCGAACGGTCCAAGCCCGTGTTGCAAGCCTATGAGCCTGGGGAAAATGAGGTCCCCACAAAGACTCGGAGTCAGGCCGGCATCTGACCGAAGCAGGCTCAACCGCTGACCCATGCCAGCAGGAGTTAACCACCCCCCTTAAAACACGCCCCCTTAATCACCATTAAGGAGCCCCATTACGCCCACCTTCATGACCCATAAAGGCGCCATCAAAGTGGCGGATCATGGGGGCAAAATAGGGGGACGTCGAGAGACATGGCCGGGGAAGACTCTTATAAAGCGACTTGAGGAACAACGTATGATATGACCACTTTCTGGACACCTAAACCCCTGAGGTATTCTTCTTGAATGACCTTATCTCCACCACATAATTCTCCTCCATAGCTCGGCCCGAGGACTCACGTATCGGCATCCCCGTAAGCCATACCGATCCCACCGAGCATCCTTTAGATCCGTTCTGACTTATGCATCGGAGGGGACTTGGTCGGAACCAAGGTCCGACCCCCCTGATGAGTTTTCTCGTCTGTTCAGGTCAAGGAGATCCAGCCGCACCGAGGCTAACCTTCGGCGCCCAATCACCCCGGAGCCGAACGTGCTCGCCCTAGAGACCTTTCATCTCCACACCTACATAGGCAGTCGCCTTACCGAGGACTCCCTTTAGCATGCTGACGCTCGGCCCTGCATGTTCTTTGCCAAGCCGAACGAGCTGCATCCCGCTCCTGGAGGTCGCACATGTCCCGTATGACCACGTTGACCTCCAGCCCTCCAGTCAACCAACTTGTGGTGAGAAAACACTCTGAAACAATACTGGTCCTAGGACTAATTATGGAAGCTATGGTGATGTTAATAGTATATATTTATTAGTAACATCTCTTGTTTTCTTGATGCTATGATATCACATTATATTTCATGCTATTTA
Organism: Scilla litardierei; assembly: GCA_030789695.1. Lineage (NCBI taxonomy): Eukaryota > Viridiplantae > Streptophyta > Magnoliopsida > Asparagales > Asparagaceae > Scilla > Scilla litardierei. Next base: position 658,629,717 of record CM061142.1, on the reverse strand, counting down.
CAACTTATTTTACTATGTCGTTGTCATTCATCAAGCCTCCCCTTCGATCATTTAAATTGCTTCGGCAATGATCGGACTTCTAAATTCCGAGGACGGAATTATTTTAAGGAGGGTAGGATGTGACGGCATGTATCCAACAGTACGTGCATATTCGTATTTTACGTATTTTTATATTTTAGTAGTATTATAAAATGGTTTGTCAGGAGTTTTATATCAAAAATAGTTTCAAATCAATTATTAAAAAATATTTTCGTATCATCATACTAGTTATAACATGTATTCGTAAGTTTAAGTGTCGTCAAAAAGTTTAAATAGTTTATATAATATTTTTTACTTAATTGTTACTGATATAGTCGTATCAATTATTTTTCTATACAAACGTTATTAAAACGTTTTCAAACTTTTACGATGTGATTCTATGATCATTTAGTACTCCCCATATTATTTTCGTAATTTTCTAGAGTCAAATCGACCTAGAACATGTAAACCCGCAAACTAAACGTTTTGACCCAAAACTCGTACTTTTCGTAGCTCAAACTTCGAAATGGACTTCATATCCATGATCCTCGCGTCGATATGAACCTGTGGCTATGTTTTCGTAATTTTTCGGAGTTATATTCTATTAATGGGTATTTTGGTATTATAATGATATTATATTGCTAATTACTCTTACTAATCACTTTTCTATAACTTAAGTACCTATCCTAATTACTTACGTAACCCACTCTGGTTTGCAGCACATGAGTTTCATACTAAGCTTATTACTAAGCTTAGTCAATATAACCAAATCACCCTAATTAATAACATGGACTAACTAAGTATTATATAATAATATAATTATCTAATAAATACATCTCTAACCCCTCATCTCCATCACCCCGACCCGAACCCATGCAAGCACCCTACTCTCGCAAACAGACCCCCGCCGATCTTCCCTCTGCCTGCTCCTCCTCTCCCTACTCCGATCAACCCCCCACGGCCCCCTCTCCCTTGGCAACCCCCACCTCCGAGCTCCCCTCTCCCCTCCGACAAGGCCCCGCCCCTTCCCCGACTCCACGACAGCCCGCAACCGTGGCGACCCACGGTGCCCATCGAACTCGCCACTACCCCGGCGAGACCCCCCACCCCTTCTCTGACTCTCCCCCACCATAAGCACCCATTGACAACCACCCCACAGCCTCGAACACCCTCGCCTAACTCTTAGCTCGTCGCCCACCGGTGTTACTCACGGTAGACACCGAGCACCCAACACCACCGACGATCTCCTCGTCGCTGCACCACCACCACGATCCAACGCCCTCCTCCATCGACCTCACAGCTCTGCCGTGAGCTCCCCACGCCACCTCTTCCTCCGCCAGCACCCCGACAACAACACATGCTACTGCCATCGCAAGCTGTCACCGTGTCTTTGTCGCCGCCACGTCGACCACAGCTCGACGTCGACGCCTCCATCGACCCCCTCCGTGCTTCTGCCTTCCTCCGCCGTCGTCGAAGCCCATCGACGAAGCCCCTTGCAGCCCATATGGTAACCCTCCTCCGACGAGCAGCTCGTCGTCGTGAGGACTGCGTCACCCCCACGCCGACAGTGCCACATGGTGTTTTTTGCAGCCGCTGCCACCCGCTACCGTCGTCGCCCTCCGCGCCGCCCTCTGTCGCCGAACGCGAGGAGCCCCTGCTGATGCATGCGAGAGGTGAGAAGAGAGAAATACGTTATATATATATACACGTATTGAGTGCATATATACGTATAAGCATATATACGTAAATAAATATATATATAATAAGGGTTTAATAAGATAAAATTCATATTATATTGCAGAGATATAAGAAAAATACGAGGAAAACCCCAGAAAATTCGAAACGACAAAACGGACTCATTGGCGCTGCTTTCATCGCTAAAAGGCATTCCCACAGTAAATTTTGAAGATAAAACTCAATTACGGGATTATCACTTAAAGATGTATATCGTAAAATTTTCACATACACTGACGTACGAGAAAATTATATGTTGTAGTGCTAAATGAGACGGTCACTTTGACCCCTTATTGGAAGAATTCTGACGTATGGTTTGCCCTAAATAAATCTTAAAATTTATATCGTAAAAATCAATTCTTGATTTAAAATTAGTTTTTGGCCCTTTTAAATTGTTTAAAAATGCCTACAAATTGTTGAAAAATCTTGAAGACTACCTACTAGCCTTAGAAAAATATTGTAAGCTTAATTAGACTCATTTGCTCAATTGGAATCATTTTCGTGCTTATTTCTTTATACTATTGCAAGTTTTCACATTTTGTTTAATTGTTAAATTAAGTCGTAAAGTTATGAAATTTTGTGAGACTATCATATGGACTATTGAGACAACATGGAACAATTGTACGCATCCGATACGATGCAGATAAACAGAACAGACTGAACAACTGATGGAATTTAATTGTATACATATATTGCTAACCTGACCTGTGGGTGGGGTAGTCCACTGTAGTAGAGGATGCTGCTTGACTAGATCCACCATATTGATAAATCTTGACCATCGTCCGGACGGAGTCGGTAAGTAGAGAACCCGGGTAGATTCCGATGGTTCTGGTGCATCTTAGTTGCATCTTTCCTCTGACATTGGGCTTTACACTAGAACAAATGTTAGTAAGTATCAACTTCATAGTTCCATATAGTCTCTTCCTTACATGTTGCTATTGCTAACAGACGTTTAACTACTACAGGTTGCAAATTGCTATCAAATATTTAAATTGCTACGGGTTGCAAGTTGCTATCAATTGTTTAACTGCTATTGCTCTTTTAAATTAAACTTGTTACTTTTTTCTACGTACTCACACCAAACTGATTATATAGTTATTACTAAATTGACGAGGCATGGATTTTGATTGGTATTCTTAACATTGGTTTCACTCGGTGTCTAGGATCGTTTGTGTCCAAGTTTTGGGTCACCCTGCTCGCGGCGATAGTGAACCTACTTGGCCAAACCTGAGTACTAGCCGTGAATGCATGGGCCAATGTTAGAATCCAATCATCATCAATGTAAACATTGATTATGGTTATATCTTAATTTTCAGCTTTGTTAAAGGCTTAATTAAATTGTTTTGACCATTTACATGCAAGATTATAAGAATCTCTTTTTGTCATATTTGGTTTTTAACTTTTACATAACTTGTTATACATACCATACTTTTTGTAACAATGTTTTTTATACGCTCATTCTTTCTAAATATGGAGATTATACTTGCACGAGTAACCCTCACTGACATGTATTTCAAATGTAAATTGTTTTGAAATGCATGTTAGGTTTCGAGCCAGAGTCTACTGAGAAATCTGTCTCTGAGATCAGTCATGTTGACCAGGACCACGTGGACTTCATCCCTACTGAAGATTAGCTCTTTTATTATTTCATGTCAGTTTTTTTGAGTGTATCAATGTATCTGTGTGTATTTTGATTTGCCCATGCTAGGCCTACTATTGTATTCTATATTTGGACCCTTGGTTTGTAATAATGTTATTCAAGCTGTTTCTTTAATCCGCATGTAAGGAGCTGCAGTTTATACACAGACGCTTAGTGTGTTTAAGTCAAGGATGAAGAGAGAAAAGAAAAAAAAGTACTCCTCCTTATTTTAAGCACACCGTAGACCCGCTCGCGTCCTCGCTACATAGTAGAATGGGAAGCGGAGCGTGACAATCGTGATCCACAACTCCAATAATAGCATCATGCAAACAATTAATGCGAAAATTAATTTTCTTCGTGCCAACATAATGAAAATTTCTTCAAATACTCGCAACGTAAATATTCATACCTGGCCATGCTGGAGATGCACAGAACCCTAGCAAGCCTAATCATACAAGTTCGCATCAGATATGAGACCCGCCCCCGCCAATAGATGAAATCATATAATTTACAATTGCATTAAATATGTGTGATGACGATTGTTTTTATATGTTAAATTTGCAATTATAGATAATAATTAGCATCATGGGTTACCTCAAATTCAAATCTTGCCCATAGCCCCACTATCATCTCCATTAAATTCTCAATTTGGTGGAACCTATCTAATCAAAAACCTAAGCCGTACATTGCTTGAAGAAACAAATGAGAAAAATTGCAGAAATACACAAACAAAAACCTAAACCTAAACCATAGCTTGCTCTTTTTTTCCCTAACCAAACTATCAATTTATTGATCTAAGAAATACTCACAAAGGAAAGATTTTCGATTGAGTGTGGCTGCAGGCAAAGGTTGCTGCCGCCGAGGGCACATCAGAGGTGGACGTCTGGGGTTGCTGCCGCATGCATCTTGCACTTGTTGTGCTTCGTGTTTGATGAGGAGCGAACCGCGGCCAATTTGGGGGTCCCTCCATGTAGACAAATTGGCTGCAGTTAGCAACCTCGACCAAGTTAAAGCAAACCACGTCAGCGGCCAGTCATCCCCTAGGTGCTGACGTGACCATAGTCGGTCAATATTACTAATTATTTTTTGTTGTAACCCATGGCGGCTACAGAACCCTGTAGCCCTGTATTTATAGTAATAGGGTTACATAATGGGTGGATACCCACTAACGGGTTGGGCCTCGTAAGCCCGTTTATAACACTTCCCCTTATCCATCCATTGTTGTAAGCCGTGATGAATGCCTCAGGGTTCATAGAGCTTATCTGATCATGGGTCTATGGATACTTCTGGATCCCAAGTTTAAGAGTACTTGCCTCGTTAAAACCTTTGCCAAGGAAAACCCAGTGGGAAAAACCAATGGCTAGGGGAAAAGAGTACAAGTCTCTGTAACTTCCCCTGATCGATGGATATCACTAGAGGTGGATACTTCTAGATCCTAAGTTAGGGATAACTGCCTCGTTAAAACCTTTAGCTATGGAAAACCCAGTGGGAAAAACCAATAGCCAAGGAAAAAGAGTACAGTTTCCGTAACTTCCCCTGATTAGTAGAAGTATTTAGGGGGTGGATACTTCTGGATCCAGAGTCAATGAGGTTGCCTCGTTAAAACCTTTAGCTATGGAAAACCCAGTGGGAAAAACCAATAGCCAAGGGAAAAGAGTACAACACTACATTTGACTCCCCCTGATCTGTACAAGCTGCAGGCTTGCAGATCTCCTAGGCAACCATACATCAATCTCTTACAGTGTTCCGATAATAAGTACAAAGTACAAGGCATCGCTCACTTATACAAGACATCACTCATCTATACAAGTATCGCTCATCTATGGCAGCTACTGAATCTGAGGGATCTCTTGTGAAGAGGAGTGGTCTGCAGACTCGGTAGGTAGCACCACGTCTCTGACCCAGTCGTCACTGTGTCTGCGAGGTACTGCAGGACCTGGCTGTGTGTACTTATGATTTGCTTCTTGGATTGATGAGCCTCTCGGGATGGTGGGATTGATGTTGCCTTGGAAGCATGCTTTGCTGGCTCTAGGAGTTGGTCGCTTCTTTGTTGCAGTCATCGCGATGATCTGTAACCTGTATCTGCAAATACATTTAACATGTTGGATGATCCTTGACCCTTGGAGATAGCGCAGAAGCTACATATCTCTGGTCCAGTGGTGCGCTGCAGGCGCTGCACTGTATCTGGTTAAAGGGTTTACTGCCAGATAAAGGAGTGTACAAGAGACATTTGAGTAAGGCACTTCAGGACCTAGGATATCCTTCCCCTCTTCCAGCGAACGGAAGGGGTCTTAATATGCATCTATACAACCAGTAGGTGTATTGTTGGATTGCAATTTTCCATGTTTCTTCATCGACTGGATGATAATTTCATCTTCTGGATGGTAATTCATCTGCTAGATGATTATTCATCTTCTGGATGATGGTTTCATCTTCGGGATGATTATTCATCTTCGGGATGATGGTTTCATCTTCGGGATGATAATTCATCTTCAGGATGAAGGTTTCATCTTCAGGATGATAATTCATCTTCAGGATGATTATTCATCTTCAGGATGAAGGTTTCATCTTCAGGATGATTATTCATCTTCAGGATGATTATTCATAAGGGTATGTTGTCACATCATCCATAGCAACATAGCCTAAAATTATCTTTGCTAATCGCATGGGTTTCGCAATCATGACCAGGGAGCCTGATGCATCAGTTTGATTAATTTTGTAAGTGAGTTAAACTCATCTTACATGGTTACTTCCTGGTTTCTGCGAAATAAACCTCTAAGGCTATAGCGTTTTGCTTATAGCATACGATTTTATTTATTTATACAATACTCGGTAGCCCACAGGTTTGATATCTTTTGATATCAGGACTTCAGGTCCAAACACTTCACATTTCATAAGTGAGTCCAGCTCAACTTAATATTGCATCGTTCCACGTAATTTGGCCAAATTTCTGCGTTTGCTTCAGGAAACGGAGATTGTGAACGATATCAATGGCAAAATGAAATGTGAGTAATTGTCGACAAGTGTGTTTTATCCAAATACCTCTCTGTGTACGTACATTATTCAATTTATTCCAGATTTATCTCTTCTGGAGGTTCTGGAAAGGGAGAGGATATGGAGATGAGCTCACTTTCCTGTGGTGGTATTGTTTTAGGGTCTCGTGGTATGTCGTCTCATCCATTGAGGATATCCACTTCTACTACTGGTAGATTGCATCCATTATAGTTGGTATGTCAATCCTAGCTGGATTTTTAGTAGCAGGGATGTGTGAATTTGACAATATTTATATTGTCAGTAGCTATGTCTGATAACTGTTTAACAGTTTCATAAGTGTGGATCTTCAGGATCTCATCACTATTCATGATAATCAGATCATAGGTATTAATGTTTTAAATGGTCCATAGTGGTGATATGGGGATGTAAACTCATCATGACTCCATCGATAAGATGTGCACTAAACGTTTCTCCCGTTAGGGGTTCTCGGAAACTGTTTATATGAGGTGATCAGGCTCATATAATAGTTTCTAAGGAGGCGTTCTGATGGTTTGCATGTTCCCACATGGTCACCTACAACTGGATTTCTAGTGGATAAGTAATCCGTTTAAATCATTTTAATGATTTACATATAACCCATTTCTGGGTGTGAACACAAAGCTTCAGGGTGTTCAATTTTCTTCCAGTTGTTAAATTGATTTCCCAGTGTTATCCCAAAAATCCGCAATAAGCTCGACTTCAATGAAGTTGAGCATAGAACTAGGGATATGAACCCGTCAAGGCTCCATCTATAAGATGTGCTCTAATGCCTCCCCCGTTTGGGGATCTCGGAACATATTCATCTAGGAGGGTTAGTCCTGATGAATAAGTTCCACTGCGACATTTTTGAGGGTGGTATGAGGGTAAGTAAAAGCCCAACCAATATCCCAGTAATGTAATATGTCCGTTGTGATTAATAATAATCTGGAATGCGGTTGGATAACAAGGTTTTGATTATGACCATTTTAAGAGGATATATAGATGAGTACTCTAAGGTACATCATCAGCCATATGTGGGGAGTGTGTGAGTCCACTTTTATCCCTCAAATTCTCTCAAGAGGCATAAAGGTCTCATTCTTCTAATGATAGTATATCATCTTAAATTCGTTTGAGGAAGTGAGGAGAGTCAATGTCCACGTGAATGGAGATGATCTCGTAATCATTTTTCCCTTTTGAATGGGATAATGAGAGTTTCACCCTTTTTTGAAGAATCTTCGGGTTCGTCTGGTTAATGATGTCTTGCATCATCAATCCAGGGTGACATCGATCCAAAGTTGGTCGATTCTGGACACTTCTGGTGTTCCAAATTAATTCCTCTGTTGGAATTTATGTGGGACTTTTGAACGTCCATTAAAATGCTCAAGTTAATTTTGTCCGGTAATAGGTGAACTCTGTTCAAACTGTGAAGGATTACATATTCACAATGACTATTATGCGGATCATAGTTGGATAAAGCTTCAGGCTTTATTGGTTTCTTGAGTCATTAGGGATTTCATTTTGACGAAAATCCTTTGAAACTTTATAAGTTTCAGAGAGTACATGGCATCCTCGTTTTAGGAGTATTCAGGATGACAAATCATTTACAGTAAAATAAAATGCGTAAAAAGCACATATATTGTAACAGCCTGTATTTTTCAAACACTTCAAATACGTACTTAACGTATTTTTATTCTAAATCTTCTTTATAATGGTTAGTTAGGAGTTGTATATCAAAACTGATTTCAAAAAAATTCTTTTAAAAATATTTTAGAGTACTAGACTTATTATATTGTATTTCAGCATTTTCAGATTTCCGCAGATGCCCAAAACATTCATGTTAAAATTCATCTCCCAAAATTACCGTTTTGATTCGACGAATTTATTTTCTATTCAAACGTATTCAAAATGTTTTCAAACTTCTACAGTAGCATCCTATTATCATTTAGGGCTCCCCACATTAATTTCATAATTTTCGGATATCGTTTCAGCCTAGAACCCGCAAACCCGCTTCTTGAACATTTTGGCCTAAAACATGTACTTCCGTAGCTCAAATCCCAGAACGGATCTTGTATTCGCGATCCTCGCGTCGATACGATCCCGTGGGTATGTTCTCGTAATTTTTCGGAGTCGTTTGTGAAAACGTGTCTGTATTTCACCGCCTTGCTAATTACAATCGTTAATGACGTTTTTACAATTACTAAACTACTTTTACTTTTTACTTAATCACTTTACCCCTCTTAATTTTAGATCTACCTCTAATTAACTCCTTAACCCCACTCCCATTGAAGCACCGTTTTAAGTTGGTAGATCCAATCCCCCATTTCATTACAACAATTATTGTTATTGGGTATGGTATATTTTCCTTAGTCTATAAATTGAACACAGTTCTTCTTCTCTCTCCCACACACACAGATCTCTCCCTCTCATTTTCCCACAGTAATCTCAATCTCTCTTCTCCGTTCAAAAACCCCCGCCCGATGTATCCTCTCTCCACACGTCACTCCCTCACCCACGGCAAGCGCCGCTTCCCGCCACCGAGGAGCTCGACGACGCCACGACGGCACCGCATCTCCGAGCTGCCTCCGCCCCGAGCTCAAGACCTTCGCGCTCCTCCCTCCGGCTTCGCCCGCCACCGATGGCCAGCGTCGCTCGCCGTGCCATCGCCGACGAGACCCATCGCCGGCAGCTTCGACCCCCGGAGCGCCCCGTCCCCCACACAGCCACCCTCGAGCGCCCCCTCCGCCGTCGCGCTTCTTCGAAGCACCCACAGCGAGCTCCGTCGCCGCCCAACTCCCCCCGCCCTCCGAGGGCCTCGACAGCCGCGCACCGCCTCCCTGAACTCCCCCGCTCTCCGGCGAACTCCCCCGAGCTCCGAGCCCGATCAGCGCGTCGCCGCGTCCGATCCCGCCGCCACCGCCTTGGATCCGCCCCGACCGCCGTGCCCACCGCCGGTCAGAGCCGCCGAGCCCCGGATCCGAAGCTGTCACGCCCCGCTTCCCAAAAACGTGGAGGCGAAGCGTGAGAAGGTCCGCTCAGACATGAAGCTACAAAGCCGCAAGTCCGATAAGCGTCAATCACTTCAAACTGCAGGTCCTTGCAACGTGAAACGAAACAAAGATAATAATAACGAAAAGAGACAAAAGTACATCTCAAAATATCCATAATAAATCTCAACATCGCAGAAAAAGCCACCAGGCTAAAATAAAAGAGTCTAAAAGAGGCCCAGCATGGCCAACAAAAGTACAAAGTATGAAAACAAAGAAAAAGTGCAAGCACCGACATCTAACAGCAACCTAAAGCAAAAGCAAGTAAAATCAGTCTCTAAGACCGGTCTCCGGTGTCCTCGAACTCCTCGACGAACGTAGGCTCGGGCTCAGCGTCAGCAAACACCTCGTCCTCAGCAACTGTCTCTGGCTTGTTGAATATTGGACTCCCCGGATTTGGTTTTGGATGATGAGCAAACATAAATAATTCATGAACTAACAATTTGTGAGCGCAGTATTGGAGATCGTCGCCAATTTCACGTGAACATTCAAAGCGACATCTCAACACTTTCCAAAGCTCATATTCATGCCTAAAGCTTCGTTGAAGCTCTTGCGACGCTTTGGAAAATATGAAGATTCAATCGAAGCTATCGAAGACCGTTTATTAAGGTTTTATTTATAGTCTTTTAGCTTCGATATATAGAATGTTAAGCCTTGAGTATATCTTACGTCTATATCTTCATTACGCTCATTTCGTAGCTCTAGGATCCTTGCACAAGTTCATTCTAACTTCCTCGAAGCGTCGCGCTTCGATTCGGACTTTGTTGTGCATGTTAGTTGGTACAAGAACAAGTACTGACCGACTAGATGGTGATCTAGTCGGTCGGCAACTGTTCTTGGACCGACTAGTTTGATTCCTTAATTTCTTGGACTTTACTGTTTACAGTTAGTCGGTCTACGTTGACTCACCGACCGACTAGTTTGTGAACTAGTCGGTCAGTGATGCTTCTTTGACCGACTAGTTGAGACTTACTGTTCACTCTAAAATTCTCCTAAGCTACTGTTTACCGTTAGTCGGTCTAAGAACGTTTTGTGACCGACTAGTTGTCAATTTAGTCGGTCAACTTTTGTTCTTGGACCGACTAAGTCAACTTGCCTTCAGACTAAGTTGTTTTGCCTCTTAGTCGGTCTACGTTCATTGGATGACCGACTAGTTGTGAAACTAGTCGGTCAGACAGTGTTCTTGGACCGACTAGATTTCTAGGTCTGAAATTCTATCTCTTCTCAGATCTACTCTTAGTCGGTCCACGTTGTTTGGCAGACCGACTAGTTGATGAACTAGTCGGTCAGTGATTGTTCTTTGACCGACTCTCACAGATTTCTTTCCGTTGGAGAATGACCTAACTTGTGTTTTTGGGTTCCTATAAATACGAACCTAGGTCATTTCTATCTAGGTGAGAGCTGCCATTAAGAGATTCATTGAGTTCTAAAGAGATAGCTATTCTCCCTCAAATCTAAAGCTCTCTTCCTCACAAGAAACCCATTCTCTCTCATTTCTAGATCTAGAGAGAAGCTTGTTCTTGGTGAGCTCCTCAAGCTATTGCTTGATCCAAGTCTCCAACTCTTCCCTAGGCACCCATTGCTGCTCATTTCCTTGGTGCTAGGGCTTGGTGACTTCATCTTCCTCAAATCCTTCATTCCACCTATTGGGTAAGAAAAACTCAAGGTATAGGATTTTGTGGTAAGAGTATTTATTTCATCTAAACTCTTTTATATTGCTTATTGGCTCTCTCGGTTGTGAGAGAAGTTTGTGATCCCGGGTTGTGGGATTCACTTTGCCATTGCATGTATGATTTGATCTTGTGAAGGTTTTTCACAAGATATTCATAGTGGAAATCTTGAGTTAGGGTTTCTAACTCAAGTATCCGGAAGGGATCCGGGTGGTTGGGACGTAGGATCACCGGGAACAAGTCGGGGAGACTTGGGTGGATCCGAACCCATTAACATCGTTTGTTAGCATTGTTAATTTCATTGTTGTCATTCAATTTAAGCTTCCGCAAATTGATTTGGTAGTTGTGTGCAATTTAATTTGGAATTATACGCCTTATTATTTTAAAGTACTATTCACCCCCCCCCCCCCCCTCTAGTACTTGTGCAGTAGCTGGTAGGGCATTACATTTGGTATCAGAGCCAGATACTCAGCTATGTCTGCCAACGACAACAAGACCGTGCCTCCACCTTCCAACTACGACACCTTCAGGAACCGTGAAGGAGCGTCATCGGTGATGGAAGGACATTCCTCTACAAGGCCTCCATTCTTCAACGGTACCAACTACGGGTACTGGAAATGTCGGATGGAAACCTTCCTCCGAAGTGCATCTTTATGGAGGACTACAATGAAGGAGTACATCGAGCCCGAAGAAGAAGATTTTGAGAAATGGACTACCGCGGAGGTCGCCGCGGAGGTAAGCAATGCCAAGGCAATGAACGCCTTGCAATGCGCATTGGAGCCCGAGGACTTCAATAAGATATGCACATGTAAGAGTGCATATCAAATTTGGAACTCTCTCCTCATACTACATGAAGGGACGAGTCGGGTAAGAGACTCTAAACTCGTTGTCGTAACCAAAGATTACGAAATGTTTCATATGCAACAGGGCGAGAAGATGAAAGAATATTACGCTCGCTTCGTTGACATAATAAACGAGTTAGAGGCCCTCGGCAAGATCTACACTCAAAAGGAGAAGTGCTTAAAGCTTATTGAAGGACTTCCCTCTTCTTGGGAAAAACGTACCTTCGCCATCGAGGAAGGTAATGACATGAACAAATATACCGTAGTTCAACTAATGGGTACTTTGATGTCATACGAGGTACGCAAAGATAGCAAGGTGAAGCTACAAGAAAAGATGAAGTCATATTTGAACCTAGATGCGCCTAAGAAAAAGGCGATTGCATTCAAGGCGGCTTCATCCACATCTTCCGATGATGAAGACTCGGAAAACGAGTTGGACTTGGAGTCCATGGCACTCATGGCCAAGAAGTTCAACCGTTTCTTCCGGAAAGGTAACTTCAAGACCAAAGGTAAATTTGGTTCTTCTAACGCCTCTTCCTCTCCTTTGTGTTTCAAGTGCAATAAGCCAGGACACATGAAAGCGGAGTGTCCTCTCAACAAACAAAAGGAGAAGTGGAAGGCGCCAAAATTCGATAAGTCCAAGAAATACAAAAAGGGGTATAAGAAAGGACTTGTCGGAGCAACATTCACCGACTCCGAGGATTCCTCAAGCGGAGAGTCGGATGATGAGAAAGTGGAGCAAGCACATATGTGCTTCATGGCAAGAGAGGAGAACGATCAAGGATCCTCCTCTTCCGATGATAGTAATGACGAAAGCGATGAGGTAACGATGGATGATCTTAGAAATGCTAACTCTCAACTTTGGTCAAAATACACTAAGTTAGTAAATAGATATACTAAGGTAAAAGATGACCTAGCTAGCATTCAAACATCGCCTAAGAATATCATCACCAACAACGACACCGTTGTTGAAGAGTTAAGAAATGAGATTACGAATCTCAAATCTAAACTCGAACATGTTAGCATTGAGGATGCGGAAGAACATAAGATAGCGGATTTAACTTCTCAAAACTCAACTTTGAGTATTGAGAACGAGAATCTTAAATCTCGTGTTTATGTGCTCACATCGCAAGTATCCACTTTAGATACTTCAATGTGTTCTCTCAAAGAGAATTATGAGAACACATTAGGCCGAATCAATATATTCAATAAAGGTAAGGACCATTTGGATAAAATCCCAAGTGACTTACTTCCGGCCAATCACCACATTGGTTTGGGGTATACGATGGGATGTCCATCCAAAGCGGCCACTACCTTTGTTAGGCCAACTTCCGGTGACTCTACGAGTGGTAGCAAACACTCTATTGGTAGTTCATCTACCAATGGTGCTTCCACCTCGTCCACACCCTCTTTCGGAAAGAAACCCACTATGGGTGGACCTCCAAAGAAGGGCCATGCTTATATGTACACAAATACCATGCCACGTAGGAACACACGTCCTACTCCACCATCTCACACATATGATGATTTTTATGCAACACATTCTCGGGCACGTGCACACCATGTGAGACACCCTCACGCACGTGTTCCCACACATGCATATGTTCACCCACCGCATCATATGAATAATTCTCGTCGTGCACCATTCCATCATGTCCCGTATGCCTATCCACAACATGCATCACGTAGAAATCAACATCGCATGCATGCACCCAATAGGATGATGGCTCCCAAAATATTCACTATTTGGAGCCCAAAGGACACAAGCATGGACGAAAAACAAATGTACATGAATGCTTATTTTTCGGATGTTGTGCATAGTAAGAATTATGTGGGGAAGTCTAAGTCCACTTGGACTTGGCTTCCAAAGGTCTAATCCCTTGGACCCAATGACCTTGGGTACCATGATATGAAAGTGTCTATCTTTAGGTACTCACGGAAAAGAAAAAGAAAAGGAGCATCAAATTTAAATTTAGCTCCAAAGGGAATTGATACTCGATAGCGGGTGCTCCAAACACATGACGGGTGACGCTCGTTTGCTCTCCGGAGTGGTTCCCATTGCGAATGGAAACCGCGTCGTATTTGGAGGCAACGAGAGCGGAACCATCATAGGTGTTGGTAAAGTCGGTAACCCTTCTAAACCATTAATTAGTGATGTTTATCTTGTTAGTGGTTTAAATCATAATCTTATTTCAATAAGTCAACTTTGTGACAAAGGTTACAAAGTTAGCTTTGCGAAAGGATTGTGTCATATTTTAAGAAAGGATAATGAAAAATTATTATTTTCCGGAACTCGTCGTAAAGAGATTTATATTTTGGATCTTCCTAAGTCATATGAACAATGTCTCGTTGCCAACACAAGTGAACAACACTTATGGCATCGACGCTTTGGACATGTGAACTTTGGAACACTATATAAGCTTTCAAAATTGAATTCTATTAAAGGTTTTCCGAAGCTTGTTTTTGAAAAGAAAAGTTTTTGTGATTGTTGTCAACGCGGCAAGCTTCCTAAATCTTCATTTAAACCTAAGAAAAGCATCTCTACTAAACGGCCACTAGAGCTATTACATCTAGATTTATTTGGGCCAACTAGAGTAGCTTCCTTAGGAAATGCAAGGTATGGACTTGTCATCGTAGATGACTATTCAAGATTTACTTGGGTATTTTCATTGTGTAATAAAAATGAAGCTTTTGAAAACTTCACAATTTTTGTTAAGAAAGTACAAAATCTCTTAGGAACCACCATTGTCACTATTCGTAGTGATCATGGAGGTGAATTTGAGAATGAGTCTTTTGAGACATTTTGTGATGAAGTTGGTATTACTCACACCTTCTCTTTCCCTCGTGCACCTCCTCAAAATGGTGTAGTTGAGAGAAAGAATAGGACGCTAGTGGAGTGTGCTCGCACTATGCTTGATGATAGCCAACTTGGCCATCAATTTTGGGCGGAAGCGGTACACACCGCTTGCTATGTGTTTAATAGAATACTTTTGAGGCCCGGCACTAAACAAACTTGTTATGAATTGTTGTTTGGTAGGTTGCCTCAAGTTAAACATTTTCGTGTTTTTGGTTCGAAATGTTTTATTAAGAACACATATGGTAGTTTGGACAAATTCGATCCGAGATCCGATGAGGGGATTTTTGTTGGATATTCTACGCGTAGCAAAGCCTACCGGATATTCAACAAACGAACCTCAACGATCGAGGAATCGCTTCATGTCTCATTTAATGAAGGATTTGTTCCAACTAGAATTTCAAATGATAATGATTCTATGGATGTTTTATGTGATTCGTTTGATAATTCTAAGTCTAATGATTCTATTGATTCTATTGAGACTAACCCAACTAATGAAGTTGTTGAGAATGTTCCAAGTGACCAAGGTATTCCCAAACGGCTTCATTCGGTTCGTGACCATCCCCATGAGCAAGTCATTGGCAATATCTATGATAGTGTCAAGACGAGATCGCAAGTTCACCACTTCGCAAATTGTGCCTTTGCCTTATCGATAGAGCCAAAGAATATTAATGAAGCATGCGAAGATAGCGCTTGGATCTTAGCCATGGAGGAGGAGCTCATTCAATTCGAGAGGAATGAAGTTTGGGAGCTTGTTCCATTGCCATCGAAGAACCACACCGTCATAGGGACAAAGTGGATCTTCAAGAACAAAACCGACGAAAACCAAGTCGTCGTCCGGAACAAAGCTCGGTTAGTAGCTCAAGGCTATCGTCAAGAGGAAGGTATCGATTTCGAAGAATCTTTCGCTCCGGTAGCTAGATTAGAATCAATTAGATTACTTTTGTCTTTTGCATGCCATAAGAATTTTAAATTATTTCAAATGGATGTTAAAAGTGCATTTTTAAACGGAGATGTCGTTGAGGAAGTTTACGTTTCTCAACCTCCGGGCTTCATAAATGAAAAATTTCCAAATCACGTTTTTAAACTAAAGAAAGCTCTTTATGGTTTGAGACAAGCTCCTCGAGCTTGGTATGATCGCCTAAAGAATTTTCTTTTGGATTTGAATTTTAAAATGGGCGAAGCCGATTCAACACTTTTTATTAAGCATGCGAATAATGATATTTTATTAGTTCAAATTTATGTTGATGATATCATTTTCGGTGCTACTAACTTCGCTCTTTGCGAAGAGTTTTCTATTGTGATGAAGGAACAATTTGAGATGAGCCACTTGGGCGAACTCAAATATTTCTTAGGTCTCCAAATTCGCCAAATGAACGATGCAATCTTCATCCACCAAACGAAGTACATGGTGGAGTTGCTAAAGCGATTTGGAATGGAGAATGCCTCCGGGAAAAAGACTCCAATGAGCACGACTACGCATCTTGACAAGGATACGGGCGGTAAGGATGTAGACATTCGTCTATATCGAGGTATGATAGGTAGTTTGCTTTATCTTACCGCAAGTAGGCCCGATATTATGTTTGCCGTATGTATATGTGCTCGTTATCAGTCTCAACCTAAGGAGTCTCACTTAGTAGCGGTAAAGCGTATTTTTCGCTATCTAAGTTACACATTAGATTTTGGATTACTTTATCCGAGATCTAGCACATATGAGTTAGTCTCATATAGTGACGCTGATTATGCGGGATGCAAATCCGACAGGAAAAGTACTAGTGGCACTTGCCATTTTCTAGGAAATTCTCTTGTCTCTTGGTTTTCCAAGAAGCAAAATTCGGTATCACTTTCAACCACCGAGGCGGAATATATTGCTGCCGGTGCCGCTTGTGCCCAGGTTCTTTGGATGAGACACACATTGAAGGATTTTGGTATTCATTGTGATACTAGCCCTATCATGGTGGATAACCAAAGTGCTATTTGTCTTTCAAAGAATCCGGTGCACCATTCCCGATCGAAACACATAGATGTCCGACACCATTTCTTAGATGATCATGTTGCTAAAAAGGACATCATTTTAGTGTACGTTGAAACCCAAAAGCAAATCGCCGATATTTTCACGAAACCCCTAAAGGAGGACTCCTTTGTGCGGTTGCGTCGAGAATTGGGGATTATGGGTGAATCCGAGATATAGGATTCATATTTAAATTCAATCATCTTGCATGCTAATATATTTCACGATATTTCATTCATGCTAGATTAATTGAATTTTTGGGAATTTTATGTGATTTATTTGAATTTATGATCGAATTCGTATTTCAATGTCGTATTTCAGATTTCGACGTTTTATGGGGTAATTTAGATGACTAATGAGTGAGTTAGGATGTTTCATCCAAGTGGTTTGTGAAGAGAAATCAAATCTCTACTTTTGGACTCTTCTAGTCGGTTTCAGTTCTCTTGTCAACCGACTAGATGCTCATCTAGTCGGTCAGCAAATGAACTCAGACCGACTAGATCAAGCAAATATCCATCTCCTATCATTTTCTTTCGTTAGTCGGTCATAGTACACTTTCCGACCGACTAGATTGAAAACTAGTCGGTCAGTAAGTATACTGCGACCGACTAAATCTAGCCCTAATAATCACTCTGTGCCTCTGTTTCGACTTAGTCGGTTCAAGCTCATTGACCGACCGACTAGATCGTAATCTAGTCGGTCAGTGCTTGAACTGTGACCGACTAAGTGTGTTAGGGCAGTTACGTCTTTTCGTATCCCGACCGACTTATACTCATCCTTCATCCGACTAATCTCTCTATTAGTCGGTCTTCTCTTTTGCTCCAGCCCGAAAACCCCAAACCCCCATCGAGCCCCTTCGCATTCTCTTCGTCCCCGGCCATTTCTCCGGCCATCGCCGCCGTCCGCCGCCGTCGACTCAGCCTCCTAGGTATCTCCCTCCCTCTCCTAGGTCGATTTCTTGCCCTAGGGTTCGATTTCTCCTCCTAGGTATTCTAGGGTTTGGTTTATTTTCGAATTTCTTGATCTCTAGGGTTGTTAGCTTGTAATCTCTAGGTTGCTTGTGATTTTCTTCGATTGATTGTGCTCGTAGTACTATGGCTAAGACTCGCATTCCGATCGCCTCTTCCGGGGCCTCTCCTATGACCGTAGAACAACCTTCGGACCCTAGGAATCCCCCGAAGCCTAAGCGTCGTGCCAAGTCTACCCAAGCCTCTCCTTCGTCGCCTCCTCTTAAGAAGCCTAGGACTGCCATAGTCAAACCCCGTAAATCCAAGACCAAAAAGCCTATTCTTCACACTCCGGCTACTCCTCCCGATTCCGATACTGATTTTATCCCAGAGGATGAGCCTACTAGGGAACCTACCCCACCTCCGAAGACCCGTAAGGCCAAGGGTAAAGCTCCTATGCCAGTTGGCGGTGTAGACATATCGTTGTGCCGCGATGACCCTCAGTGTCTCGCCGCGTACAACCGTATAGAACACTGTCCACTGTTGTTGGAGCATTACGTTCAGTTCTCTGATTTTCTCGGCCTTGCTGATCTTCTCTCTTATAGTGGCCTTCTAGACTATCTCCGATACGACCCCAAGGCCAATCCCAAACCGTACCCTCGCCTCGTGAAATTGTTCTATGCCAATCGTGTTCGAGGCCAGTACGATGCCAGCCACTCCATTGAGACGACTGTCTTGGGAACTCCTATAGTTCTCACGACAGAAATCTTGGGGGAGATCCTTGGTTGTGCGTCGTGTGGTCTCCTCCCTTCGGACATTTCCGTAGACGACATTTCTTCCTTGGATCAGTCTATTCTTTCAGAGATTTTCCAGGTTATCCCCTCCGCATTCATTGGTGTTCCATCGAAATCTTTTAAGCCGAATGCGTGGGTTCTTAACCTGATTTTGAAGTCGTGTCTCCTCCCTAAGTATGGATCCTCTTCACTCCCCTCTCAGCCGTTTTTGAAGCTCATATACGCTCTTTTCTTGGGGTGCGAGATAAATTGGGCTCGCGTGATACTCGATAAGATGGATTCTTTCGAGTGTATACGCAAGACCAATAAGTCTGTGCACATTCCATACCCTTGCCTGTTGACTCTCGTATTCCGTCATTTCCGAGTCCCCCTCCCTCCTGACGATGAGCGTCCTTTGGGTACGCCTCTGAACGCGACGGCCGTGAAGAAATCTCTAGCGGCTCTTCGTCACGTGCAGAGGTCTACCGCATCTGCTTCCCAGTCTACTCCGTCAGCTGCTGCAGCCTCGTCTTCCCCTGCTACTTTGGACGATGTCGTACGCCTACTTCGTCAGCACGACTCCCGTTTGGCTCGTACTGAGGAGGTAGTCTGCCGTATGGCTTGTATGATGGGGATTGAGCTTCCTCCTTCGGTGTCTGAGGCCGAGGAGATGGACGATGAGGAGATTGACGAGCTTGCTACTTCTTTTGCCCGTGGCGATGAGGCCACTGCTGCTGCTGTTGCTGGTACTACCACTTCTGCTCCTGGAGTTGGCACCACTTCCGGTGTTCCAGAGCCTTCTGCTTCAGCACTTCAGTCTTCTGAGCCTGCTGTAGACCCTGTTGCTGAGCCTGCTGATATTCCTGCTGACACATCTGCTGTCGAGACCCATGCTGCTGTAGAGCCTGTTCCTGAGATCTCGACTCCTGCCCCGACGATTCCATCTGTTGAGACACCTCTACTCCCTGCAGATCCTGAGTCCACTCCGTCGACTGGACCCACGGACGCTGCAGATCCAGCCTCCTCCTCGTGATCGTTGTTCCGAGGACTCTCCATATACGCTTTGGATGATATATCTTAGCGAGAGTATTTTGGGTTAGGATTGAGTATGAGGGTTATGATGTTTTGATGTATTTTGGATGTTGTAGTTGTTGTAGTATTTATTTTGATGAGGATGATGATGATGATGTATTTCTTTTTGATGATATGTAGCGCTTGATATGATGTATCTCATATATTCGATGTGATATTTTTTTGGATATACTCACATTGTCTCTACATATATATATGTTCATCGTCATTCACTTTGTCATTTATTCGTCGTGCATTTTTTTTATATATATTCGTTGAATGCATTTGAATTGTGAATTCGTCGCTAGACGATTAAAAACTTGGTTAAATAGATTATATTTCTATATTAATATAGAATTGTTTTCCATGCACAAATTTAACCAAGAAATATTGAATATTGGAGAATATGTTTCATTATTCAATAAATGAAAAAAAAATACCAAATATTGTTTTTGATGATTTTGATTTTTTTTTGATAATGGACATTTTGGCACACCTTGTTTTGATTTCCACAATTTTTCACTTGGTGTCAAGTTGGTCCATTGCCTTTGTCTACGACTCCCGATGTTGGATTTTACATTTCCTAATTGTTGTCGTTGTATGCCCCCCATTTTTGGGATAATGCCAAAGGGGGAGAGATAATGATAATAAAATAGCGCAAATGAAAATTTAACTCAATTTCCAAGAATCTAGTTTGATATGTTAGATTCAGGGGGAGTTAAGATACATATAAGGATTTTCAAAATCCGATATTTAAAAAATCAATTCATTTTATTTATCTTACTCGTCTGCTTGATGCAATTCATTTATATTCATTTTGGAATTAACGTGTCATCAATGCAGGGGGAGTAAGTATTTTACATTTGAATTATTATCTTTGATTATTATTTATGTTGGTTTGTCATCACCAAAAAGGGGGAGAATGTTGAATATTGGACTCCCCGGATTTGGTTTTGGATGATGAGCAAACATAAATAATTCATGAACTAACAATTTGTGAGCGCAGTATTGGAGATCATCGCCAATTTCACGTGAACATTCAAAGCGACATCTCAACACTTTCCAAAGCTCATATTCATGCCTAAAGCTTCGTTGAAGCTCTTGCGACGCTTTGGAAAATATGAAGATTCAATCGAAGCTATCGAAGACCGTTTATTAAGGTTTTATTTATAGTCTTTTAGCTTCGATATATAGAATGTTAAGCCTTGAGTATATCTTACGTCTATATCTTCATTACGCTCATTTCGTAGCTCTAGGATCCTTGCACAAGTTCATTCTAACTTCCTCGAAGCGTCGCGCTTCGATTCGGACTTTGTTGTGCATGTTAGTTGGTACAAGAACAAGTACTGACCGACTAGATGGTGATCTAGTCGGTCGGCAACTGTTCTTGGACCGACTAGTTTGATTCCTTAATTTCTTGGACTTTACTGTTTACAGTTAGTCGGTCTACGTTGACTCACCGACCGACTAGTTTGTGAACTAGTCGGTCAGTGATGCTTCTTTGACCGACTAGTTGAGACTTACTGTTCACTCTAAAATTCTCCTAAGCTACTGTTTACCGTTAGTCGGTCTAAGAACGTTTTGTGACCGACTAGTTGTCAATTTAGTCGGTCAACTTTTGTTCTTGGACCGACTAAGTCAACTTGCCTTCAGACTAAGTTGTTTTGCCTCTTAGTCGGTCTACGTTCATTGGATGACCGACTAGTTGTGAAACTAGTCGGTCAAACAGTGTTCTTGGACCGACTAGATTTCTAGGTCTGAAATTCTATCTCTTCTCAGATCTACTCTTAGTCGGTCCACGTTGTTTGGCTGACCGACTAGTTGATGAACTAGTCGGTCAGTGATTGTTCTTTGACCGACTAATTCTCACAGATTTCTTTCCGTTGGAGAATGACCTAACTTGTGTTTTTGGGTTCCTATAAATACGAACCTAGGTCATTTCTATCTAGGTGAGAGCTGCCATTAAGAGATTCATTGAGTTCTAAAGAGATAGCTATTTTCCCTCAAATCTAAAGCTCTCTTCCTCACAAGAAACTCATTCTCTCTCATTTCTAGATCTAGAGAGAAGCTTGTTCTTGGTGAGCTCCTCAAGCTATTGCTTGATCCAAGTCTCCAACTCTTCCCTAGGCACCCATTGCTGCTCATTTCCTTGGTGCTAGGGCTTGGTGACTTCATCTTCCTCAAATCCTTCATTCCACCTATTGGGTAAGAAAAACTCAAGGTATAGGATTTTGTGGTAAGAGTATTTATTTCATCTAAACTCTTTTATATTGCTTATTGGCTCTCTCGGTTGTGAGAGAAGTTTGTGATCCCGGGTTGTGGGATTCACTTTGCCATTGCATGTATGATTTGATCTTGTGAAGGTTTTTCACAAGATATTCATAGTGGAAATCTTGAGTTAGGGTTTCTAACTCAAGTATCCGGAAGGGATCCGGGTGGTTGGGACGTAGGATCACCGGGAACAAGTCAGGGAGACTTGGGTGGATCCGAACCTATTAACATCGTTTGTTAGCATTGTTAATTTCATTGTTGTCATTCAATTTAAGCTTCCGCAAATTGATTTGGTAGTTGTGTGCAATTTAATTTGGAATTATACGCCTTATTATTTTAAAGTACTATTCACCCCCCCCCCCCCCCCCCCTCTAGTACTTGTGCAGTAGCTGGTAGGGCATTACATGGCTCAGGGTCTAACATGTGGCACCCAAAAGAGAAAGGGGCACATGTCAGCAAGTCTGGAAGACTTGTGCAAGAAAACTGGAAGTGGGAAAAGTAAAGCAACCTAGCAGTTCTAGCATGATGCAATGATATGGCAGTTTGAGTAATGAGTGCAACAGGTAAAGTAAAGTAAAGTAAAGTAAAGTACGAGCATGGCATGACATTCACAAGACAAGAACACGACAAGAAAAGTAAGCACCTCGTGCACAGAGATTCCGTCTTTTGGCTAGAGTGGCTGCGCGGGCCAACTCCTAAGCTCAAGTAACCGTTTATCCCTACCCCTCCACGTGTATCGGGCATTGGTTTCTGGCCAACACATGAGGCCCGCTTCTGGACCACGAGCCAGGAAGTGTGTAAACAAGTATGGCGTAGGGGTGCACCTAGCCGGACAAGTAGTACGAGGACAAGTATTGTAGCGTGTGCTACGATGCAACATTCAATGCATGGATGACATGGCATGGCAAGTAGTAAAGCGTACAAGTAAGAAAAGTAAACGTGACAGTTTAGCATGCATGAATGACAAGTTTTAAGGGTTGGATCTAGCTTCGTTGTCAAGCTAGATCATTTAGGTGACGGATCTAATTTCGTTGTCAAACTAGATCAAGTAGGCGTCTAGCCAGCTATCATTTCACTGACTAGTCTCTTTTACGCTAGGAACAAGAAAATGGCCTAAAAACATGGCCCTACACAAGAGTTGGCAAGTTTCACTTGCCTGCAACTATCACGTCAAGAAAACACCGTCCAACGAGTCCAAAGTCACGATTCCTACGTGCACAAGTCCACCGGCCTACATCCGTTTTATTAATCTTGATTAGTGATTTCTAAAACATTTAAAATACTTTAAAATACTGATTTTTAGTCTTGATTAGCATGCAATTGGGTTGGGGGTCCTAGGGGTGCAAAACGTTACCTCAACACGACGCGAAAGCTACACCGGCGTCGGGTAGCGACGCCGGGGGTTGGAATAAAGATCGCGCTCCAAGTCCAGATTCCAATTAGTTTCCTCGCTGGAAATTTCAGAGCAAATAACTCGGGCGACTATTCCAGATTCCAAAGCTAATACGTGCGGCGACGGCTACGACGTGCGACGACGTCGTACGCGGCAAGTCATCGAAGAGAACGTACCAAAGTGGGGCCCACAGTAGTCCTAGGGACCTTTGGTGAACCCACAATACCTCTGGAGAACTTGGGGGGCCCACGGAGGCAAGCGGTGCGACGGATGCGGGGTTGCGACGAGTGGCTCTCGGTCGTACAGCCTCGGTGCGGGGAGATCTCTCGGTCAGACACTAGGAACGGCGCTGTGCGACGATTGGGGGCGTGCAGCAGCGCGGGGGCGGGCGTTTCCTTCGGTCAGACCGGTCGGGGGCTTCGGTCGTGCGCTTGGGATGCGAGGCGGGGCAGCGTTGCAACGTGCAGCGCTTGGGCGCTCGGTCACAGCGGGCGGGGCGACCGGTCAGACACGGAGCGGAGCGGGGCGACGGGGCGGGTCGATGCGGAGCGCTTGTGCGGAGCGGGGCCTCGGTCAGACCGAGGGCCTCTCTCGGCCAAGCGGGGGGAACAGGCGTGGGCGGCTGCTGCAGCGTGCGGACGGCGAGGATGCGGGGGCGGCTATCGGTCGGAGCGGGCTGATGCGGTGGGTTTTCTCGGTCGTGCGGGGGGCTGAACGTCGCAACGTTGCGACGATTCGTCGCAACGTCCAATTTCAAGTTTGGAAGAGGCTAGGGCTAATTTCTTTGGAAAATAGGTCTTGCTAGGGGTTGCTTATATAGTATAGATGGGTTGACTTGGTCTAGGGCTAAATCTAATAGGATTAGAAGTTCAAAAAGATTTAAAATTTGAAATTCAATTACTCCATCTCATCCAAGGGTTTGACCTGGACCAAATGAGCTGGAATTTGGCTCAAAAATTCTTTAAAACGTTTAAAACTCAAATAAATTTTATTTGGCCGAAAATAATTTATAAATTAATTATTAAAAATAATATAAAACTTGTAAAAATTATAAAAGTGGTCAAATAAACCCCAAAAATTATAAAATAAATATCGTGGTGATCGTGGCGATGAATGTGAGCTAACTAAGAAGACGGATCTCAAATTCGACGTCGGACGACGAGACTAAAAATAGAAACGTCTCCCGTCAAAAGTGAAAATCGTCACGTCTCATCGAGTAAGTTTAAATTGTGGGAAAACGACTCGAGAAACGTCGTTCTAAGATAGTGCCACTATTTAATACTCTCAGAGACGTTCGCAACGGCATATCACACAAAAGTATTCAAAATCAAACAAAGTCTAAAATAAACACGTGCACGGCCAAAAGCACGTGCACGAACGAAGTACAACGAAAACGTACCGTTACATCCTCCCCACCTTAGAAATGATTCCGTCCTCGGAATCAACGTCAAGCACTGCTCGGGAAAAGGTGCGGGAAACGCTCTCTCATCTCATCTTCACGCTCCCAGGTGGACTCACCAGGGGAACCGTGACGCCACTGCACTCGAACCAAGTTGACGGTCTTATTCCTCAGCTGCTTCTGTCGACGATCCAGAATCTCAACGGGCTGCTGATCATAAGACAGATCCGGACGAACCGTAATCTCCGAGAAATCCACAGTGTGGGATGGATCACTAACGTATCGACGTAACTGAGATACGTGAAATACGTCGTGAACTCCCACAAGCGACGGTGGCAACGCCAAACGATAAGCCACAGCGCCAACTCTCTCCAGAACATCGAACGGTCCAATGAACCTCGGACTCAGCTTGCCTCTCTTCCCGAATCGAATAACTCCGCGGTTCGGAGAAATCTTCAGAAAGACATGATCGCCAGGCTGAAACTCCAAGGGCCTCCGTTTAGCATCCGCCCAATGCTTGAAACGGTCCTGCGCAATCCTCAGCTTCTCTCGAATATTCCTCACCACATCCACGGCCTCCACGATCATCTCCGGTCCTAACAGCTCCCGATCTCCAATGTCATCCCAGCTCAGTGGCGATCGACATTTCTTTCCATATAGCGCGGCGAAAGGCGCCATTCCAATACTCGCCTGGTAGCTGTTATTGTAGGCAAACTCAACGTGATGGAGATGATCCTCCCAAGATCCCTTAAAGTCCAACATGCAAGCTCGCAACATATCCTCCAAAATCTGAATCGTCCTCTCGGACTGGCCATCCGTCTGTGGGTCGTACGCCGTGCTGAAACTCAGACTCGTACCCAAGCTCCTCTGCAGACTCTGCCAAAACTGAGATGTGAATCTCGTGTCTCTGTCCGACACGATACTCACGGGGACTCCGTGATGTCGTACGATCTCCTGCACGATTCACGTTACATCACTATCTAAACTAGAATAAGGAAATAGAAACGGAGAGTAAACGAATTTACCTCCATGTATCTCCTCGCTAGCGTCTCAGTAGACTGTCCTACTCGGAAGGGAATAAAGTGCGCGGATTTGGTCAATCGGTCTACGATCACCCAAATCGCGTCGTTCTGCTTCGGACTCCGAGGTAGTCCAGTCACGAAATCCATAGTGATGTGCTGCCACTTCCACTCCGGAATCGGAAGCGGTTGTAGCAACCCTGCCGTACGCTGATGCTCCGCCTTTACTTGTTGGCAAACCAAACACTTGGCTACACTCCGAGCCACACTTCTCTTCATACCATGCCACCAAAAGTTCAGACAAAGATCCTTGTACATCTTGGTCCCACCAGGATGCACAGAATACGGCGAACTGTGTGCCTCGACCAATAATTCCTCTCTGATATCTCCAGCTGGCACACACAACCTGGCTCCAAATCTCAACGAACCATCCTCGTGAATCAAGAAGTCAGTCCGCAGACCGGCTTCTACCTGCTCCCGAATCTTCACAAGCTTAGCATCTCCAGCCTGTCCAGCCTTGATCCTATCCACGATCGTCGATTGTATCTGCATGCTCATCATCGAAGAAGTCTCTCCAGGAAGAATAATCTCGATACCGGTCTCGCAAAAGTCCTGCTGCAATCTCCACTGCGACGTCAACATCATCACCGCCGAAAGTCTGCTCAGCGCATCCGGAACCACATTCACCTTGCCAGGGTGATACTGCAAGTCAATCTCGTAGTCTGCCATGAGCTCCAACCATCGACGCTGTCGCATGTTGAGCTCCTTCTGCGTAAAGATATACTTCAAGCTTTTGTGATCGGTGAAAATCTTCACCTTCTCACTCAGCAGGAAGTGCCTCCAAATCTTCAGCGCAAACACGACAGCAGCCAACTCCAAATCATGTGTCGGGTAATTCTTCTCATGAGCCTTAAGCTGACGAGAAGCATACGCAACCACATGCCCATGCTGATGCAGCACACATCCTAAACCCTTTTCAGAAGCATCACAAAAGATCTCGAATCCTCCACTCCGGTCAGGCACAGCAAGTACAGGGGCAGACGTCAACCTCTCCTTCAGAATACCAAAAGCCTTCTCGCAATCATCAGACCAAACATAAGGTACATCCTTTCGCGTAAGTCTGGTCATCGGCTCAGCAATCCGAGAAAAGTCCTTAATAAAACGCCGGTAATAGCCTGCAAGTCCAAGGAAACTCCGAATCTCTGACGCCGACTGCGGAACCGGCCACTCTCTGATAGCCACAATCTTCTCGGGATCCACAGAAATTCCATCACCAGACACCACATGCCCGAGAAAGGCAACTCTATCCAGCCAAAACTCGCACTTGGAATACTTAGCATACAAACGATGCTTCCTCAAGATCTCCAACACTGTCCTCAAGTGCGAGGCATGCTCTTCCTCCGACTTTGAATAGATCAGAATATCGTCAATGAAGATGACGACGAACTTGTCTAGAAAGTCGTAGAAGATCAAATTCATCAGGTTCATAAAGACTGCGGGCGCATTGGTTACGCCGAAGGGCATAACCACGAACTCGTAGTGACCATACTTTGTCCTGAAAGCTGTCTTCGGGATGTCGTCCTTCTTCACCTTAAGCTAATGGTAGCCACTTCTCAAATCCAATTTAGAGAACACCCTCGATCCTCCGAGCTGATCAAAGATGTCGTCTATCCGAGGCAAAGGATATTTATTCTTGATAGTCACAGCATTCAGCTCCCGGTAATCCACACACATGCGACGCGAGCCATCCTTCTTCTTCACCAGCAACACCGGTGCTCCCCACGGAGACACACTGGGATTGATGTATCCTTTCTGCAAAAGCTCGTCCAGCTGCCTACGCAACTCCTCCAACTCTGCTGGAGCCATCCGATACGGCGCCTTCGAAATAGGCTGCGCTCCCGGCATAAGATCGATAGAAAACTCGAGAGCTCGATCGGGAGGCAATCCAGACATCTCCTCGGGGAAGACGTCGTCGAATTCACGTACCACAGCTGGTCTATCCTGCTCCATCTGCATAGCGACAAGCTCCACCGGTCTGGCCCGAAACCTGACAGGGCCAAGCGAACTGCTACCTCGACTGAACTCAAACACCGGATGTCCGGGGATCTCGAACACCACCTTCTTCTTCCGACAATCGATCGTAGCATAGAAACTCGCAAGCCAATCCATCCCGAGCACGGCATCGTAGTTGATGATGTCATGGACAATAAAGTCAGCGTAAAGCTCATGTCCACAGACCACCAAAGGGCAAGAAGTGCACCCACGATGCACCGAGATCACGCCATTTCCCGTGACGATGTTCCAACTCTTGGGAAGAGGGGAAGTCGTCAAGGAATGCTTCTCGACGAAGCTCCGAGAGATAATGCACATCGATGCACCTAAGTCAAAGAGGACTCGTGCAGGAAATGTGCACACCAAAATCACACCTAACAAATAATCTAACAATCAAGCCCTATTCTAACAAACATTCATATGCAATCAATTCAAACATAATCTAACAATCAAGCTATCTAGGGAGGAAACAACTAGTTTGAGAATTACCTGCGATAACCTCATCCGTAGCCTCGTTCTCCACTGCCGTCATCAGGTAAGCCTGCCTCCTCGGCTGCACAGCCTGCTGAAAAGCCTTCTTCTGCGGAGGAAGAGGCGCTCCACGACCTGCAGGTGCTCTCTGCTGCAACGGCTGTGCGGCAACGGGATCCCTCCAGGGTACCTTAGACCTAGGGCACTCCTTCATAGCATGAGTAGGATCTCCACAAATCAGGCACTGTCCCAACATCTTCCTACACTGATCCTTGATATGCCCGGTCTTGCCACAGAAGTAGCAAGTCTTCTCAGGAGGCACACCTGGCTTCTTGAACTGCACCGTCTGATTAGGCCTAGTCCCAGGCCTAACCACTCCTCTGACCTGCTCCATAGGCCTCTTCCCAGCTCCAGAAATCTGTCCTCTCTTCTGCTTTGCAATCTTCTCCTGTCTCCGAGCAGCTACCAGCAACTTCTAATATGACTCCATGTCCGACGTAGACACCAGACTCTGCAAGTCTAGAGAAAGACCCTACAGAAACTTCTGAGCCTTCTCCTCAGCATCATCTACCATCTTTGGCGCGAAGCGACTCAATCTAGTAAACTCCTGGTGGTACTGGTCCACCGTCAGACTCCCCTGCTTCAGCTCAATGAAGCGCTGCAACATCTCCCTCCTAGCAGCCTTCGGAAAGTACTCCTCATCGAATCTAGACTTGAAAGTAGCCCAAGGTATAGGGCTCACCAACAACTCCTCCTCTGCATCCCACCAATTTCGGGCATTATCCTTCAACTGCCTCTTCGCCAGATCAACCCATCCAGCCGGGTTGACCTTCGACATCTTCAGATTATCCTCGGTGTTTCTGATCCACTCCTCTGCAGCCATCGGTCCTTCAGATCCATCAAAGTACGTCGGGCCCAGCTCCCGAAACTGCTTCGCTCCTGGCTCATGGCGAGGAGCACTCTGAGTGTTCTGGAGCATGCCCTGCTGTACCTGCATCATCTGATGCATCATCCTCATGATCTCAGCATTGGTGGGCTCTCTATCCGGCTCCTCAGCACGATTGGGCCCACTGCCAGATCGGGTCTGTCGTCGTCCAGCCATCTAATGACATAGAAAACGAACAAACAAATTAGACTCAAAGCTTAATGACTTGGATGTTGCTATTTATTTAATGGATATTCCGTTTATTATCGTTGTTCCGTTAGTTCGCAATCGCAAGAAGAGGACCTGCATGGGCCACCAACAAAACCTGTCACGCCCCGCTTCCCAAAAACGTGGAGGCGAAGCGTGAGAAGGTCCGCTCAGACTTGAAGCTACAAAGCCGCAAGTCCGATAAGCGTCAATCACTTCAAACTGCAGGTCCTTGCAACGCGAAACGAAACAAAGATAATAATAACGAAAAGAGACAAAAGTACATCTCAGAATATCCATAATAAATCTCAACATCGCAGAAAAAGCCACCAGGCTAAAATAAAAGAGTCTAAAAGAGGCCCAGCATGGCCAACAAAAGTACAAAGTATGAAAACAAAGAAAAGGTGCAAGCACCGACATCTAACAGCAACCTAAAGCAAAAGCAAGTAAAATCAGTCTCTAAGACTGGTCTCCGGTGTCCTCGAACTCCTCGACGAACGTAGGCTCGGGCTCAGCGTCAGCAAACACCTCGTCCTCAGCAACTGTCTCTGGCTCAGGGTCTAACATGTGGCACCCAAAAGAGAAAGGGGCACATGTCAGCAAGTCTGGAAGACTTGTGCAAGGAAACTGGAAGTGGGAAAAGTAAAGCAACCTAGCAGTTCTAGCATGATGCAATGATATGGCAGTTTGAGTAATGAGTGCAACAGGTAAAGTAAAGTAAAGTAAAGTAAAGTACGAGCATGGCATGACATTCACAAGACAAGAACACGACAAGAAAAGTAAGCACCTCGTGTACAGAGATTCCGTCTTTTGGCTAGAGTGGCTGCGCGGGCCAACTCCTAAGCTCAAGTAACCGTTTATCCCTACCCCTCCACGTGTATCGGGCATTGGTTTCTGGCCAACACATGAGGCCCGCTTCTGGACCACGAGCCAGGAAGTGTGTAAACAAGTATGGCGTAGGGGTGCACCTAGCCGGACAAGTAGTACGAGGACAAGTATTGTAGCGTGTGCTACGATGCAACATTCAATGCATGGATGACATGGCATGGCAAGTAGTAAAGCGTACAAGTAAGAAAAGTAAACGTGACAGTTTAGCATGCATGAATGACAAGTTTTAAGGGTTGGATCTAGCTTCGTTGTCAATCTAGATCATTTAGGTGACGGATCTAGTTTCGTTGTCAAACTAGATCAAGTAGGCGTCTAGCCAGCTATCATTTCACTGACTAGTCTCTTTTACGCTAGGAACAAGAAAATGGCCTAAAAACATGGCCCTACACAAGAGTTGGCAAGTTTCACTTGCCTGCAACTATCACGTCAAGAAAACACCGTCCAACGAGTCCAAAGTCACGATTCCTACGTGCACAAGTCCACCGGCCTACATCCGTTTTATTAATCTTGATTAGTGATTTCTAAAACATTTAAAATACTTTAAAATACTGATTTTTAGTCTTGATTAGCATGCAATTGGGTTGGGGGTCCTAGGGGTGCAAAACGTTACCTCAACACGACGCGAAAGCTACACCGGCGTCGGGTAGCGACGCCGAGGGTTGGAATAAAGATCGCGCTCCAAGTCCAGATTCCAATTAGTTTCCTCGCTGGAAATTTCAGAGCAAATAACTCGGGCGACTATTCCAGATTCCAAAGCTAATACGTGCGGCGACGGCTACGACGTGCGACGACGTCGTACGCGGCAAGTCGTCGAAGAGAACGTACCAAAGTGGGGCCCACAGTAGTCCTAGGGACCTTTGGGGAACCCACAATACCTCTGGAGAACTTGGGGGGCCCACGGAGGCAAGCGGTGCGACGGATGCGGGGTTGCGACGAGTGGCTCTCGGTCGTACAGCCTCGGTGCGGGGAGATCTCTCGGTCAGACACTAGGAACGGCGATGTGCGACGATTGGGGGCGTGCAGCAGCGCGGGGGCGGGCGTTTCCTTCGGTCAGACCGGTCGGGGGCTTCGGTCGTGCGCTTGGGATGCGAGGCGGGGCAGCGTTGCAACGTGCAGCGCTTGGGCGCTCGGTCACAGCGGGCGGGGCGACCGGTCAGACACGGAGCGGAGCGGGGCGACGGGGCGGGTCGATGCGGAGCGCTTGTGCGGAGCGGGGCCTCGGTCAGACCGAGGGCCTCTCTCGGCCAAGCGGGGGGAACGGGCGTGGGCGGCTGCTGCAGCGTGCGGACGGCGAGGATGCGGGGGCGGCTATCGGTCGGAGCGGGCGGATGCGGTGGGTTTTCTCGGTCGTGCGGGGGGCTGAACGTCGCAACGTTGCGACGATTCGTCGCAACGTCCAATTTCAAGTTTGGAAGAGGCTAGGGCTAATTTCTTTGGAAAATAGGTCTTGCTAGGGGTTGCTTATATAGTATAGATGGGTTGACTTGGTCTAGGGCTAAATCTAATAGGATTAGAAGTTCAAAAAGATTTAAAATTTGAAATTCAATTACTCCATCTCATCCAAGGGTTTGACCTGGTCCAAATGAGCTGGAATTTGGCTCAAAAATTCTTTAAAACGTTTAAAACTCAAATAAATTTTATTTGGCCGAAAATAATTTATAAATTAATTATTAAAAATAATATAAAACTTGTAAAAATTATAAAAGTGGTCAAATAAACTCCAAAAATTATAAAATAAATATCGTGGTGATCGTGGCGACGAATGTGAGCTAACTAAGAAGACGTATCTCAAATTCGACGTCGGACGACGAGACTAAAAATAGAAACGTCTCCCGTCAAAAGTGAAAATCGTCACGTCTTATCGAGTAAGTTTAAATTGTGGGAAAACGACTCGAGAAACGTCGTTCTAAGATAGTGCCACTATTTAATACTCTCAGAGACGTTCGCAACGGCATATCACACAAAAGTATTCAAAATCAAACAAAGTCTAAAATAAACACGTGCACGGCCAAAAGCACGTGCACGAACGAAGTACAACGAAAACGTACCGTTACAGAAGCCGCCCGCCGCCCGTCGCTCCGATCAGCCCCCCCCCCCCTCGATTGCCCCTGCGCACGAAGAAACAAAAAAAAGAAAGGAAGAAGAAACAGAAGAAGGGAAACGAGAAGCAGAGGGAGAGAAAGAAGAGAAGGGGGGGTTTTAATGTTATTAAAGTTATATTATTATTAAGTTAATTTTATAAGTTTTAAGTTATTAATTATTACTATTATTATTATGTTATAAGTGATTTTATTATAAAAAGATATTTATTTATTTATTATTATTATTAGTTGTTAAGTTGTTATAAGTATTTGTTATTACCAATTATAATAAAGTTATAAGTTAGTTTTATTATTATAAGATCCTAAGTTATAACTTATCAAACTAAGTAAACTATTTGTGAAAAGTTATCTTGCTAGTAATTTATTTAAATAGGTTTTAATTTAAGTTTAAGTTGTTAATTTGACTTGTAAGTAAGTTATGGTGGCATTAGTTTAAAGTTATGAAAGATAGTTTAAAGTTGTCCACTTATTTTAATAATTAAGTGTTAATTAAAGTTAGAAGTTAATTTAATATGTTAGCCATTAGCTGATAACCTCTCGTGTTTGCAGGTACCAATCCCTGCGCTTTAACTCCATCCTCGTCTTGCTACGACAATCCCGATAGTGTAAGTCACAGTAAATTCTATCCTTAGAAATTTAGATAGTGTACTCGTATGAACATAGGACTTGACACCTAGTCTTGGAACAGTTATTGACCTGAACAGATTATTGACATTGCTTGACAGAAAGATTGTAATTGGAAATGTAAGAACAGTAAATGACTGGTAAAATTGCAAAGTACGGTAACCTGCACAGACACTGGGTTTTGGGGTAACTTGTAATTGCGGAAGTGCGGGAGCGACTAGTCCAGACTTTGTTGTCACCGTGCGGGTTCTAGCAACCCATAACAGTGCCGGTGACAACCATCACAGATCACAGATTATTGCACAGTTCTCAGAGATTATTGCATAGTATTCATAGCATAGTTCGCCCGGGTAGCACCCGCGGCAAGAGTTGGCCTCTTGGTTGCTCATTGTACTTCCCTTTATAAGTCACGAACTAGGCTAGGCACAATTTCTCTCATTATTGCTATTGTCATTGATATCGTCATGGTTATTGTTATTGTCATTGCTCGGTCACATTTACTTTACTTGTCACCCTTGTATGCTTGACAGATGTACTTTACTTATCGCACTTGCATGCTTGTCTGTCCCTACTTTACTTTCCGCACTTGTTTGCTATAGACTGCTCCATATTTGTGCACTCCTCTTTTTCTATCGCTAGAATTGTTGTGACTTACCTTCGGTTCCATTTATGGCACCGGCAGACGAAGACTTGATCGAGGAGATTGCCCCAGAGTTCGTAGAGCCTACATTGACCCAGAGGCTGCAGAGTTTTAGTTACTTTTCTGTTGGTGTGTGTGTTGTACAGTGTATTTTCTTTTCCGCATTTCCTTTCAGTACTTCCTTTATGTATTCGTGAGAGAGAGTACTGGTTGTTGTTGTACTTTAACTTGGACTGTAATAACGTCTGTACGCTGGTTTGAGTATTGTGGTACATCTCTGAGTTGTGGCTATGCTGATTTCACTGGTAAACTGCGGAACCTGCGAATAAACCAAATAAGTAACGGGCCCCCGAGAGCGGGTCGTAACATATATACTGCAGGAGAATACTACTAATAATTATGTTAGAGCAACAAGTTTCATACTATGATGTGTGTTCTATAAAAATATACGTCCACAATTGTGCTCATTTTAGACTCATATTATGACAACAGGTCAGATTTATTTTCAAAGTTTATTTGTCCTCGGGGAGTAGCGAAATATACATACAGGCAATTTGACTTTCGTCGTTTAGACTAGATATGTATATATTTTTATATGGCATAGGTTAATGCCCATTCATTTTGCAAAAAGCATTATGGGTCTTGTCTGAACTGCTGGTCTGATATTGGGTTGCCATTGCATACTCCATATCGAGGTACATCATATCTTCCCTTTCTCGTTTTTATTCAAGACTTCCCCTGTTTTCAGTCTTCCTTATTGTCGTTTATAATGAAGAATGATTATTGGTCTTACAAAGTAGACACATACAAGGGAAATGAGTTAGTCTCTATTTTTCCACTTTCTAATTTATGAGAGACTTGTAAAAGTCTATTTGAAAACTCAAGTATGGTCTTCGGGCCATTTTGATTGAGTCATTCAGTATTGTGTGGATATAGAATCATACTCTAGGGGAAACAATTACGTGGGTACGAAGTTTATAATTTCTCACTTATCTATTAAGCCACGACTTCGGGCGTACGCTTAAAAAATAAGGTTAGATTCAAAAATCATACCTTGTAAAGTGAGATTACTCAAAAGAGTTTGGCGGTGTTATGACAACTGCTGATGTCAATATTGGTTTATACAAACCATAGATCTGAGAGATCTATTTACCGCGAAATGCGTATTTCTAAAAGAAATCGCATAAATGTTTTTCGTATAAGCCATCGTACTTGTTAATTTTTATTAGTGTGAAAGGGTGTTGACTTTTGATTTGATTTTGAACTTCAGGTTCATTTTGGTTTTGAACTCCAGGTTCATTTTGTCAACTAGGATATGATGTTGAAATTTTTGAAATCATTATTGGTTTGTTGTCATAAAATATCGTCATGTCATGAGCACATCATACATATAATGTAAATCTAGTAAGCTAAAAAATTGTGCTCAATTAACCAAAATTGGAATAAGTATGATGTATACACATGCTATTTATATGCTGCATGCATTTAAAAAAAAATCTCGTCGCAGACATACAGTTTTGCTACAGGCATTAAACTATGTCATTAGTGATTTTAGCATGCTAAATAAAAATGTACATCACAGAGTCATTAAATATGCGGCAGGCATATAAATTTCTACACATGCATTTAATCATCACAGAAATTTTATAATGGAAATGAAATTTTTTCGTTTAATAATTATTGGACCACTGGGCAACGTCATACACCGTTAGGTTAGTTAACTAACGGCAGAGCGGTCGCAGGATCTTCCTAATTATTAAACGTGTAATAATCAAATAATCCAAGAAAAAATTGCGATGATTTGTAAAGCATTAATCAGATTATAGCGAAGGAAAATCGAATTTAAATCTGAAAATCGTTTGAAAATAGTGAATTTTCGGGGTGAAACCCTAGTTAGGGTTTTTGGTCGCGTGGATTGTCGCTTCAGGCGGCTAGGGTTTCCGGGCATGAGCGCGCACCGGGGGGGCCCGATACGAGCGGCTGCCGGGGGGGTTGGGGGCCCGCCGCTGCGGGCGGCGGGGCCCGCCGCTGCCGGCGGCGAGGGATGGGGGCCCGCCGCTGCAGGCGACGGGGGGGGGGGGGGGGGGGGGGTGGCTCCCGCCGCTGCAGGCGGCGGGTCTGGCCCGCCGCAGCAGGCGGTGGGGCCGCCCGCCGCAGCAGGCGGCGGGTCTGGCAGGCCGTCGCTGGCGGCGGGGCCGCCCGCCGCTGCAGGCGGCGGGTCTGGCCCGCCGTCGCTGGCGGCGGGGCAGCCCGCCGCTGCTGGCGGCGGGTCTGGCGCCCGCCGTTAGCAACGGCGGGGTGGGGGGGTTCCGCCGCTTCGGGCGGCGGGCGGGGGGGTTTTCGCGCGAGTTATTGGGTGGGATTCGCGTTCCGGCGAGAAGATCCCCTGGGGTTTAATGGTTTTTGGGGATAAAATCCAATTTTTAGTGGAAAAAATCCATTTTTAATCTCCAAAAAAGCGTTTTTATTGTAAAAAGTTGATTTTTAATCAATAAAAACGTTGATTTTCATTAAACAATCGATCCAATAATTTTGGATCTAGACATATGCGCATACGAATTTAGATCTAGGGAAAAGAATTACCTCTAGATCCTACCCGCCGGATCTAGCGACATTCGGTGAAGGAAGCCCGTTCGCGTCGCGTTCGTCCGTCGGCAGGGGTTCGGCTCAGCCTCGAGCGTGCTGATAACGTGTTGTAAACCATGGCGGCTACGGAACCCCGTAGCCCTGTATTTATAGTAATATGGTTACATAATGAGTGGATACCCACTAACGGGTTGGGCCTCGTAAGCCCGTTTATAACATTTTTAACTTAGCTCGATTTTCCTAATTATTTTTATTTTTTGGCCATTTTCCAAAAATTGTCCCCTCATACTCCATTCATATAATGAACTTCTAGGGCATTTTAGTCAAAACTACGTCACATGTTCAAGTCAGTCAGTTTCTTTTTTAAGATGAGTGTTGTTAGTTGTATCGCAAGTTTTTATGAATTCACCGTACCTTTAAATTCACCGCACTTTAAGATTATTTTTGTCTTTTTTGACACCCTTATTTCCAATTTTAACCATGTATCTTCCCATCACTCGTCTCCCCTCAATAAAACAATTGACGAACAACAAAACCAAAACCATTGACCAAAATTTATTAGATCGAATTCATGAAATCATGAATCGGTTTCACCGTTCAGCTGCGTCAAAAAGTAACAGCACTTAAATCTTAAATACTGGATAAATTATGATTGCACCGTAAAACCTCAAATTGCAATTTACCCAAGACACCATCGTTGCATTAAGTATTCAAAATGGTTTTGCATCAATTACTTAGGGCTTTTGCCAAGATCAAACAGTGCCTAATTATTTAAGCCAACAGCAACTCAGAAGCATGCAAACTTCACGAATTTCATTAGGCAACAATGGGTAGATGCGCGTATGTATTGGGTCTGTACGCACAATTTCATATCAAACTTATAAGAGCCGAGGGTAAAAAAGAAATATTAGCGGTGTAATTATAAAATCGCATATAATGGCAAACTTGTAAATAAAAATGCGGTGAAATTATAAGAGTCTGTGGTGCAATTATCGATACTCTTTTAAGATAGTCAATTGACGACAAATACCAACAATCTCCTCAAAAATTTCCTCCGGTGTCAGTAGACGTGAAAAGCCTCTTTTTAAGTTTGGGCTTCAAGGAAGTGCAGATCGACATGAGCTGGCCCAATAACTTACAGTGTTGGCCCAGCCAACGCAGCCCCAACCATTTTCTTCTTCACGAGCATTACAACAAACACGTTGCGCGCAACTCATTTCCCGCCTCCCGGTACCCCCCGAAGCCGAGAGATGGACGCCACCAAGATGGACAGCAAGAAGGATTTTCCAGCAATGGAGCAGCTCACGGCCATGGGATTCTCTCAAGAGCAGGCCTCCCAAGCTATCGCCGCCACCGGCCTAAACTCCACCGTCGAGCAGGCCGCCGATTGGATCCTAACGCAAGACAAAACCCCATCACAACCCTCCCCCTCCTCTCAATCCAGCCTCGATCGCTTCTTCTCCAGTCCTCGGCCCCTCTCGAAGCGGCCCAAGACCGCCCAATTCCAGCATCACCCGTCCCCTCTCTCCGACCGGATGCGGCCCACGTCCCTCGCCCACATCCTGGGCCAGGACCACCTGCTCGGCCCAACCTCCATCCTCTCCCCCTCCACCATCGCCGCCGGCCGCCTCCCCTCCCTCCTGCTCTGGGGCCCGCCCGGCTCCGGCAAGACCTCCATCGCACGCGCCATCGCCGCCTCCCTCCCCCGGGCCCACCGCTTCGTCTCACTCTCGGCCGTCACCGCCGGAGTCAAGGACGTCCGCGACGCCGTCGACGCCGCCCGCCGCCTCCTCCGCTCCCCCTCCGGCGGGGCCCGCACCGTTCTCTTCGTCGACGAGGTCCACCGATTCTCCAAGTCCCAATTGGACTCCTTCCTCCCCGCCATCGAGGACGGGTCCATCATCTTCATCGGCGCGACGACGGAGAACCCCTCGTTCCATCTGACGACTCCCCTGCTGTCCCGGTCTCGGGTCCTCGCCCTCGAGCCTCTCAAACCCGAGTACATCCTGACATTGTTGGAGAGAGCCGTGGCCGATCGAGATAATGGACTTCAAGCCTCCACTCAAGTTCCGGTCTCAGTAGATGAAGACGCCGTCGGCTTTCTGTCCGTTAACTGCGACGGAGACGCGCGGGTCGCCCTCAATGCGCTTGAGGTAGCCGCCACATTGGCCGTCAACCGACAGTCAAACACGGTGACGGTCGCCGAAGCGAAGGAGGCAATGCAGTGCAAGCACCTGGCTTACGACAAAGCCGGCGAGGAGCACTACAATCTGATCAGCGCGCTCCACAAATCGATGAGGGGGAACGACGCCGACGCGTCGATATACTGGCTGGCGAGGATGCTGGAGGCAGGGGAACAGCCGCTGTACATCGCGAGGAGGCTGGTCAGGTTCGCGAGCGAGGACGTCGGGCTCGCGGACCCGGCGGCGTTGGGCCACGCCGTGGCCTGCTACCAGGCCTGCCACTTTCTCGGGATGCCGGAATGCGACGTGGGCCTGGCGCAGTGCGTGGCGTATCTGGCACTCGCCCCGAAGTCGGTGGCGGTGTACAAGGCGCTGGGGGAGGCCAGGAGGGCGGTGAGGGAGTCCGGCGGGGGTAATGCGGGGGTGCCGCTGCACCTGAGGAATGCGCCGACGAAGCTGATGAAGGATTTGGGATACGGAGAAGGGTATGTTTATACGCCAGATCACCCCGAGGAATCGAAATCGCAGACATATCTGCCGCCGGGGCTGCAGGGCCGGCGGTTTCTTGACTGGCCACCACCTGAGCAGAAGCCACACTGAGCAGTTCTATAGCTAAGCCTTTCTTTTGCCTGTAAGTATGTTGATGATCAATTTTGCAAGCTATCTAAGCAAACATAATCAATTTCAGTGAAGCCTGTTAGCAAAAATCTTACTTCAAATTAAAAATCAACAGAAAGAGCCTTAAATTGCCTTCATCATTGTTATTAGCATCAACAACACCTACAACAAAATGCAGACATGAAGATATTTCTCACATGACACATGATACACATTGTTTTTCACATAAAACAGTGGTATTAAGCAAGAGATCAAGTTATGTGGAGCTAATAGCAAATTTCTGAAAATATTTCCCCATATGAAAGAGTTATAAGTCTTCATAAAAACATCAAGATATGAGATTGCCAGCAAATCACCACAAATGACAAAAGCACAGCTCTTGTATTCCAAGGCAATATATTCCTTCCTTCCACAAACCTCTTCCACTTGACTTTTTATGTTAATAAAGTGAGAGACAGTGAAGAGAAAACACTCTAAGTTGGAGCATCGCATCCTTTTGTTTTGCCCTCCAGAAACTGCAGCCAGAATATTGGCAAGACAAATTTGGAGGATCATATCACTTCTTTTTGTTGATGATGATTGCTATATACACAATAGAAATGCGGTGTATGCAATTATTTTTTTTTCCCGAAAAGAAAGAAGTGTCGTGACACTTCTTTTCTTTTTTGGGAAAAAAAAAACTTGTATACACCGCATTTGATGCGGTGTATATAGTCCGGCTCTTTTTTGCTTTGTTAATTTAATAATTGTTAGAACATGACAAATCGGGATGACCCCACAGCTAATGATGTTGGTGATCGACTGCCCCGGTAACTGAAACAAAATCTAACCTATAGTAGCAAGCCAATATGTATATGCACAAGTACTAACTTATTCTTTCAATGTGCTACTAGTATTCTAAACACCCCCTTTAAACTCAACGTCGGAACCAGTGGCGGAACCAGACATTTGGCTTAGTGGGGTCCCAATATATATGTATTTCTAGTGGGGGCCTAAAACATATACATACATATATACATACAAGCATATATATATACATGGAATTGCTATTTGCAGAGACCCTTTTGCTGAGTTCACAGCCTACGTATTTACAAGTTTGACATTAAAAAATTTTACCGAGCTCACAGACCATCTCCCCCTTCGCGTCGCCGTCCCTCCACCGCCGCCGCCGAGGACCCACCCTGTCGCCTCTCTTCACCGGCGGAGAAGCGGACCGCTGCCGCTGCTGACGGCTCACGTCACTCATCACCTCCGTCGTCCAACGGCCACGGCTGCTGCCGCTGATAAGGGAGATGGGGGCGGCGGCGGCCGTGGCCATTGGACGACGGAGGTGAGGAGTAACGTGAGGCGATGGCGGCGGCGACGGTCCGCTTTCCGTCGGCGAAGGGAAGCGGGGGCGGCAATGGGGTCCTCGGCGGCGGCGGCAGTGGAGAAGGGGGACGGCAACGCGAAGGGGGAGATGGTCTGTGAACTCAACAAAAAAATTTAATGGCAAACTTGTAAATAAGTGTTCTATGAACGCAGCAAAAGGGTTTGTGCAAATAGCAATTCCCATATATACATGTACACATACATATAATCTATTTTTTGTGGGGGCACGTGCCCCCACAACCCAAATGGCAGATCCGCCCCTGGTCGGAACCTTGAGTTTAGATGTTAATCCGGAATATGAGAATTATGATGTTACTCTAAAGCTTGTCGATTGGTGTTCTTGCCGAAAGGATGGAGTAAGCTTGAAACTTATTATGACTTGTAAGCAACTTACCGTGCCTTGTATTTCTTTTTCCTTCCCCAAATAAATGTGATTGCCTTTTGTGTGTTGAAATGGCTAATCCAATGCATGCATATCCAGTGGAATGATTGTGGCATCTTGAGTTGCTTCAAAGCAAGACCCAGAGCTTGGGCTTGGTGAAGGAGGGTGATTTGCGTCTGTGTGACGATTGTCTCCGTGCCCGGACACGTACTAGTAAAAAATAAACAAAACCCTAGTCTGTTGCGAGCTCATTAGAATCAGTAAATTCAAGATCTGAGGATCACCAGTCTGTTGCTAGCTCTCGTAGCCTTTGTCAACATTGTCTCTTGCTATAAACACAAAAGAAAACTACCTCTTTAATCATCAGTTCAAGCGGACTCCTTTATCTTGGCTTTCAAAAGCAGATGCTCCCTCAAATGTAAAAAAAGGCAGACATAATTTCCACGTCAGCTCCGTCCTTCAGCCAGTCACTTCAGGATCCGAGGCAAAGACTTGGACCCCAAAACCCTGCCACTGTACTTTCTTTGTCACGGGCCCCTCGTTTCTTCCCAAAATTAATTAAAGATGGTCAAAAAAAAATTTAGAACCCGCTCCAATGCAAATTATCACGATACAAAAATTCTCTCGGGTTAGCTCACCTCCCCTCTCACCAGGTTTGGTTGCTGGTTACAACCTCCAAGGGCTGCGTTTGCGGTTAGTTTATTTTGGCATGTTTTATCCACTCCCCACTCTCTCTCCTCCCCTCTCAGTCTCTTTCTACTAAGAAAGACAATAAAGAGAGAGAAGACGCCAATCAACAACACAAGCTTCTCTCTCTTCTCTCATCCCGCGCTCACCCAATCACAAGAAAACCGCTGCTATAAATAAAGCAAAAGCGTCATCCATTGCCATTAAAGAACCCCCCTCTCTCTCTCCCTTTCCCCCCTCGCGCATTGGTCCGATCCGAGTCCGACCGATTCGCCTCCTTCTCGTCGGTTCCGCAGGCTTTTGTTTGAGGTCCGATCGGAGTTTCGCCTCGATCGCGCTCGGTTCGAGGTAAGATTGGAATCTGCCGCGTCCTCCGATTCTTTTCTTCGAGATTGAGGTATTCGCTTTTGCATTTTGGCTCTTTTGGTTGTCTTTTTGTGAGGAATTATCGACAATTGAAGATTTATTTTGAATAACATTTTCGGAGGATTGCTAATGCGTGAATCCCGGTTTTTTCTTATTGCAGATGATGCCTACAAGATGATTCTACGCTTTGTTGCGTCGAATTTTTACAAATCTCGAAGATTTTGATTCTGAATGGTATAACTTGCATTGGACCGAGTAATTTGTAGCTTGAATTCTATGATATTGGTTGTTAGATTTGGCCTACTGTACTTCGGTTAAGGATAAATTTTGATATTGTTTCTTTTTTTTCCCATTCAGGTTTGCTGATAAAAACAATTCAAAAATGAACGCCAACAGACAGGTGGAGGTTCATTACATAGATACTGGGTTTCCTTACACTGTTACGCAAAGCTTTATGGATTTGTTTGATGGCCTTTCGTATGCTCAGGCTGATGTCGCGCTAACAGAAGCTTTGCAGGATCAGGTAGCTTGAGCAAATATTGCACATTACCTCTTAATTTTTAGCAGAAAGTTTTTAATTTGGTGTACTATATCTAAATTCGTGTAGGTTGCGTAACATTTTGGTTAATTGGCACAATGTTTGTTTTATAGATTGAAACATTTCTTCTTTACCTGTAATCATATTAAATTTTGCTTGGTGAAGTTTGTAAATGTAATGTGAACATATTACAATTTACTTAGTAAAATTTAAATATGTTTCTACTGGTAACTTGAGTTTCTGTACCTAAATTTGGTGCCTTCCACAACACACAACTCTGTTTGGGTTTGTTTGGATCATATCATGTGTCTATTATTATGAAGAGAAACTTAATTTGTGCTTTCCTTACTTTTTTGTTTCTACTTTTGCTCCTTGATACTTTAGTTGAATTTGTACATTTCATAATGCTCATTGTGACGTGTAGTGGTTGTGTTTATCAATTTGCAGGGAAACCCGTACTGGTCAATGATGCATGCAACCTCATATAAATACGGATTTTCTGGTTCCGGAAGTAACCCTTATTACAGTTTCAGTAACTCATACGAGATTAATGATTTTGTACCAAGGTTAGATGGAGGGAGGAGGGTTTGGGACAACTCTGCCTCATCAAACAGTTTAGACTTGCCACAGATAGTTTTGCATGAAGTAGAGGGCACAGATACAAGTACCAACACCATCACTGATGAGTGTAAGTTAGGTCTAACTCATCTCATAGTTCATCTTGCATGTTATTTTTGGACATCTTTTAATGGAAAGATTGGGTCTAGCATTATTTATTTCAGTGGAGGATATGAGTTCAAAGTCATTATTAGAACTTTAATTTTCATTTTTTCTAATAACTGGATTTTTCACTGACATGTCCCTCTATAATAATAATGTTCATCAATCTGCTGCTCACTTTTTCCCTTAAGCTATTGCCGCAAATGGTTGTCTTTACTGTTCAATGAGTTCATGTTTACTTTAGAAAACATACATTCGATTATCATTGTCTATATAAAGTTTTATATGGCCTATGCTGTCTGTTGTTTCTTCAAGGTGGGATGTATCTCATAGTCCTCTTTAGAACCTCCATTGCATATGCTCCTTCCAACCAACACGTGCCAAGTCACATACTGAAATTGTCTCGATGTATTCCTCTCTGAGTCATATTCAATTTCCCAAACAATCAGAAAAAAATGTTTAAACTCTTATTTTGCTATAATATGTTGGGCAATCCCCCCTTACTCAAATTGTGTCCAAGCATATGTCCAACACCACTCATGCTGGCTTGTGTTGAGAACTTTTGGCTTATTTAATCAATAATTCTGTTGACTTTTCCTAGAGAGCATGCATGAAATTGTTGTGTTATGCATGTCTTTGATATAAGACGATATAAGTTAAATGTTCTGTCATTCTTCTTTTACGCTTCTATGCTTCTATTATGCAAATACGAAATCTGTGTAAAAACACAATGACAAATAAATATGCAGTCTTATACGTGTTAGGATAAGTTACTAGTTGGTGTTACTAAGATATGTAATCTATGCAAAAGCTAGACAATGTGGTCAGACTGTTAGTGTTAAACATCAGAAGCGGTACGGATACATTACAAGGATATAAGACAATCTTGTTCGTAGGCTCCACATGAGCTTCTTGAAAACATCGGTAACTTCTCATTAGCTGTAGATAGAATGGAAGCACATCATTTAATCTATTATTGGCATATCATATCTACAATCATCTGGAAATGACAAAACTGATAATAAAGAGAGTCTGGTAATTCAGCACTGGTAGCTAGTAGGTCATAGAACCGAACATATTTCACACACACGCGCACACAAAATCTATGTATACAAATTTGTTCTCTTATAAGTTTGAAAGCCAGCTTTTGTATTTACAGCATTCGTTTGTTTGGAAATTTTCTTCTTGCCACTTGGCCGGAACAAGTCATTTTTGCTGAAGACTAAATATGCATTTTGTTCACACTTCAGTGAATGATTTTGAATGTATGTTCATTATTTTGCAGGCGTTCGGACTAACCATGACTCAAACAGTTCTCAGGTAATAAGATCTTCCATTTGAACTCTTAGTAACCGGCACTTCATCTCAAAAATCTTGTGAATCTACTTGCATGTCTCATTTCTTGAAGGGATATTTATTCTGAAGTGTTGACGAATCCTGCTGCCTATGCTATCAGCACAGCATATAAAATTGATATAAAATCTCTGCTGTATGGAACTCCTATCATTTTACGCAGCATACATGTTGGAAGGACTGACAGTCTAAAGTGTCCTGTGAGATGAACATAGTTTGTCGTGCAATCTCTTGTGTGTTGTCAACTAGGTCATGAAGTCAATATATAATTATTACCTGGATAATACCTTGTTAGAAGTAAATCCTGCTAAATGTAAGTGTATTCTAGAGGGATCTGTCATGATCAACTCACGAAGAACTTCTGAAGGCTACACCTGATAACATCATCTCTGGGGTTTCTCATAATCTGGCACCAAATAATACACATTGCTACATTCTTCTACGGTAATGTATACGTGGAACCTTTTCTGAGTGCTATGCATATAAATGTTAACAGAAATATTATATGAGGCATAATTACTTAATTAGTATCAGGTTTAATCAAATATTAGTAGGTAACAAGCCAACTAATTAAG
Organism: Scilla litardierei; assembly: GCA_030789695.1. NCBI lineage: Eukaryota > Viridiplantae > Streptophyta > Magnoliopsida > Asparagales > Asparagaceae > Scilla > Scilla litardierei. The sequence goes on along the minus strand of CM061142.1, from coordinate 658,584,732 downwards.
ATCATGGAAGTTTAAGTATAAATGACCAAAAAGTTGCCACCCTAAAGTTGTTATATGTGTGGGATGGAACTCTACTAGGTCAAATTACCTTTTTCGTTAAGTCATGATTACGGGGAAAAAGCAGGGTGAGGACTCATATTTTTTTGCTAAAAGAAAAATCCTCCTAGAGTACTTCATAAGGATCATGTTCCAATCCACATTTAATCTTTTTAAGAAATAGAAATGATAAGGGAAAATTTGGTGCAAGTTAGGCTTTATAATGAATTTTGCAATCAAGTTCTGGTGTAAGACTTATCTAAACTATAAACTTGATTGTTTAAGAACAAATGCCTATTTAGGCAGATAGTGAAAATATTTTTAGGTCTACTAACCTCTCAAAATGTGACGCCTACACGGACTAAAGAGTTTTGGAGTATTTTAACTGCATGCAATATTTTCCCCATGTTTAGTGATCTGGCCCAACATTATGACCACACTGCCAAACCCTAATGTCCAAGGTTTAAAATCTTGGTTTCGGACTCGGTATCGGCCAGTGGTTTTTAAAATGGTGTTGGATGTATAGGAAGTATCGGACGATACATATTAGAAGTATCTTGCGGTATCCGTTGCCTTATCTTAGCTTAAATATTGGTTGTTGTAGAGTTTTATCTATCCATGAATTATTTTCATCTCTGGGATATACCTTTCCCTTTTCTAAAACGCTATATGTACTCTCTCTATCACCACATCTATCTTTATGAAAGATATTATTTAAATCAAACTCTAAGCTGAGAATGAAGCGTTTGTTTTAATCCTAAAGATTAATGTTTCGGTGTAACGCCCCATACTCGGGTGCCGTCACTCATATTATTTTTTAGGTCTTGCAGTAAGTCAATATAAAGATAAACACGAAATATTTATAAAAGAAATGGAAGTATTCATTTTATTTCATTCTTTCAAAAGAAATACAATGTCTAAATCATAAAATGAACTACAATTCTCGACTAAAAAGTACTGAAAAGAAATAAAAGAAAATGATAAATACTCCTTCTAGAATCAAAGCATCAAAAATCCGTGTTTTCAACAGGAAACTTGGCTCGTACTGTGGAGCCTCCTTGTCCAACTGCTCGTCACCTAGCGAAAACAACAAAGAATTGAACAACTATTAATAAAGTAGATTAAACCTTTACTAAATAATTAATTATTTATCATGCATGAATTAATAGGCATGTAATGAAAAAGTTATAACAAGGAGTACTAACCTGTCATGGGCTAACAATGGTACATGTCCTAGCAGCAAATATGAAACAATAAAGTTTATTATGTGTCTTATAAAGGCGTGAAGTCCACCTTTGGACCAGGGTGTGACTGCGGGCCGAGTCCAAAAGAGGGACTAAAGGATCTTAGAATAGAGGGAGACGAAAAGAAGAAGATCCTCCCAGATAGAGACCATAAACATGGCTTCAATCGCTTCTGCACTCTCAATTATAAGTTTTCTCCAAACCTGTGATGTCAAGTGTGTTTGCTCTAATTCTAGGGTGTCAGGCATCGTGTTCATGTCTCTATCCCCTAAATTACATAATGAAGGAGTTATGAGAACTGCATTCAGGATGTCATGTCTGTGCAAGAAACAAGTCTATACGTATTATTTTACAATCATTTTTGCATAACTCTTAATATATAATTTGGTGAGACCAACAATTAAATTAACTAATCATGCACATATCCAGGCTCATATTCAGAAACCTAATCTTTTAACAATTAAAATCAACATTTTACAAACACACTCTAATACACATAATTCTATAATAACAATTAAATAATGAAAAGAAAAGGAAAACAAGCCTACGAATGATCAGATTCATGTTGGCACCTTTATGGGTTGTGGCTACATGTCTAGAGGGGTTGCTCGGACTAATGATTTGCATTCAAAGGTATCAATAGGACCGTAACAATCTAATCACTGCTTTATTAAATCTTACCAGTAACAGAATCAGCCTAATAATAGTATATGACAGCAATAAGCAGACATGAGAGCAATATGCATCATATCGCAGCATACAGGCAAACAGAACACCAAAAGGCAAACGAAAATAGAACACCAAAAGGCAAACAGAAATAGCAACAGCAGCCTGAAAAAATTTCAGGCAGTAGCAGAACATTATTCATCTAGGCATATGAAAAGCAGCAAGAGACAGATCTTGAAACAACATGCCAACAAGCAAACAGAAACACCAAGGGCAAGCAAACATGCAATTGAAATAACCAAGGGTAAGAAAACAGGTAACTGAAACACCAAGGACAAGCAAATGGGCAACTGTAACAACCAATGACAAGTAAACATGTAACTGAAACACCACGGACAAGCAAACATGCAACTGAAGCAACCAAACATTCAGAACATGTAGCCGGACTGAAATAGCAATCTACCCAACAAAAATCATCATGCAGCCAAGCAGAGAATCCGACAGAAAATAACCAAGCACACCCCGGCCATGCCTTCCCTTTGGCGGCTGACCACAACTAAGAATATCACGAAAGATTAAAATGAAAACATCAAACAATGGCTAGGGACGCCGTAGCTTAGGGTGGTGCCAAAATTACTCATCGGGAAGTAATACCCTTTAAGAAGTCCCCTGAATCATCATTTTCATCTCTATCAAAACCCAAAAAATTAAACAATTAAAAGTTTAATAGAGATTGAATCTACCTTCAAAGATCGTTCAAGAACTCTAAGCAAAAAGTTGATTTAATCAACTGGAAACCCCAAGAAACCAATCGATCAAAGCCGCGAGTTTGAAAGAGAATAAAGTAATTTTTGCTTAGGGCCTGTTCGTTTGTGTTTAAGTTGGGGTGAAAGTTGGGGAATTACACTGTTCATTCCATATTCCTCTACTGTTCACTCGTTTCAACTCCAACTATCTCACGCGTGTTCGTTTGGGTTTATGTGGGAAGCTAGGAATCTAGTCCTAGCTGGCAACGGAAGCCAGCAACCCAACAATCCCTGCAAAAAGTGGGGATTACAGCCGATGCCTCTGACAATGCGGGCCCACGTCTTATCGCTCTCCGCAAAATTCGCAGCGAGGCAAAGGTTTTAATTTTTTTATTGCCATCGCGAACGAAAAAGCGGGCCCACACCCTCTCTCTCTCCTTGTAAAAGTCCAAAGGTTTTAATTTAATAATAAAATTCGTGGACCCCACCTCCAACTTCCATAACATTCACAACCCACTTTCACTCAAAAAAACACAATAAAGTTGTGTGGGCCCCATAAAAAATTCTAACATCCACATTCACAACCCCACTTTCACCCAAAAAAACACAATACTCTACTTTCACAACACTATTCACTCATTTCAACAAACTCCAACTTCAACACAAACGAACATGCCCTTAACAAAAACCCTAGAAATCTCTTCGTATAAATAGGAGAAGGGGTAGATGAAGTAAACTTATCGCAAGTGAATCGGAGTTCGAAATCGATCAGATTTCCTTATGAAAGGATAACGCGTCATCGGATAGGGTTAGGGTTTTGAAACCCTATTGTCTCGCAGCCGCTGCTCACGAGCGAAGAGAGGACGAGGGATCGGGTGCTGGGCTCGGGTCGCTGGAAAATGAGTGCGAGGGGGGGGGGAGTATTTAGGTTTTAAGTGGAGGAAGCAGGCCGTGTGGGCTTGGGCCGTGCGGGGTTTAAAGGAAGGAAAAAAAGAATAGGGAGAAAGAAATTAAAGAAGAAAGGAGGAAATTAAAGAGTGGGCTTGGGCTCACACTTTGAAGAGGATGAAAAAAATAAGGGAAAAGAAAAGAAAGTAAATAGTAAGAATTAAATTAAATGATAAAAAATATAGGGAAATTGTAAAGAGTTTTGGGCCATTACATTCGGCCTTATATTATAACCAAAATGGTCCAATATTAAGTGTCTGGGCCAAACTTGAATTTTTCTCGATGACCAATAATTTGTTTCTATCACTGTTCAAAGCTGATTTAAAATGGCCGATATGTATCAATGTTAGTTGTTTTTTTTCAAACTTTGATTTTAACTATTAATTGAGATTCTTTTGGCCATTATATAGAATATGTCAAAATTCAAATTTTAATACTTCAAACTCCATTATTAATTATTAGTTAATATAGGTGGTATTGGCCTTTATCAGATGCATATTATTTGTATGCCTGAAATCCGATATGAAACGGATGATACGTCTTGTTATCGGCCGATATTTCAAACCTTGTTAATTTATGAAATGTGTGAATGGATATTGTATACAAGATCATATGTACTTGTTAATTTAGGAACAACCATGGGCCAACATACATTAGAATATGAAGCCTTTCAAATGCATGCATATCTGTGTTCTGGCTGTGGCATATGTTGATAATGTTCTTACTAAATGCATATAGTTGTGTTGGTACACCTGTTCAAGTCTCCTCCAGACTCATTTGTTCAGTAATAGCCATCCCGTGTAACCAACAGGGTGAGTGTTATGATTCCTTTTAACATGGTGGGTGCTAACAAGTGTGGTGTCTGCACGTATCAAAAAAAAATGGATCATTTCAAATGCACGACATTTTTAGTGATGCATTTCACTTTGCTACGTATAAAAAATACATGTATGACATGTATGGACTCCTGCAAAATCTAAGTAATACAATATTCTTTTGGGTGATTGCTTTTGATGAAACAAATGGCAAAAGAAATGGCCCATGCTTTGGTAGAAGAGGAATTGATTGGTGCAACAAATTTATAGATGGGTGATGATCTGGGCAATGGTGGAAATTGGCAAGACCTAAACGTAGCATATGATTAATAAAGAGGAGATAACCCAAATTAGGGTGATGAAACCTAATGGAACCTTCAAGATCTAATGATAATGGTTTATGGCAAGAAATTTAGTCCAGCAGAAAATCAGCTAAAAGAATAACCGATGAATATAATATACCAATGCCTCAAAGGTCTAGATGGTGGAAATTGGAAGAGAGCCTGATGACTAATTAAGTGGCAGAGCGATATATAGTGGAGTAAAAAAAGCTAGTAGATGTTACATTGATATGGAAAGAAGCAAGCACTGAAGCTTGTAATGACCATTTTGAACTATAAATGAGACATGAAAATGTAATACCGGAGTATGTTAGGGACAATTCTGTTTCTTCTCATTAAGCATATAAACCCAGATAAAATCATGCTGTCGGTGTGTCAGTCAAGGGCTTTCTGTAGTGTCAATCCTGATGCATCCAACCATGAATAGTATGGATGACATGATTAAGGACCTTTATGTACAATGGCATGAACGATAAAGATTATTCATAGTGACGAAGAAATATTTGCTTGAGGTTCCTACATGGGAATTTTTTTTGTAGCTTGAAAGTTTGACAAACTCCGTTGAAGAGGGAAAAATAAGGGTACAGAACATTGCATTTTGGAGCAAAATTTTAAGTCTTGCTACAAATTGTAGTTCTGTTATTCATTAGAGAAGTTCTATTCTTTTTTTATACAGGCTAGGGTGTCAGAAGCATGGTGGATAATCTTGCTAAAACCTTGGGTCCTGAAACAATCATAAATCCAAATAACCCAAAACGGTCCATAGCGTAGGAAAAACATATTTCAGATATTTTCAATGAAAGTTGCCCTCTCACATCAGACAAAAATCAACGGCGGGAAAAACAGAAGATCAGGAAAAAAGAATTACAACATAGCTTATATTGAATAATTTGGATTTAAGATTTTTTGAATTTTTGAACAAATAAATGACCCTCTAATAGAAGGGACTTAGAGCATCAATGAGAATGCGAGATCTAAGCCCCCCCCCCCCCCCCCCCCCCCCCCACACACACACACACACACACACAAAAGAAAAAAACTAGTTCAATATAGGCTAATTAGAGCCCATAAAACTATTCGAATAAGTATGCTGAACAGGAGAGAAACTAAGGCCTGAGATGCAAACTCTACCGCTAGGGGCAAAGGGAGTCTAAATAAGTTAGTGAGCTGAACCTAAAAACCCGGGGATAGTCTCCGGATGGACTGGACTTGCCACATGGTCACATGTATGCAGAGTCATTACTGGGAAGCATTGCTCATGTTCACTTTCCCCTTTTATTTTTCATGTTATGTGTGTTTTGGGGTTGGCGGTTCAGGTTGTTTCTTAAGGTCTCGAGAGTGAAACCATGTGTGAATTACCTCCTAAGGTGGTCTGATTTCCAAAGGTTGCCATGCAGTATCTTCTTATTCTTCTTCTTTTTCTTCATGTTCATGTTCCTTCTGTATTTAAAACGTGGCTTGCGGTTGGGTGGTTCTGGATCTTGCCCAAGTAGGTATGGGTATGTGGAGCCATCTCTTGAGAGCTGCCCAGGGTGTTTTGGCAGAATGATTGTTAGATGGTATGTGTTCTGGCATGGGAATGGCCATATGTGCGAAGATGAGTAAAGGAAGTAATTACTATTGCCGGTAACTTTTCAAGGGTAAACAAATTATGGGTTCAAAGTTTCAACTCAGGAGTTTTACTATGAACTCCAATATCTCAACTTGGAGAGAACTTTGCCTCTTCTGCATGGTTTGATTTGCCCGCAACTAAAGTTCATCAAAGTGAGGTTCTAGTAAATTCTGTTGGTCAAAATAATGTTTCAATTTGTTTGTTGTTGCTCGCTAGTGCATGGTGAAAATGTCACATCATTCATATTTAGATTTATTTGTGTAGCCCAGCAGCCACTTAAGGGGCTGATTACTGATGGCATATGCATAGACTGACATGCACAATTGGAAGTTTTATCATGGTCCTCTGTTACCCTAAGATTGAAAGAGCAAGAACAACTCTTGGTGTTCTTGTCTTATTAGAACATTGTACCAATACATGGTCATGTCAAAGAGACACTACATGAATGAATGCTTTGTGAAGTATATATTGAATACATCAAACAAAATTATAAAGCTTGACAGTAGGCAAACTGTTATATTTATGCCATGAGTCCATATCACCATGTCTAATAGCATATGTGGATGCCTATAAAGCATGGAATCCAAACAGACATGCAACAGTACAAATCCTTAAAAACAAGACATGGGGGACATGGTGAAAACACCATATTTATTATAAGACAGAGTTGATGTAGGATGGCAGTGATTTAAGTTTTGTGGTGGGAGATATGGAGGATTTGAGAAAAAACTAGTGTTTGAAGGACTTGAGCCTCGCACCCATACAAATTGCTCACCAACTCAGGTAAATCACACATGAGTTTTTGCAGAAAACTCGGGTTTATCAAAGTTGGCAAACAAGTCATTCCATTTTCTTTACCAAAAGTCCTATATACCAATTATATATAGCTAAAGAGTACTTGCACCATGTGTGTCACAAAATAAGATAAACTAAAATAAAATAAAACTTGAGAAGTCCAATAAAAGAAAGTAATAAAAAAGTCAAAAATAACTAAAGCTAAAATGACGTAAAAACTAATCTATCCATGCTAGATTCCCATCAAAGAGCTTTTGGAAATAGACACTATTTTCATCAACTCCAAAGTAACGTAGTTCATCATGGATCGATATCAAATTCCTGGTTGGAGAAAGTTCTACCTTGAGTTTTGAAATAAAAGAACTTACAGTAATAATGTTGGAGGTGATGTTTCAAAAGTATCGAAGAAATAGATAGAATAAAGCATAAAATCTGACAGCAAGTAGGATGTGAAAAATTAAAAACTATAGAATTAATTGTTTTATGGCATCGAAACATGAATCTGGGATAGATTTCCATTGAAGCTTTTATCTATTATTATCAAGATTGTTAATTCAAAGGCTGTATTGATCAATTATTTTGGTATTGACTTAATTTCATTTAGATTAGGCAGAAGACTCTTATCAGAATTGAACCCAAATTGTGTCTTAGGTGCAAACTTCTGCTTAGGATCTGATACTGGCTTAGACCATGGCTCTGATTCGGGCCTTTCATTCTGGATTAGCCAATTGCTCATGCTTGAGATCTAACTCTAGTTTAAATTGAGGCTCTAGTTTCAGCTTCGCCTCTATGATCGATTCACAAAGTGTGAGATCATCTACGTTAAAGGTTAGCTCTCAATCCAATGTGAAACCTAAAAAAGGGTATGCTAAAGGTATATGTCGATCCTTCCTAAGCCGTGCTTCTATTATGTCTAATGTGCACTAAGCTTTTTGTTGAAACGAGTTTGACTAGTCATAAGGCCTGTAAAAATTTGTTGAACTTCTCGTTGACATTCTCAAATACACAATCTAGATTTTGGCTGTCACTGTCACCGATCCAACGAAAGCGAAGTACTTCTATGAATGTAAGGTCCTTAGGAACTTTCATGGAAAACTTCCAAGTTTAAAGTTGAAAATGTCCATAAAATAGCTTAAAACTTAAACAGCTTTAAGTGGCTTTGGGTCAGCTATGCAGTTAGCTTGGATCGGCTCATTTGGTGCTGGCAAATCAAATTTGACTTGTTTGAAGCTGACTTCACCTTTGATTGGATCTCATGGTTGCAATCTCATGTGCAAGCAAGGGTGATGAAGGAGACATGATGAGATGAGTCAGATGACGACGGAGATGGCATGATGGTGACTATGTGATGACGGTCATGATGTGATGAGGATGGTAGAAGATAGAGACGTGAGAATAATTGAGTGAAGGAGAATTTATTTACAAGTATGTAAAGGACGACAATGGTGGTTGCCTCAGACTAAGAAGATGGTAGATTGGATGGCGATTGGATGGCGAAGGCAACAACATTGCAAGGAGGGTGCAACAATGTGGTTGTTGGTAGGAACATATAATGATAGGGTTTTGAACGATGACAAGGGTTGATATCAGCATGATCTCTAGGTGACAATGAGATTCGGAGGGTCTAGTTGTGGTTGTTGATGGTGGTTAGCTTGAATCTATCGAAGATTGATGACGATGCAGTGTTAAAGGTGGATTTTTAGATGTTTGAAGATGGCTTTTGGTTGGGTTCTTGAGAATGGAGATGGGTTCAGTTGAAGGGGATGCTATTTTTAAATGAAAATCAAAGGAAAGATGGAAAAGATGGAATTTTGGAATAAGAGATTTTTGGCCTAAGGACGATATTGATTTAGGCATTGTGGCAAGGAATTTGAAGGAATAAGGGAAGAACTATGATGTGATAAAAATCAAGATACAAAAAGATTTGGGCCTCATATCCTAGTGAGTTGCTTACCAACTGAGGCAAATTACATGGAAGAGATTTCACCAAAATCGAGGGCTTCCCAAAAGTTGGCAAAACAATTCCATTCCATTCATTCTTTTCCAAAGGTCTCATACACCAATTATTTATAGATAAAGACATACACCAATTATTTATAGATAAAGACTACATGCACCATACATGCCGAAAGATAAATAAACAAAATAAAATAAAACTATAAAAGTCTAATAAAAGAAAAATACTAAAAGAAGGTTAAGTAACTAAATTAAAATTACAACAACTAATCTCTATACACCGAATTGCCATCAAAGTGGCTTTGAAATCGACATGATTTTCATCAACTTCAAAGTAATGTAGAACTCGATTGTGGATTGTTTGGTATCAAATGTGCATGCATCCAAAGCCCTTCTACTCCTATAATATTATGAATTTGCAAAATGGTCTTTGGCTTGCCAATTTATATTGAGTACATTCATATATCCCATTTTCTGGATCGAAACCTATCTAAAGTCATCATAGTTTTATGCATGTCAATACATTTTCACAACCTTTTCCAGAACTATCAATCGGTGATCTATATATGCAACTAAACATTTCAAATATAAAAACTCATATAATGTGAACAAGTGTATGTGTTATATATGACATAACAACATGTGTACAAAAAGATTGTGGAAACTGTTCTAAGAAGTGCCCAAGAAGTTTCCAAGAACTGTTGACGTGTTCGACGCATGTATAATTTGCCTGACGCGGATATTGCTTCATGATAGAAGTACCGAAACGACATGGATGCTTATAAGAACTAACATCATCATTGTAGTCGTCAAATGAGTCTATGGCTGGACATGATTACACTACTATCAAATTATCAATCATGTTGCCACCATCAACAAGAAAAAAAGGGGAAAAAAATAATAATAGAAGTACCAAACAGCACCGCTGAGCGATCTTACTATGTGAGCTAGAAGCTATCTGGCTGGTTATGATGTATGTAACATAGTATGCACCTCGCATCAGTTATTTACTTCAATTTCATGGCTTCCATGTGATGTATGCGTAAATACATATATTTAATTATATGAGTGAATTTTATTTATTTATAAGTCTTTAGATTTGAGTTTCTAATGATTGTGTTGGTTACTACTATGCACTGAAGCAAGTCATTTGGGAGGACAATATTGATCCAGACAATATGACTTATGAGGTTTGTTCAAATTTCGACCATTTACTTAAATATTGCTTGTAAATTTCTCTTTCTTGTGCACTTTTTATTTTCTGTAACATGCTTGCATTCATTTACCTGTGCGCTTGTGCAGTGTTCCATGTTCTAGTGCAGATATTATGGGTTTTTACATTACTATTTTAAAGAATAATTGGCGTAAAGTTACAATTTCACAACTGGTTTCCAAATGTGCAATGTAATGTACACTCCAAACTCTTTGGATCTCAAGAGAAGCATATGTAACAATTTAGCAAATATCCGAATGCACAAAATGATTGTATATCTATGCTAGTTTCACTAAGTTGATTGTGGACGACAAGAGAAAAGAAAGAAGTCTTTACCCTTTTAGCAGATCCAGTGAATTCACCAATGAGTTTAAAGGATTTTAATGATTTAGTGATGGGCGTTAGCTGACATTTTCTGTTCCTCATTCTCACCTCTCTTTTTAAGAATATACTGAAGGGATTAGTTTAAAAACATTATATTATATTACTTTTACATGAATAGTTTTATCTTTCATTTTTATCTGAACAGATATTAGCTTTTTGTAAAATCATCTAAATATGCACTATCTCCACTAAATAAAAATATTAGCTGGTTTATTTCTAAGTAAGCTTATCGTTTGTTTGTAGATCTTAACTAAATAATTTTCATGTGCATCCTGTGTTGTGGATAGTCAAAATTTTAATTGGTCAACCCTTGAGTTAATTTTATGGCCAAATTCAAAATTATATACTTTAATTACAAAATTATTTACTTTAATTAACCAACATGCTCTATTTCATGTTAACATGACAAGTGACAGCTATTTAATAAGACGATTGATATGATGTTGCGTCGTATTGCCTGTAATAATGTAATTAGGGATGAAAATGGGCCAGTGCCCGATCAGGCCTACTACCGGCCTACTACCGGTCTCAAAATTTTTCAAGCCTTAAATTTAGGCTAGGCATTGGCCTCGGTGCTCGGGCCAACCCTCGGGGCGTCCCTATGGCTTTTTGGGCCGGTATGAACCAAGTTTTTTCTACAAACTTTCAAAGAGTAACAATATCATTAGAATTTTTTTAACTAAAAAACTTATTTATAAAAAATTTAAAATTTTGAATTGAGAACAACCAATTTAGATAATCCATTTGAAATAAATATAAAAATTAAAGAATGAAATTAGATTAGTTAAAAAACCTAAATAAGTTATATTTAAGAGAGAGAGTATGTTTATCATGTGAGGTTATAATCTATTCTATAAAATAGGGATGTTATCAAGAGAAATTGGATAAGAGAAATTGGTCAAGAAAAATTGGATAAGAGAATTTGGACAAGAGTATATACATACATATATATACATATACATACATACATATACATACATCTATTCTATAAAATAGGGATGGTATCAAGATAAATTGGATAAGAGAAATTGGACAAGAGAAATTGGATAAGAGAATTTGGACAAAAGTATACTTATACATATATACATATACATACATACATACATACATATCTATTCTATAAAATAGGGATGTTATCAAGAGAAATGGACTAGAGAAATTATATAAGAGAATTTGGACAAGAAAAATTGGAGAAGTGATGAGATTTTGAGAGATACGAGAAGAGGTGTGGAATTTTGTGATGAGATTTTGAGAGATAAGAGAAGAGGTGGGAAATTTTGCACATAAACCCCGGGTTTTGCATTTTTGCCCTTGGACCCTCCCCACACACCCACCCACCCTTTTTATTCTCCCCCCTTCCCGACCATTTTTTCCCAGTCCACGTGCACGTGTGCACGTGTTATTTGCTAGTATATTTATAGATTATTGAGCTTGCATATATTGTAATCATGTATTGCAGCATGGGGTTTGATGCAGGTTTTCAATGGGTCAGGTTAGGGCCAGGCCTTGGCAGGGCCTAGGGTCCGATCCAACACCGGCCCTAAAATTAAATGGGCACAACATTCGACCCCAACCATATCCATTTTTTGATAGGGCCGGGGTGGGGGCTGGGCTTTTTTGGGCTGAGTTGCAAGCCTGTATGCCATCCCCGTCCCATTTTCATCTCTACCTGCAATTGACATCATTTAAATGTTTGTTAATTGCAGCATCTCAAACCGTGACATGTTGACATGTTGAACACCAGATGTTATCCATTTCTGTTTTACTTTCCCCAAAAATATTGCATCTGATATGTGAGTCGGATAGGGAAGACAGCAGCAACATTGTTTCTGCCAAATGATTTTTTGTGCAAGGAGTAAAAAGCTCATTCATTTTATATGATAATGTCACACTATCATCCTGATCAGCAATTTACTTGCAGCACAATGCCATAGCTTACAACATAGCCTGTGGTGACAACATCACTATACTATTGAATAGTTTTGTATCTAAATTCTTCCTAGTCATTTCTTAGGGAGCCATCACTCATCCTGAGCTAGTAAATAATTTGTTTGATTGGTCATTTGACACTGAATTTATCAGTTCTGAAGTATGTTAGAAACGTTTCTATTTAACCAAGTGATATATGACTGAGTCCATATGCATTGCTATTTGTTGTGTCCAGTTCACTTTGACTGACAAATGCGAACTATTTCTATCAACAGGAACTGCTAGATTTAGGCGAGGCAGTTGGAACTCAGAGCCGAGGTCTTTCCCAGGATAAGATATCGTTACTTCCAGTGACAAAGTACAAGTGCAGTTTTTTTTCAAGAAAAAAATCACGTCGGGAAAGGTACTCCTTCCCTCTATCCCTCCCTCCATCTGTATGTGTACCGTTTGTACGCATGCATGAGCTTTTTTAAGGGACATGAGTGTGATAATCTGTCACTATCACCACCTTCTTTCCCCTCTCTCATTATGTTCTCCAGTCCACCACCATCTATTCCATCGTCAAAACCGCCATCTTCTTCTCTACATCCATCATTATATTTATCAAATTTTATCTAGGGTTTCTCATTTAATTACCTTTTCATCTGGAACTAATCAAAATTAATGTTAATTATGAGTGATAATGGAGACGGGATCCATTTTTTTAACAAAAAAGTTAGCGCTGCTAGCTCTCAGGGGTTGTAGAAAATGACAGTATATGAGGGTAAAGTCTTGAACCCTTGATAGTATGGGGGTTGTGACTAATTAACCCTTTGTAATATTTTGTAATGGATATTCATATACTGGGAGTTGGTTGGGCCAGGGTTAAAATAAACCATGCCCTAGGCAACCCCAACCTGAGCCCAGCTCAATAGTCCCTTTGGGTTCAAGTTGGGCAGGCCTAACCCTGACCCATTTTAGGGCCAGCTTTAATTGCAGTCCTGAATTGAACCATTTTCCACTTTATTGGAGCTTCGCTGACATTCTGTTTGTGATTTGTTCCTCAGAGGATGTTACATTCTGTGCTTTTTATCCGAATGAAAAAAAAGGAGTCGAGAAATTGTAGGGGATGAAAAATTATAGTGTTATATTCTGAAGGTAGGAACTTGTGTATATACCTGCACTATGTAGCCTCATAGTATAGGAATATTTTAGGCGTGCAGATACCACCAAGACTAATTAAGTATTTCATAGTATTTGCTTTCTCTTTCAAGCATTTACACTTAAGAGGCCGACAGCGCACTTCCGAAAAAAGTTCACCACACATACCCAATTGACCCACCATTATTTATTCTCTAGCTACTATTAACCTTCTGAAATCTTGATGCTCGGAAGACAAATGGGGGCAGGAGATGTGTTAACACACACACACACACACACACACCCCCCCCCCCCCCCCCCCCCCCCTCCAAAAAAAAGGAACAAAAAAAAAAAGGATGGAACGATAAACATGCATTCCAACTCTAACAATAATTCGAGACATGGACCAATCAAGATACTAATTCGAATATGGAAAGATGTAGATGAATGTGTAATACTTAAATTCTTTCGCGATCTTCTGCAGGTGTGTTATCTGCCAGATGGACTACAAAAGAGGGGATAGGCTGATGACCCTGCCTTGCAAACATGTGTATCACTCAGGCTGCGTCTCTAGATGGCTCAACATAAACAAGGTAAGATAAGCTGAGATTCCTACCTGCATCAAGCAAATTTCAGTTTGAGTATACAACAGTCACATGCAAGTGCTGATCATTGTTCGCCGAACCTACACCCCCCACAGGCATGTCCAGTTTGCTTTACCGAGGTATTTGGTGAGGAACCTGCACGGAGGTAAAACATCTCGAGGGCAACACCTGGATTGCATTCAGAGTATATTTTCTCCGCTTGAGCCTGGTAATCGCCGGAATGATTAATTTTATCCACATTGGTCTAGCTTCTCGGTAGAATAGAATAGTTGCAGGTTCTTAAATAGGTAGGTTGTAATGGGTTGATTTGGACTGGCTTTCCATTTGTGCCACACAAGGTTTAGATTCTGTAACATCTATACATGCAGCAACCTGTGAAAATCTTATACGAAATATCTGCGTCTGCTTTCTATTCATTGGCATCTGCAACTTAGGCTGACCATGCTACCACAATATTCTACACAATATTCGATCGTCAATCTCCGACAATGGTCGTCCTGTCAAGTTCAACCCATACTGGCTATCCTACAATGCTGCACGTTGCACCGTCTCAACATATGTGGAGGTCTACTTTTAGCTTTACTGGTTTTACTTTTAGCTTTGTTTCATTAAAATCTTATTAACGGATTGCGGAGAAGTTTGTTCTTCTCATGTTTATGCTCAAAGAAAAAAAAGAAAGAAAAAAAACTAAGAGAAAAAAAGACAAACCAGTGACCTTCCTAACTTGCCTGGCAATTTTCCTTGTATGCTAAATTTCTCTTTAACTTTCCGTTTCCATTTCAAATTTTAATTATTTCGAGTAGGCATTTCCTATTCTTGTTCCAGCTGCTACATTCTCGATATTTCGAAATTAAAATTCTTTCTATTAGAAAATTATAACACTTATTTATGGCAAATAAGAAACTTATTTACAAAGCCAAATTTTATTTTTATTTCCTATTTACGCATAATCTTAAGCCAAACAAATTAGAAATTAATTTATCGAAAATTGGCTACCACAATACAAATAAGAGTACTAGCCCAAATAAACATATGACATGAGAAGCATCTCCTCATATACAAGACACGAAGTGGGGTGGTACAAGCTCACATGTGCATGTATTTTTTGTACAACCCTACTTTTT
Organism: Scilla litardierei; assembly: GCA_030789695.1. Classification (NCBI taxonomy): domain Eukaryota; kingdom Viridiplantae; phylum Streptophyta; class Magnoliopsida; order Asparagales; family Asparagaceae; genus Scilla; species Scilla litardierei. Next base: position 658,569,199 of record CM061142.1, on the reverse strand, counting down.
ATGTCTTGGTATATGATGAGATGCCTTACATGTCATATGATACTCATTATTCTCATATGACACCAATTATTCTCATAAAAATATTACCGTTCATATTTAAAGCTAAAAAGTTTAGAACACTTTGGGTTCCTGCTCTTCTACCCACACGGCCACACGCCTACCCACTTAACCGCTTAACACACACTCTCCCCTATTGGCCCGCGATCCGAGACCCAGTTGGCGACGTCAGCCTTTCTCCGGCGATGTTGGTGAACGTGACTCGATAAGTGAACGGCAGACCAACTGTTCGATGAAATGTCTGACTCATTCGATAACGAGCAAAGGTTCGGTTTTTGCTCTTGCGGTCTTTTCATTCTCTGTCTCTACATGTTCCATGCTTGCTTGCAGCTAAATATGCAACTAATTGTCTCGATTTATCCTTTTCCAGATTCTAGTTTTTGTTACAAACAAAACTTGCTTAATTTTCATGTAATTCATATGAATGGTAGGTGTGGTCAAAATTTTCATGCAAGGTGGGAAAAAATTGTGAGTGTAAGAAAAAAGAGCTATGGTTGGTATAATGGTAGATTGTTTGGGTTATAAGAGTGAGAGCTTGAAATGGAATTGAAGTGCAAGTTGTGGCAAGTGAATAGCCAACGAAACAGTCAAGAGTAAGGGGGAAAGAAAGCTCTGTATTGTTGTATTAGCAAGTGAAATGAAATTTACCTGAGCACCTTTTCTCCTACCTATAGTACTTAGCCTCCTACATACCTATTCATTTTTATTCGTAATGAATTGCACAATTAACCAACTTTGATGTCAACCGTTAGGGTTTGATATCGATTGATGGCATCTGATGATACAGTTGTTGGGCTTCTATGTCCACTTGATATGCTTATCAAATAAACAATCGCCCCATAGAATTTCAAGAATCGTTGAACCAACGAGCAAAACTAATGGCTTTCTCTACAAAACATGCAACATAAGCAGTATATATAAAAAGTAAGCGTAAAACAAAAGCCAAGCATGTACATGACACTAGATTTATACTGATTTCACTTAATTCTTGATGTACGTCCGTTGGAGAGATAACTAATACTTCAATAATCTTAAATTATAAAGTATGAGACTTGGTTCAAATGAAAATCAAACCCGTTAAGAATTTAGAGAAGAAAACGCTCCCTTGGCTTTCAACTAACCATCTTTTGACCCCCTCAGTTTTCCATCTGTATTGTAGTATTTCTACAGTTAGATGCAAATTTTTACGAGGAATTTGTATCAAGATGTAGGCTAAATAAGGGATTAAATACCCTTAAAATCCTAATAAGTCTGATGAACAATACTGGATCCTGGTCGAAATTAAATTCCAACCTGCTACCAGCTGTCGCTCCACATTTGCTCGTAGTTAGCTGTCGGATCCAGTGTTCAGTCATTAAGATTTCACTGTGTGGTTGCTGCACACTCCATCCCCTTTGCTCACGGATGCCCACGATTACGCTGTGTGGCCCACGCAACACACGTGTTGCGCGTGTGGGCCGTATGCTTTATTGTGTGGGCTGCACTGTACGGCTGAAAAATGCAAAAAAAGAATTGGGTTGGGCTGCATTGTTCATACATCTGGGCCGTCAAAAAATCCGAATGTAGGATGTAAAAATCTAATGTTTGGGCTTCCAAAAATCTCTAAAAATTTCTGTTAAATCCTAGATTTATCTTGGATAATTTTGAATATTTTGTATCATATTTTTCAGCACTCCACCTTAATACAAATACGCTTCAAAGGTTGAGCCAACTCAAATATCCAAATTCTCCACCTTCAAAAGTAACCACTTCACCGTGAGACCAGTGTACTTGGCTAGTGAGTTTCGAAATAAGCATTACCGACTAATCAAGTATCCAACGAACCCCCTTACAAAGGTGAATCTCCAAATTCACAACATTTCCTGAATCCATGTACTTGAAGCAAACTGTATTGTCTCTCCGAACTACTTCATGGCACACTAGTATCATTTTAAGGAAAATAAGTTTGAGATCCATTAAAATTTTTCCATCAACTTATCCACGGGCGGATTCTCCTTATGAATTTTGAGGATGCACTATCATATCGATATTTTTCTTAGCATACATCCTACATGAGTTTGCGAACAAATTCACTGCATCTGTCACATCCATATTAATCGTACGAACTCCATGCACATGTAATGTAAATACCAAATTCATGTAGTTCTTGTAGCGAGCTGGGATCTTTATGGTACATTTGATCCATTTGATGTCTTCATAGCATCCTTCTCTATCGTAACCTTGCGACATATAGAATACAATGCTTCCAAAGAAACTATTAACTTTCTTAGTTTTGAAACATGCCACTCGTGAATGAGTGTACACACCACGCCATCGAATATATTTCCTGATTCTCACCGAATTAACTCCAACAACCTTGCACACGTCATTGATACCCATAAAGACTTATGGATTATTCTTCATTTGGTAGGTAGAGAAGCATTCTTTATTTAGCGTTATGCAGAATGACACCCGAGAATCCATGACCCATGCATAAGTTCTAACATCTAAAAAACTTACTGTGATCACATTGTAGGCATCTTCTCTCCTAACCTCTGATGTCTGCATAACTGCATCTAACGAAGATGTGTTCACGTCTGCCTTATCTCTGTTCTTCTTTGGGTATTCTTTCTTCTAATGTTGGGATTTCTTACAAATATAACACGATATACCTCTAGTTCTTGATCTTATTATCATTTTATTAACGTCTCTTGTATTGCTATGTCTTGAAGTAAATAAGCCATAACTGTTTAAATCTTCTTCACTCAAATCAGCTCTTACCATTTGTTCTCTTAACACCTAATTGCAGAGCCCCACATTCACATCCTCAAGACTAAAAGTATCATGTAAACCATAATATTAAGGAATATCATATATCGCTCTAGCAATGATAGGAGGAGGATCATTGCCTCATGCTCTGCCTCTATAGTCAATTCAATAGCCATCATCTTCATCACTACATCGTGAAATGTATCAAAGTGATCATGTAATAAGTTATTATCTCACATCTTGAATGCGAAGAAAGTCTTCAGCAAAGATAGCCTTTTACTATGTGACTTTTTAGGATACAACTTTTCTAGCATATTTCATACTTCTTTAGTTGTAGTCTCATCAGACACCTAACAAGTCACCTTGTATGATAAGCTTAACTAGATGGTTATCATAACCAAATTCGTCATCTTCATCTTCTCTCTCTGAGATATCTGTCGGTAAATTATCTATGTCATACACTACAATATGGACACGATTCTTGTTCAAGATTGTCTTCATCTTCTACTATCATTACTTGAAATTATACTTTCATAACTTGAAATTTTTCTTCATATCAAATTTCTTAATTTTGTATTACGCTCCTCCAACTGTATGCATATGAATCACCTGTATCGAGCTCGAACTAATTGTTTGTTCTGTTGCACTGCTCTTTGTAGAAGAACTCTCCATCATTACATGTAACTTGATTCACGAACCTTACTTTGATACTAATTGTTGGGCTCTGATACTAATTGCTTGGTTCCAATACCAATTGTTGGGATCCTATCCACACTTGATAAACTTATCAAATAGATAATTATCACGTAAAATTTCAAGAATTGTTGAATCAGTTAGCAAAGATAATAACTTTTTTTTACAAAATACGCAACGCACGGAATATATGTAAAATAAACGTAAAACAAAAGAAAAAGACGCATATTTCATTATGATCTATACTTGTTCCATCCAATTTTTGGTGTACATCCAGTTGGAGCGATCTTTAATATTTCAATAATTTTGGATTACAACGAATGATGCCTAATTTAAGGGAAAACCAAGCACGCTAAGAATTTGAAGAAGAAAATAATGAACAAAACTCTCTTAGCTCTAAAAGAACACTCTCTTGACCATCTTAATTTTATAGATAGTTGCAAATTTTTCTAAGAAATTTGTACCAAAACTTAGGCTAAATATGTGTTTATGTACCCTTAAAAATATTAACGGGTCTAGGGAACAATACCAGATCTTCATTGTAAGCGGATTCTGATCCGTTACCATCCACTGCTCCGCATCTGCTCGTAATCAGCCGTCGGATCCCGCATTCGACCATCAAGATTTTGTTGTGTGACCGCTGCACCATCCATTCCATCTCGTGCGCGAATGCTTGGATTGGCCTATGCAGCATGCACGCCCTGTGTTGCATGCGCGGGCCGCCACCGTAGGTCATGTGTAGTGTGCTTTACTGTATGGGCTACACTGTGCGGTTGAGAAGACATGGAAAAAAATCGCTTGGGCCCATTATTCGTCCATCTGGACCGTCAAAAAATCCGAATACGGGCGGCAAAAATTCAGTATTTTGAGCTCTAAAAAATCTTCAAAAAATCTTCAAGAATATTGATAAATTCTAGATTTATCTTGGATAATTTTGAGTGTTTTGTATCACATTTTTCAATTATGATAAATTTGGTTAGTATTATAATCATTACATTTGCACTACAGTTTAGTTTAGTTAACGTACAAACAAGAGTCATTAAAAAAGGTTCATTCTCGGAATTGGTTGGATGTCGGCTTTGGGCTTTGACTTCCAGTTGTTTAGTAAACATGGATTCACACCACAAAATCCCATTTTTAATTCCTCCATTTTGAAACATGATTTGAACAAATTTTATAGGTTATCGTTGTACCCTTAAGTTTATATCAAATGATTACAATGATTCTTTTTTTTCCTTCTTGGTAAGCAGTATCTTTATGTTAAGAGCGTTTGTCGTCAACTTTTAGAATGCTTCACCTCCTCCATCATTTTCCGCATCCGTCGTGATATATGTCTTGCTCGAAAAATGAAGGTAGAATGGACATCTGTGGATCATACTAGCATTCAATTTAAAAGGGAAGCAAAACCCTTGAATTTCATTTTAGAGTGTTGGGGGGTTTTCCACATTTAATAGTCCTTTAATATCTTATTGTATGTTGTCCTTCAAGAAATTGACGGGCTTCTAAGTTTGATCGTTAACAAGGAGTATTATGCTGCTATTTAATTGAGTAATTGCATGTGCTTCTAGATTCAACATTAATTATTTTGCTAATCTAGAAAGTGTGAATAGAGGATGTCCACAAGGCATACTTTTTTTTAGTTTTTATTGGTTTTGTGCTTATAGAATTGGTTAATCTTTTGTTAATGGTTAAGTAAGACATAGCTATTGCTTCTCATTTGAAAAGAATTAAATAAAAACACTTAATTCTTAACTCTCTTTTAGAAGTCTTGTCAAACCTACAATAATATGCAAGCTTTAGAGCATAGTTATACTAGGAAGCTTATGTCTTTGCATATTGGCTAGATGGCATATGGTGGAGATGGTTATATACTATGAAATTTAATCAATGCATTCAGTTGCAAGGTTGAAATCTAGATTTGCAGCAAATGGATATTCTCATGTGTGTAGTATTAACTATCAGGATACATTCACTCATGTGACGAAAAATAACCAAGACTACTTATGTCTTTAACTACAAACGATTGGTCCTTGCACCAACTTAACATCAAGAATACTTTTCGTCATGTTATTCTTATTGAGGATATTTATATGAAGTAATCATATGAGTTTGTTGTTCAGAAAGAGTCAACAAAGGTGTGTCATTTGAAGCACACATTGTATGGTCTAAGAAGTCTCCATATGCTTGGTTTGGAAAGTTTGCTTCTGTTGTCTAAAGATTTAGTTTACACCGGGTCTAAAGCGGACAATAGTATGTTGCTGATATAATGATTACAAGAAATGATATACTGATATGATTTAGGTTAATCGTATCAAAAAGCTCAGGTTTTTAGTGGAATAACGAAAAGAAATTTAAAGTGGAAATTGGAATTTGATAATAAAGAGACAATTTGATCTAAACTGGAGTAGATCTTCTCCCTAGCTTGAAATAATGGATCAAGCCTAATCCCCCAAACCCTAGTCGTCAAATGACGATTGTCTCAATATTTCGATAACTCACACAATTAGGGCTAAGCCCTTTAAATACTCTCTTAACAAATTACTAAGCACACAGACAACTTAAACACATAGATGGTAGTACATAAAGCAAAACTAGGAAAATACTAAGTCGATCCCACGACCACTCTCACGTCCGAATCCTTGCGCCTTTTGCGGTACACGACCACATCATTACTCCCCCCCAAAAAATCGAACCTTGTCCTCAAGATTGAAATCTGGGAACTGTGCTCTGATGGTGTCCTCCAGCTTCCACGTAGCCTCGTGATCGGGCAACCCCGTCCATCGTACCAACACCTCTCGGACACCACCCTCAATGCGCTGTACCTGTAGAATATCCTGGGACTCCATAAATACCTCTGAATCAGCTATCAAAGTGGGTGGCAAAGTGGCCACCGGTGTATGTGCTCCAACCGTCCGCCGTAACTGAGAGACATGGAAAACCGGATGCAATGACGATCCTGGGGGCAATGTCAACCTATACGCCACGGGCCCAACCTTCGCCTCTATCTGAAAGGGCCCGTAAAAGAGGGCAGCTAACTTTTCATTTCGGCGCCGTGCTAGTGATCTCTGACGGTATGGTCTCAGCTTCAGATATACCGGGTCTCCCACCATGTAGTCAACCACTCTGTGGTGTCCATCCGCCTTTGCCTTCATTAGCTGCTGAGACCTCGTAAGGTGCTTCTTCAACTCTTCCAGAATTCCATCTCGCTCCACGAGGTACTGGTCCAACTGCGATACGGGTGTCGACCCTCTATGATAGTGGATCAACGCAGGTGGGTTCCTGCCATACAAAACCTGAAATGGCATCGTCTGGGCTGCAGAATGGAAGGAAGTGTTGTACCAGTACTCGGCCCATGCCAACCACCGATACTAACTCCTCGGGCAATCTTACACAAAGCAGCGAAGGTACGTCTCAACGCTCCTGTTAACGACCTCCGTCTGTTCATCCGTCTGGGGGTGGTAAGCTGTACTCCTCCGCAGAGCGGTCCCCTGGACCCTGAACAGCTCCCTCCAGAACTGGCTCAAGAAGACCATGTCCCTATCCGACACAATAGAAGTGGGGAACCCGTAGAGACGAACCACCTCTCATATAAAGGCCGTAGCAACTGTCACTGCCGTGTAAGGATGACGCAGCCCGATGAAATGTCCATACTTGCTCAAACGGTCGACCACCACCAAAATCACCATGTATCCCTTAGACTTGGGTAGCCCCTCGATAAAATCCATGCTGATCCCCTCCCAAACCTTCTCAGGAAGAGCTAAGGGCTGCAACAGCCCTACCGGTGCCATGGTCAGGTACTTGTGACGCTGACAGATGTCACAGCTGGCTACCATCTCTGCGATGTCCTTCTTCATTCCCCGCCAGTACAGCTCTCTAGCCACCCGCATATATGTCTGCTGGACTCCTGAATGGCCCCCCATCGTGCTCCCATGGAACTCCCGAAAAATCAACTGTTTGTGTATTAACGCCCGCGGTATGACTAGCCTCCCTCGATACAACAATCGTCCCTCCAAAGAATAACCCGAGTGCTCAGCCACCCCCTGAACCAAATCCTCCCGGATCCTAGATAGCTCCTCATCGGTGTCCACCTCCCTCCATAAGGGCTCCCACTCCGCTAACAGTGGTACTGACAATGCTGCCAAGGAGGTAACCTCCTCTCTCCGTGATAGCGCATCCGCAGCCTTGTTCTCCAATCCCGGCTGATAGTGTATCTCAAACTTGTAGTCAACAAGTTTAGATAGCCACTTCTGATAGTCCACCGCCACCAGCCTCTGCTCCAACAAATACTTCAGCGACCTCTGATCTATGCGCATAATAAACAGTCGTCCCAACAGGTAAGGATGCCATTTATGGATCGATAGGGCGATCGCCATCAGCTCCCTCTCATTCACAGATCTCTGCCTTGCCCGTGATGACAAAACCTGGCTAAAGTAAGCCACTGGTCGCTGGTCTTGCATCAGCACTGCTCCCAGCCCGTGTCCCGAGGCATCGGTCTCTACCACAAATGGTCTGCTAAAGTTGGGAAGAGCCAGGACCGGAACTGTAGTCATTGCCCTCTTCAAAGCCTCAAATGCTGCAGTCGCCTCATCGTTCCACAGGAACCCATCCTTCTTCAGTTGCTCTGTCAGGGGCCATGCAATGGTACTGTAACCCTACACAAACTTGCGGTAGTATTCCGTCAAGCCCAAAAATCATCGCAATGCCCTCAGCATAGTCAGCTGCAGCCAATCTAACATGGCCTTAATCTTGGCTCTATCCGCTGCTACCCTATCTGCCGAAACTACGTGCCCCAAGTACTCCACCTTCGCCTGGGCAAACGTGCACTTCTGCCGGTTGGCATAAAGCCGGTGAGCCTGCAACTCCTGCAACACCGTCTCTAGATCTCGCACGTGCTCCTCCACTGTGCGGCTGTACACCAGTATGTCGTCGAAGAACACTAAGACAAACTGCCGTAAGTATGGCTGAAATATCTTGTTCATCAACGCCTGAAAGATAGCGGGAGCATTCGTCAGCCCAAAGGGCATGACGAGGAACTCATAGTTCCCCTCACGAGTCCTTAAAAGTAGTCTTCCACACATCCTCCGCCTTCATCCGGATCTGATGATACCCCGACTTCAGGTCAATCTTCGAAAAGATCGACGCCCCATGTAGCTCATCCAGCAGCTCATCTATCACTGGTATAGGGAAGCGATCGGCCAATGTCTCCTTGTTGAGGGCACGGTAGTCCACACAGAACCTCCAGCTACTGTCCTTCTTCTTCACTAGCAGCACCTGCCTGGAGAATGGAGTAACACTCGATCGTATCACTCCAGCCTGTAACATCTCCCTGATCAACTGCCCAATCTCATCCTTCTAAACATGTAGGTACCTGTAGGATCGAACGCTGACTGGAGCCGCTCCCTCACGTAGCACAATGGCGTGCTCATGGTCTCTCTGAGGTGGAAGCCCCTGCGGCATCTGAAACACGTGTCCATAACTGTCCAACAACTCCTCCACCTCTGATGGCATCTGCTGCTCCTTCGCCTCCGCCCTAGCTCCTGATATGTCACAAAGTATGGCTCTCCTCCCATTAGTACTGCCCGAGCCAAGGACTTCAGGGACACCGCACGGCAACACAGGCTGGGGTCCCCTAACAAAACCTCGGTCATCCCGTCCTCCCGATACTCCATCCTCAGCACCTTCCAGTTGAACTTGGTGTCACCCAAGGTTTGTAACCACTGTATTCCCAACACCACGTCCACCTTTTCCAACTCCAGGGGGCAACAATCCGCCACTATCTGAGTGCCATGTACTGCCAGAATCACCGCCCTGCAGACACCCCGGCTCTCCTCCCTCTGGCATGTGCCCAAAATCACCCCAAAGGTGGCCGCCTCACTCACCTCAAGCCCCAGCCGCCCCACCAACTTCCTTGAGATGAAGTTGTGGGTTGCCCCACTGTCTATCAAAATCGTCACATCCTATTCCGCCACCCTGTCTGCTAGCTTCATGGTGTGATAGGGAGTAAATCTCACTACGGAACTAAGGGACACCTCCACAGTCTCCAAGTGTGGCTGCTCCTCTGTCACCTCGTCCTCTATGCCAAGTATAATATGGGGTCTCCCTCTTCCTCCTCCTCGGCAGCTACCTCCAACTGCATGGCTCGTCCCGCACACCTGTGTCCTAGTGTGAATCGCTCGTCACACTTGAAACACCGCCCCTTAGCCATGCGCTCTCGCATCTCTGCCTCTGTCATCCTACGGGTCTGACCCCCCGTTCGTGTCTCCTGGACAGTCCCTCTCGTTGGTGTCAATGCGCCTGTAGGAACCTTGGGTGCCCCTGCCACTGTCGGGCTCTGCAAAGTAGATCCTCCCCAAGCTCCCCTCGCCTTCCTATCCTCCGCCAGCTTGTCTTCCACCTTCCTGGCTATCCTCATCATCAGACAATCCCCTGGGTTCTTGAACCCGTAGTTCGGCTCTGATCTGCGGCTTGGGCCCTTCAGGAAATTTTCTTCTCGGGACTCAGCGGAAACTCCCTCTACTCGGTTCGCAAGCCGCTCAAACTTCTCTACATATTCCCTCACAGTCCCCTCCTGTCGCAGTGTGTACAACTGCTCAAATAGGCCACCGGCCTGTGTCTCCTGAAATCTCTCCATAAGGCACTCCGTCAACTCTATCCAGGTGCGGATAGGCTGCTACCATTGGCTCCAGCGGAACCACCCCAAGGCTTCCTCCTCAAAGCACATCGCCACCGTCTGCATCCTCTCTACCTCAGACATCCCCAACACATCGAAATACCTCTCCGCCTTATAGATCCAAGCATCTGGATCCTTTCCCTCAAACAGGGGCATGGTCAGCTTCCTCAATCGGCTATCTGGTCCGCCATCGCCCCGTGGGCCTCCTCCCCGTTGTCCCTCCTGGTATCTCGGGCGAGCAGGCTCCTCTACCCTCTATCTGGGCCGATCTGGCTGCCCAAACGCTCCCCAAATCTCCTCCCAGGCCCTCTCAGCAGCCCTCTGCTCCTCGGCATCCCATACATCTCCATCACCCCATGCCTCCTCCGCCTGAGGGTCATCGACGTAACGTGCGTACTCCTCGTACTATGGCACGTGCCCCACATCCTCTCCGGTCTCCTGAAGTCTCCGAACATTCTCCTTGGCGCGCCTCAAAGTCTATAACGCCCCTTCCATGCCCATGGGAAAACCCACGAAGGCCTGTTAGCCATTCACCAAGCCCCCGTGGGCTGTTTTGGTTGCGCAGGGCCTCTGGCAGAATGCCAGGGCCCCGTCACCCTCTCCCAGGGCTCGCCGGCCCTCGCCTGGTGTCTGGCGGCCCGTCGGACCCCAGTGGGGGTCGGTGCGGCCCCAAACAGGGCCGCGCGTCCCAGATCTGGGTCGCGCAGGTCCGCGCGGCCTATTTGAGGGGCACGCGGCCCCTGTCGATCTGCCAGGAGGCCGCCGCCCCCTATATGGGTCTCCACCACTCTCCTTTGGTCCCCTCGAGCCTCCTGGAAGCGCACGACTCGCTGTTTTAGCCTTTCGTTTGCCGGATCCTCTCCATGATGCCTTAGATCCAACGAAAAATTCAGATTTGCCGATGTCGATGCCCTAGCTTCAGATTCGGATGATTTGTTTTGTTGGCGAAGGATCTGAAGTAGGTCTTATATGTCGGAGGATTTAGCGACCCCCTTCATCTCTTGATGGATGCCACGGATCTCGCCTTGAAGCCCATCGTTCCTCTTGCTCATCTCTTCAAGTTTGTCGTCGACTTTCTCTTCTACAAGTTCCGCCGCCGTCTTTGCCCTAGTTCCCACCATTGGATCTGAACGCTCTGATACCAAATTGATACGATTTAGATTAATCGTATCAAAAAGCTCAGATTTTTAGTGGAAGAACGAAAAGAAATTTAAAGTGGAAATTGAAATTTGATAATAAAGAGACAATTTGATTTAAACTGGAGTAGATCTTCTCCCTAGTTTGAAATAATGGATCAAGCCTAATCCCCCAAACCTAGCCGTCAAATGACGATTGTCTCAATATTTCGATAACTCACACAATTAGGGCTAAGCCCTTTAAATACTCTCATAACAAATTACTAAACACACAGACAACTTAAACACATAGATGGTAGTGCATAAAGCAAACTAGGAAAATACTAAGTCGATCCCACGACCGCTCTCACGCCCGAGTCCTTGCGCCTTCTGCGGTACACGACCGCATCATATACATTGTATTGTTGAGCTAAAGATGTATCCACAAAAGTAGTTTTAGTTGAAAGATCTTAGATCTTTGCAATATTTTCTAACGATAGAGGTAGCACTATCCGCGAAAGATATCGCTCTTAATGGACATGACCCAAATACCATCCTGCATAATTTGCTAGTCATTAGGAATTTTATTTGTAGAGCTTTAATAAAACCAAGTTGGTTTTAGATTTGTCCTCCTATTATACAGTTTTCTCTATGTGAAGTTAATACAACAAACACATGCAATGTAGTTTGTGAAAATTATGATTATATGACATAATGCGTTTCTAATTTTTCTTCTAAGGAGAAAAGGATAAACTTTGTTAACTAACACATGATAACTAAGAAAGATGAGTGAGGATTTGTTTATTATGTAAATTAAATATCAAGCAATCACAATTATTCGAATTGTTAATTTAGCTAATAAAAAGGAACAAATGCAATTGACTTCCCTCTGTATTGCAAACAAAAGATTGGTAATTTTTAGGTTTACAAACTATGGATGACCTACTTTTATGAATTTACATGTCAGATATATATTTGAATGTTTTCCCCCAAGCTGAACATGGACGTGTGGATAGATCGTGCCATAGTAGGATTGAAGATCTTCCATTATGCTTTCTATTGCTTATTAGAAATACTTAAGCTTATACTCACTAAAACTAAAACGACTTTTATAGAAGCGTTACTATTCATTATATGGCTAAGGCTTTCGTTCTGGTACTTGAATCTATTATACATTTGAAGAGATTGTCCAACTGGCACAAAATGGTGGATATAGTGGTGGTCAATATTTGGTCACCTAGGCATTGGGGGCCCAATGGGGTATGGTTGAGGGGTTGGGTGTGATGTTGGGTTTTTTTGAAACTCCCAAAGAAAAGGCCCCTCACATCCCATTATTTACATGCTTGACATTGCCCTTTCAAGGAACCAAATTACATCCCCAAAACCATCTCCCTCTTTCCCCTATTTACATCCCCCCCCCCCCCGACCCGATTTTTTTGCACTTTAGCCCATTGTTATTCTCATTTTTACCTCCAGACGGTACACAGACACATGCTCACTCTTCTCTCTCCTTTATCGCTTTGCCTGGGCCCCACATCCGGTGTATGTGTTTTTTTGAGTCCCCATGCATTGTGTGCACGTGTTATTTCTAGTAGTCTTATATGGCCGGCTGCATGTACGTGTATGATTAGGGTTGCGTTGGGAAAGGAAAAAAAGAAAGTGTTTCAATGTTCTGATTTTTGACATAGAATTATTGCGGCTTCTATCCAAATTTCCCAACTCGAAAGAGGTTTAGCTATAGGTTTGACAGTTTTGGTATTAAGTACAGCTTATTTTAAGCATGAATGGCATATTTTCATTACAAATAACATTACAGGAGGTACCACTAGCACATCTGATGCATGAATGGCTTATTTAGATGATCATATCATACAGTTTAGTATAATTTGTATTGTTTAAAAAAGTAACTTGGATCGACAATATTGAGTGTAGAAGCGACCATCGATTTAAGTGGGTATTGAGATAAATATGTTAGATGGTTAGGATGCGGAACAATCTCTCTCGTTGGGGAACAACAGAAGACATCGAGGCTAAAACATGAGAAGAACCCATTTCCAACACCCAGCTGGAGATCATATTACACACTTGATAAATACAACAACAACAAACAGCAACAGAGAAGAAACAATGCATATATAGCCATATGCTGCTTGCAGTGAACAATGAAAGGTGAACTTGTTTGTTTTTGTTTTAGGGGTAGCACACTGAAATCATTTGTTACAATAGTAGAAATTGAAACGTATGTTTTTTGACAAACATTTGTTACAATAATAGTGATATGGTGGAGACGGCGAAGGAGATGGTGTGGGTGAGGACGTGTAGGGTGGAGGTGGAGGCGGCGATTTGTAGTGGTAAGACGGAGGTAGAGATGGCAAAGGAGGTGGCGGAGACGTGTAATTATACGGAGGTGGCGGCAAAGGAGATGGAGATGGAGGTGACGTATAATGGTAAGGTGGGGGTGGAGACGGAGATGGTGGAGGGGGTGATTTGTAACGACAAGGCAGTGGATGCCAATGAAATGGTGGATGGGGCGACTTATAATGGCACGGATGTGGATGCGAGTGACGTGGATGCGAGTGTGCTGGTGGATGTGGTGACTTGTGAAGATATGGAGGAGGAGGAGGAGAAGAGTAGATGTAAGGCTTATAATGGGCCTCTACAATGGTCGCGATCATACATATTGCGATGGCAAGGTCTACGTGCGGCGTTGCCCGCACTTTGCCGAGACTCCCCATTGTTATTCGAAAGCTTAGGGAAGCTTAGTTTGGTTGAGTGGTTATGAAACATCTTAGCCCTTTATATAGGAACTTTGTACTCCCCATTCCTCATTGATGTTTCATGTTTAGCACGAAGGTTTTGTTACATGTAAAATATTAGGGGAAAAAAAGTATATGTATTGATAATAAAAAAGAAGTAGAAAATCTCCCAAGGGACAAAATGATATAATGCAACCTCTGTTATCAATTTCAAAAATTACGGGAAGAGCACTGTACCCAATGATTAGCAGTGCAGAAATAAAAAAAATACAGACTTTGATTATATTGCATAAATGCTATCAGATTGTATTCTCTATTCAATGCATTCTTCAGTGGTTGGGTTATCTATTTCACTTGTATCCAAGCACGGAAAACACAATTTTTCGATAGAAAACACCCTTCCCTTGTGTTGTTCAATTTTTAACATTTTCGTGATAAAAATGCCAATAATTTGCGGTGAATGAACTTCTATTTTATTTTGAAGTTATTTTCTTGATTTATTGGATGTATTCTTGGTTCATCTCCTTCTTAGACTCAATGTCAACGTCACTGTGTGATTATCTATTCTATAAAAGAGAGCCTGCTATCTGGACTTATCCTAGGTGGAATGTATGTCCCAGCCCTAGGTGGCATGTTTGTCCCAGTCACAAGCTTAGCTGGCTGGGACATACCTCCCAAAAAAACCCCATATGCCACTTATTTACATAGCTGCCATTTCACCTAAGCAACTCCCAAATCCACTTATTTACATGTTTGTCCTCTGTCCGGCTTTTTTTGGGGGTTTTGGGCTTTCTTTTGAGTTTTGGGGGTTTGTGCTTTAGGTTTAGTTTATGGGTCTTTTAACCACTCGACGCTACCGACACACACCCCCCCAACACTTCTCTCTCTTTTACGGTTGTGTGTGTGCACTGCATCCTTTTCGCACGGTTTTTTTTCCGCGCCGTGCATTTTGTGGACGGATTATTTCTAGTAATTTAATAAATGAAGAAGACTATTCAGAAAAACAATAAAATCTAAATTCCAAAATTTGAGGCCAAGTCGTATTTATTATTTATGACATTTATTTCATTGGGACATAGCCCGGAAACATGACATGCACAAGGGAAGCAGCCGTGAGATATTGCAGGGACATTGAATTTGGACTTTGTGGCCTTGTGTTCGTATGGCCTTAGACCTTTGGTAA
This sequence comes from Scilla litardierei, assembly GCA_030789695.1. Lineage (NCBI taxonomy): Eukaryota > Viridiplantae > Streptophyta > Magnoliopsida > Asparagales > Asparagaceae > Scilla > Scilla litardierei. The sequence continues at coordinate 658,553,977 of CM061142.1, read as the reverse complement.
CCAAGAAGAGTCTCTCTATTTTATTTTTCTCTTCTTCCTTAAAATATGTTTTTGCCAAAGAAAAAAAATACATGATTATTATGAGTTTCCCTTCTTGTTTGTTTTGGTGGCTAATGAACTCAATAAACTCATTCATAACGAGGTTGACCGTAGCCTCATCTAAGTATTTGGAGTCGCAACAGCAGTGCCTTTCATATATTTTTTTTATTAAAAAAAAGGAGGGTTTGATGTTGTGTATTCATTGTTGTGAGTTGAGGGGAGGCCACAGTGTTGTGAGTTGAGGGAGGCCTTTGGCCTCCCCCCCTCAACATCTCACCATTACTCTCCACTAAGTTAGTGGGGAGTCCCTTGGACTCCTATTTTCTCTAAATTGAATATATAAAGAGCCATGTCTTGTTCCATGGCTACTCCTTATGAGAGATTGTTTACTCTCTTCTCTAAAATCCTTCAACACGTTATCAGCACGTTTGCTCTAAAATCTTTGAGCTTTTCATCCCGTCTCCCCTCAAAAATTCAATCACTACGCGCAAAGGAATCTTTTGATGCGGCGAAGCAATGCGTGGATTTTTGTGTGGTTAATAACATTACTGAATTGATGTGAATTCATATAAAAAGAGGTAATGTTTCGTATTCACATAGCCAAGTTATGCTTGAGCTACATTACTGTATATGCTTGAGAATTGAGCCAAGCACCTAACATATAATGGTACCATGCTTAACATTTAACAAGCTATTACCTTAATGGGCAAAACATTACTTACAAAGGGTAAAACGATGAATATGAGATTAAACCAATCTATTTTCCCCTGGATACCTTGTTTTGCCTAGCAATCTATACTCGTAATGAGTTGCCATGATTAGATTGGACAAAGATAAATTTCCTCAGTCACATTCAATATTATGGTTCCCATTCAAGTGTATTTACAGAAGCAGTCTTAGAATATGCTATTGGGAGTAATCGAAGTCTATTTTTTAGCAGTTAGAATTTGGTATCTTCTTACTGCCAATTAAGAGTAGGCCGGTTCGAATTTGGGCCAGAAGCCAAAATTATGAACACTTGAAAGGGACTCAAAAATCCAGGAGGCACCAAGACAATGGCACACTTGGTAGCATAAAGTATTAAATTATGAACACTGGTTTGTGGGCCTAATATTGAGACCCTTGTTGTTTTCTTTGATTCTGGATAAAAAGAAAGGGATTTTAGGGACAGACTTAGGGTTTGGGATTTTTGGAATTCCTCAGCCCAAAAATGGTCTGAATAACACTATTCTGTTTATTTTAAATAAATTAAATATCTTCATTGTTGGGCCTGCAGCTCAATTGTAACCTGGTTAATAATTTCTATGGGCCTGCAGCCCAATTTTATTAATAATTGGTTTTGCCTACCAAAAATGGGCCCGAAACCCAGAAATTCCTATTGCAATCTTCATTGTGTTAATTAAAATTTTGATTATTACAGTAGTTTAGCTGTTTATTTGAGCCTGAAGCCCAGATTATACATGAAAATAAGTTTTATGGGCATGCAGCCCCATTCAGCTTAATTATTTTTCGGGTTTTCCCAATTAGGCCAGAAGCCCAGTAAATCCAATTGCCAGCTTATTTTGTCAATTAAAATTTTGCCAATGGGCATGAAGCTCAAGTATTAATGATATTTTAATTCGACTAATTCGGCCTGAAGCCAAATTAATTCAAAATTTTGACACTGGGCCTGCAGCCCAAATGTTAACAATATTTTAATTTGACTACTTAGTGCAAGAAGCCCATTAAATTTTATTGCAATAATTAATTTGTTAACTTTGGACAAATGGGCCTGCAGCCCAAATATAAATGAAATATTACAATGATTAATATTTTTGGGCCTACAGCCCAATTCAAACTATTAATTTATTTTAATTCCTTGTCATGGGCCTGTCGTCCAGTCTTTCATATTGCTAAAATAATAACACTATTGCATTATTATTAAATTATGGAATATTAGGATTTTTTTCAAAATATAATTATCTTAAGGATCCTGCAACCGCTCTGCCGTTAGTAAACTAACCTAACGGTGTATGACGTCTCCCCGTGGTCCGAGAGATTATTATATTTTATAGTCTATTTTTCCATATTTTATATGCCTGTGTTATATACATGCGTGGTTGTTTATTTCATGCCTGTAGCATTTATAAACTGCGTGGATGTTTATGTAAGCTAAAATGTGATTTTTGGGATCGGCCAATTTGATACCCTTTAAATTCCTTGCAATTTAATTTTCTTTTTTGAGAGAATTTGTAAGTGAGGATTATATGTATTTTTGCCAAAGACCGGTGTACCGACAAAATGAAGACGGCGTCGTAAATTTGAAAATATAGGGATCCATTCTGGGTTTCCAAGTTGTATTTTTCTTTTCTTTATGGACTGTATATTCGAACTTTGGACTTTGTACATTTTTGGGTATCTGGCCGATCCCCACATTTTGCTTACTTTATTTGTTATGCGTGAATTTCAATTTTAAATTAATTCATGCTTATTTTAAATTGCGTAGATAAAATGGCAAAATTGGCAAGCGTCGATTTCGAAGTCCTTGACTATGCAGGGAAGAATTACCTGAGTTGGCGAGTGGACCTGAAGTTCCACTTGCGTTCGATGGCCCTCCTTGTGTCCATTTTGGCTCCTTCCTCGGCCCTAGCAGCGACCGATGCTTCTGCTGCATCCAGCAGCGGCACTTCAACCACTGTATCCGATGTAGATAGGGCGAAAGCCATAATCTACATTAGGAAACATATAGATCGGACCTTAAAGGCCGAATACTTAATGGTTGAGGACCCAAAGGACCTGTGGACAGCGCTGGAGGCACGGCATAAACATCTAATTGATGTTATATTACCGCGTACCAGTTATGAGTGGGAAAACCTCAGACTTCAGGACTATAAGTCAGTTGCTGAGTATAATTTTGCACTTCATAACATCACCTCACGCCTGAAGTTGTGCGGTGAAGAAGTGACAGAACAGCGCATGTTGGAAAAGACATTTACCTCGTTTCACGAGAAAAATGCAATTCTCATGCAGCAGTATCGTGAACGCAACTTCACGCAATTCTCTGATTTGATCTCATGCCTACTTAGGGCAGAGCAGAATCGAGACTTACTACTAGCCACTCATAATTTACGTCCAGCCGGCACTGCCCCTTATCCCTGAAGCACACCACGTTTCTCCCCAGAAGTGGAAAAACAAGAAGAAGGCTAATAATAACAAAGGGAAAGCTGTGATGAAGAATGGACGAGGAGCAGCACCCCCGTCCAAAAACAACAATACAGGAAAGAGTAACTTCATATGGAAGCAAAAGAACACTGACCAAGTGTCACTTCCTAAGAAGAACTGGGAGGATAAATCCCATAGATGCGACATGACTGGCAATTGGTCCAGAATCTGCCGCCCTCCTCGCCACCTCCAGGAACTATATCAGGCGAGCCAGAAGTCTCTGCTTGAAACAAACTTGGCGGCTGTTCAGCCACCAATGATGTTAACTGCAAATGACTTCGAGAACGACGACCTGCTCGATTAAGCTTCATCTTTTATCTATGCATTTAAAATTCAATGTTGCTTCATCTTTAATTTGCTTAAGTACGAACTTTTATTTTGAATGTCTTTTTCATTGACTTAAATAAAATTTCGTTTTACTTATAGATGAAGTATGGAATATTGTGGACAGTGCCTCGTTGCACTGGTGTAGCATTGATATTGCTCCCACATACAACGAGACTATAAGATGCAAATTCTCCTCTTAAACGTATAAGAAATCTCCAATTTTCAAGGATATTTCTTTTAAAGAAAATAACTTGAAAATTGTGGATAATATATATTGAATATCAATATGTAACTCGTCAAGAAAAATGGCCAGAAGACCATCTACTTACGATTTCATTGGACCCCCGTCGGGCCCCTATAATTACAGATATTCATCCTATAGAAAGCCAACTCGACTGAGCACCAGAAGTACCTTTCTTTGCCATAATTTTTAACTCTGGCAAAATGGACTTGGTCATCCTGGATCAACAATGATGGACGCATCATCAAATGAATCCATTGGAGAACCTGAAGATTCTTCAAAAGGTTGAGTTTCCTTGTCACCCTTTGTCATAAGGGAAAACTAATAGAGAGACCTTCCCTCCTGAAAATGGGTTGAAAGTCTCTTGGCTTAAATACATGGTGACCTTTTGCTGGCCTATTCACCCCGCAAATGGCCCATTTTCGGTACTTCATTACTGTACTGATATATGCATCAACTAGATGGTCTTATGTGTGCCTTTATATTCACTCGCAACCTAGCTTTCTCAAAAGCTTATAATGCGGGTGAATTTACTACACATATCATTCAAGACTTCTGCCAAGTAACTGGCATTAAAATTGAACATCCTGCAGCATGTTCAAACTCATAACGGGTTAGCAGAGTCTCTGGTAAAGAGACTCCAATGGATTTCACGTCTATTGTAAAATCGCAGTTGCCTGTTGATGTTTAGGTACCATCACACTTCATTCCACATCGCTTATCACGATACGGCCCGTTTGTAGCCATATCTTATTGCTGATGCTGTTTGCTTATGGTTTACCACCAAGTCTTGATAAATGTGAATTTGATGAGCATAATCTCATTGAAATAGGCACGCAGTCTAAAGAAGCCTGAAGCTTCTGAGACCATATCATGGGACACAAAAGTCCTCATCTCGTTATGATCCGCATACTTTTTCTGTGTGAAGTTGAGATCCAGAAGATCCTTCACATTAAGACTAAAGTACATCAATTGCCGGATAAAATTACGGACAACCAGAAGATTGTTCGTTCACACGTCCCCGCTGCCAACACGCCAGCTAGGATTGACATTCCCAAAGATGGATGCAATCCACCGGCAGCAGAATTGGCCGTACCTCAATTGAAAAGAGGACGTCTGCCAGGTTCAAAATATAAAATTCCTCAAAATAGGAAGATTCCTGGATATATCAAAATGATCCAACCATAGGATGCTGAGCTCAGACCAGCAACCTCTCCCCTCCTAATTTCCCCTGCAGAGGAAACAACAAGAGAAACATCATTATATTACGTACGTACTGGAGAGGTACTGGACAGATATAGCACAGTCGTCGACGACGGTTTTGCTTTCGCTATTGCCGTTCACGTCGCTGAATACGACGATGACGTCTACCCACTTTTCTATAGCGTAAACGCATAGATTGGCCAAAGTGGGACGCGGCAATAAGAGTAGAGCTGGACTCACTCTTGAAAAGCAAAGTCTTTGGACCAGTAGTCCATACACCTGAATGTGTAAAACCTGTGGAATATAAGTTGGATTTCATAAGAAATTGAAATGAAGGAAATGCGATCATTTTCCTACTAAGCCTAAACTTCTCTGAAAAAGCCAATACATGCAGCTCATGGACGTTGTGACTGCATATATATACGGCAATATAGATATCTATATAAAACTTCCAGAAGGGTATACTCTATCCCCAGAGATGAAAGAGAGACGTAGAAACGTCTTCTCCATAAAGGCTACAAAGATCATTAGTTGATCTTAAACAATATTCTGCATGTGTATCTTTTTCGAAAGATCGTTGACAGGATTTGTGATATTCACCGTATAGGTGGTCGACTTAAAGCTAATAGGATCTCCTGCAGAGACCATTTAGAAATCTGATAGCTTTAAGCATATCTTGTAAATGAAAAACCTTGGTATAACAAGGTATTATCTCGGCTTATATATTTAACACCTTCGTGGTGGAATCCTTTAATATCCTTCATACACCTGGAGTATATGAAGAATGATGTCCACTTGCATCCTATTAAAAATGTATGCTTATTTATGACACCTTCCAGTAGCTAGAAGAGGGGGATGACATCCAATATCCCGAAGAGCCTATCTTTAGTGTACTTGTTACACTTCTTTATCTGGCCAACTGCACGTGTCTTTGATAGAACGTCTGCAGTAAAGTTGTTAACCAGATAAAGTGTTGCCCTGGAGAGCACCACTAGACCAAGGATAAGCTGCTTCTGTGAAACTTCCAAGGGTCAAGGAATATATATCGCATATGCAGGTTTAAAGATCATCGCAATGACTAAAACACAATAGGCCGGCCACCTCCTAAATATCTACACATCATCCTACAATGTCTACATCTTCTGAGAAGCTCATCATCCAAGAAGCAAGTATTAGAAACGCTCAGCCATGTCCAGCAGTACCTCGCAGACACACTGAAGACTGAATCAATGAATACTTTAGTGGCGTCATCTACCAAACTTCGAAGAGCTTTCCACTCCAGAACACCACTGCTTTACTATATCCGCTAGATGGGTGATGATTGTAATGTATAAATGAATAGGAGATGATTGTATAAATACATAGGAGATCTGCAAGCCTGAAGCTTGTACAGATCAGGGGGAGTCCCTCGATAGTTGTACTCTTTTCCCTTAAGCTGCTGGTTTTTCCCACTGGGTTTTCCACAGCTAAGGTTTTAACGAGGCAACCACAGTGGCTCTGGATCCAGAAGTATACACCCCATTAGCATACTGAATCCTGAAGTATTCATATGCTTAACCCAAGGTAATGGAGTGATGAGGGGGAGTGTTGTGAGTTGAGGGAGGCCTTTGGCCTCCCCCCAACATCTCACCATTACTCCACACTAAGTTAGTGGGGAGTCCCTTGGACTCCTATTTTCTCTAAATTGAATATATAAAGAGCCATGGCTTGTGCCATGGCTACTCCTTATGAGAGATTGTTTACTCTCTTCTCTAAAATCCTTCAACATTCATAACCTTAAACAGTAAATTTAATATTGTGTATTGATCATAATTGTATAATTCAGTACGCAGTAAGAAACAATAAAGCCAAAAGAACAACACAAACCAATCAGAGACACTCAAGACATGGTAACGCAGTTCGGTGCGCACATCTACATCTGTGGGGCCACGCCCAGAAAATCAGAATACCCCACTAAAATAATCAATGAGTACAATAACTAATTATCGTGATTCTATTAGGAGGAACAACCTCCCCCTCAATACAAACCGTGATGGGTGGTCTCTACCAAACCATGGAGTATTCTCGGCAAGCTCCCCTTGCCCGTAAGCTCCACTTGCACAACCGACTAGATCAACTCCCTTGATCCTACGTGCGTAGCCGTCGGCCTCCTCCCGGAGTTCTTCAATCGTCTTTTGCAAAAGCTGTCCCTAGCTGCAAAACCGCACACCCGTTCAATTCATCGCTCCCCCTCAATCACGGAGTAGATAAGGAAGGTCGCTCGCTGAAAATCCCGTGCAGAATCGGCAGCCCACAAAATTAAGGAATCACTTCGGGCAAGTGGTTCCACAATATCTTCAACAAGATCTTCCAACCAATATTTGCGGGCGAAAATCTCTCTAACAAATTCAATAACAAATCCCGAGAGATAGCAACTTCCAATTATATCTCCAACAGATCTTCAATTGCAACAATAATGATTCTTTCCAACCGAGCGAGATTCTTTCCAACCGAATCAATAATAATAATGAGAGATAATAGCTTCCAAATATATCTCCAGCTCACCCACAATTAACTGAACCAAGATAGGAAATGATTCTTTCAAATCTTCTGGAAATAGCAAAAAGATCTGCAGCAATCAATCTTTCCAACCAACAAATCTGCGAGATATTCTCTTTCTATTTCAACTCAACATCCCTTCAATTTAGCAACAGATTTAGGAAGGGCTTTCCAAAAATCTCTTAAGCAGATATTCCACAATCAATTCAGAAATCCCCGTCATTTTAGGCAGCAAATCAGATCTGAAACCAAAGCAGCGTTTCTGCATACGAACCAGAATTCCAGATCCCGAATGTTGAACATTATGTTGAACGACATTATGTTCAACATTACTACTCAATCTGCTCAAAAACACTTCTGATTCCTTAAACAGAACTCTCCATCTATAGTGTCACTAATGCCAACAAATACCAACAGAAATTCAACCCTAACAATCTCCCCCTTTGGCATTATGTGGCACAACCCAAAGCAAGCACCAACCAAGCACACCATTCTCCCCCTTTGAGCCACAATAATCCAAACCACATTCTCCCCCTTACTAGAACAACTCGAGCAGTGATCATCTCAGAAGAGACGTACAAAATTCAGAAACACTCAACCGAGACACATCCAGAAGACACCTCTGTCTCTCTTATTAGCAAAAAATCCTCAGGCACAGCGGAATAAGAGGAAGAGCACTATACCTCACATCTAACAGTAGGGTGACGAATGAAATGATGTCCAGGGTAGAAGTCGAGCTCTGAGGGGCCGAAAGTAGTTGGAGAATTGAAAACATCGGCGGTGTTGACAGAACCTGTTGTTTCTAAATGCTGCCCTCTCTCGGCTGGATTTTGGTCCAGCCTACTACGAGGATCCTCGGTTTCCATTTTCAATGGGTACCACTTCAGATAACAACTGAGCTTTACCAGTCATGTGTTTTGAGCACCCGCTATCAAGTATCCAACCGTTCTTGGAGCTAGATTTAGATTTGTTGCTTCTTTTCTTTTTCTTGAGTACCTGAAGATACAAACATTGTATCCTGGTATCCAAGGTCATTGGGTCCTAAATGATTAGACCTTTGGAAGCCAAGTCCAATTGGACTTAGACTTCCCAATATAGTCATCTTCTACTCAAGCTTTGTTAGTGACAACAAGGTTCCGAAGGAAAAACGACTGCCTTTCTCACCAGTGGGCAAGTCTGATTGATCCAATCACGACGATCAACCCCATCTTTTGCGCCTAACTTGACTCTGATTCCCCCACTATGAGAGCTGATCCAGGGTCCCGTCCGTCTACTTTTTTTACGAAAGCCTGTCTTTCCGACTCAATGTATTGCCCTTTGGGACCAAGATCTGACGAGGAAGTGAGAGAGGGGACACCAAACATAGGTGCGTAGAGGGCTCCAAAAACTCGTCCTCAGTTCGGATTGCAGGCTGCAACTCGCCTGCATGAAGCTGGAATCGCTAGTAATCTCTGGTCAGCCATACGGCGGTGAATTCATTCCCGGGGCTCCAGGCGTACGTTAAGATCGTCCGGACTTTGCTAGCCGGTTTCCCTCTCAGGTGCAGCACATCCCCCGGGTCCAGAACTTCACTGCTGATACACTCGCTCGGCTTGCCACAGGGATAGAAGATGACCTCAAGTCCATTCCAATAGAGGTCCTGGAGCACCCAACGTGACTCGAAGGAGAGCTCGTCCACTGCGCCGAGTCAACCCTATCTTTGGCACAGCTTTGGAATCCACATGCTATATTCCAGGCTTCTTTTTCCACTGATGAGAGAGAGATGTGCTACTCTTCCCTCTTACTATGGTATGGTCTTCTAGCACCCTTCCTCTTCCTCCCCTGTAGCTCTTTTTATCCGCTCTTTACTTTATTTTTATAATCAACATAAGATAAGGTACCCATTTGCCGACAGTCATTTACCTCTGGTAACCCTGGTTTGAATTTCCTATCGTTCTTTCAACTTGCTAACAATTGCTTACATTACAGCTCAACGAAAATAAAGAATGTCTGACTTCCTGGCTTTTTTTATTCAAATCAGGCAAAGAAAAAGCACAGACACAGACGCCCTTTCAGCAGTTCGAGTTTCGGCAGCATGAGTTTCGGAATCAGTTGAATAAGTCAATCAGTACTTTAAGTCTGAAGCCAGATCAGATTGAGTGAATACCAAGTTTGATTGAATCTACCCGGACTTTCCCCTACCTCCGTCTCACCAAGCGCCCGCCCAATCCTGCTCCCGGTTGGCACTTTCCATCATTCGACCATCATGTCGCTACAGATACATATTTTCATACTGAAGAAGCGGCAGATCGAACAACCAAACCAGTGGTGTGGATTCTATCCGGGTATCAAGGCTAGGTGAGGGTGGTCTACGATCAGGATTCGAAGATTATATAAATAGAGTAATCCTGGCGAGCTTTAAAGTCAGCGAGGGAAAAACGGTTTCGGCTCGCGTACATGCGAAGATTCATTGGCACCGGCGGAGGAAGAGCAGTGAGCAGAGCGGCGAGATAGCACTCTGATAATTCTGGAGGAAGATTCCTGAGACTTTGGTGCATGTTGCTCACAGTGATTGTCGAGGGGAGATATTGAGTCTGGTGTCATAACATCTGCAGCAACATTGTTCTGTGTTGTATTTAATGTTACAACATTAGTCACAACATGAAGTGCTTTCTCTGAAGCTGTAGTGTTCTTGCTGTATAATTCAGACTTCTTGACCCATCTCTTCTTCATCTTCATATCAGGGTGTCTAACATTTCTTCCTTCTAACCAATGCCGCATGCGACTGAAGCAGTCTCTCTCAGTATGGCCTATGAACTTGCAGTAACTGCACACAGAATGAGCACCGTTTATACCTCCAATCTGCCTCTTCTTCTGATCATGGCCCTTGTGCTGACCTATTCTTTCAAGTTCTTTGATAACTTGACTTCTTCTTTCAGCAGACACATTATCGAAAGCTCCTCTATTGTATCCCACTCCGGTGCGATCTCCAGAAATCTTACCCATGTTTAAGATATCATCCAACTTTGCTTTTCCAGAATTTCACTTCTCTAATGTGCATTCAGCTTTCTCTGCCCTGAGAAGAACATTTCTGAAGTTGCTTTCTAATTCTCTACAATTTTCCTCAGCTTTCAGACATTTGATTTTGACCTCCTCCTTCTCTTTCATCAGTCTTTCATTCTCCTCCTTCAGGACTTTGTTGATATTGCAGATTTGCATCCACTTCTCAAACATCATCTGATATGATTTTCGAATATCATCGTCACTAACTTCCTCATCGCTATCAACTTCAGACTCAGATTCAGTTGTAGAAGTTGTGGAAGATGTTGAACCTGATGTTGTAACACTGGATCTGACACTGTTTGATTTGTTGGCTGATGTTGTATGTAATGTTGTAACATTAGATTCAACATGGCTGCTAATGTTGTAATCAGGTCGCTTCTTCTGAGAGGCTACGAGAGCAATGTAATTTCTGACGATTTCCTCATCTTCAGCACCCCCATTAGACTCATCTTCACTCCAGGTACTGGCCGAGGACTTCCCTTTTTTCTTCTTCAGAGTGTTTGCACATTCAGCCTGTATATGCCCAAATCCTTTACATACTCTACACTGCATCCCTTTTCCTTTCTTTTGCCCTTTATTACTGATCTTCTTCAGCATTCTACTGATGTTTTAGTCAACACGGCAATATCCTCATCTACACCCGATTCATCATCTTCTTTAGAGACATCTCTAGCTTCTACTTTCAGGGCCATTACTTTGTCCAGGGCCATTACTTTGTCCACGTTCTTCTGCTTCAGATTCATTTCATAGGTCTGAAGTGACCCCATAAGTTCATCCAGCCTCATGGTGGACGTATTTCTGGCCTCCTCAATGGCTGCAACTTTGGCTGAGAATTTGTCTGGAAGAGATCTCAAGGTTTTCTCAACTAACTTCTTTTGAGAATATTTCTTCCCAAGCTGGAAGGCCTGATTGGCTATATCTCTCAACCTTCCAGTGAATTCGGCAACAGTCTCGTCGTCAATCATCCTTAGATTTTCAAACTGGGAAGCTAGCATCAGGAGTTTAGAAGCTTTTACTGCATTAGTTCCTTCATGCACGTTCTGAAGTATGTCCCAAGCTTCTTTAGCATACTCACAGGTAGAGATAAGTTTGAACTTTTCTTCATCAACAGCCGAAAAAATAGCATTAATTGCTTTAGAATTGCACAGGGCCGCATGTTCTTCAATCCGACTCCAGTCTCTTGCCGGCTTGAGGAGTTCTTTGCCATCTTTGTCAATTTCGATCGGCGGTGTCCATCCTTCAATGACAGCGATCCAAGCCTTCTCATCAATGGACTTAATGAATACACGCATCCGAGACTTCCAGTAAGTGTAGTTTGTACCAGTGAGTAATGGAGGACGAACAACAGAAGCACCTTCTCGTGTAGCCATGATTCAAGTACTGAAATCCAAGATCACACCTTCTTTGATAACAAAGTTACACAGGTGACCTGCTCTGATACCAATTGTATAATTCAGTACGCAGTAATAAACAATAAAGCCAAAAGAACTACACAAACCAATCAGAGACACTCAAGACTTGGTAACACAGTTCGGTGCGCACACCTACATCTGCAGGGCCATGCCCAGAAAATCAGAATACTCCACTAAAAAATCAATGAGTACAATCACTAATTATCGCGATTCTATTAGGAGGAACAACCTCCCCCTCAATACAAACCGTGATGGGTGGTCTCTACCAGACCATGGAGTATTCTCGGCAAGCTCCCCTTGCCCGTAAGCTCCCCTTGCACAACCGACTAGATCAACTCCCTTGATCCTACGTGCGTAGCCGTCGGCCTCCTCCCGGAGTTTTTCAATCGTCTTTTGCAAAAGCCGTCCCTAGCTGCAAAACCGCACACCCGTTCAATTCATCGCTCCCCCTCAATCACGGAGTAGATAAGGAAGGTCGCTCGCTGAAAATCCCGTGCAGAATCGGCAGCCCACAAAATTAAGGAATCACTTCGGGCAAGTGGTTCCACAATATCTTCAACAAGATCTTCCAACCAATATTTGCGGGCGAAAATCTCTCTAACAAATTCAATAACAAATCCCGAGAGATAGCAACTTCCAATTATATCTCCAACAGATCTTCAATTGCAACAATAATGATTCTTTCCAACCGAGCGAGATTCTTTCCAACCGAATCAATAATAATAATGAGAGATAATAGCTTCCAAATATATCTCCAGCTCACCCACAATTAACTGAACCAAGATAGGAAATGATTCTTTCAAATCTTCTGGAAATAGCAAAAAGATCTGCAGCAATCAATCTTTCCAACCAACAAATCTGCGAGATATTCTCTTTCTATTTCAACCCAACATCCCTTCAATTTAGCAACAGATTTAGGAAGGGCTTTCCAAAAATCTCTCAAGCAGATATTCCACAATCAATTCAGAAATCCCCGTCATTTTAGGCAGCAAATCAGATCTGAAACCAAAGTAGCATTTCTGCATACGAACCAGAATTCCAAATCCCGAATGTTGAACATTATATTGAACGACATTATGTTCAACATTACTGCTCAATCTGCTCAAAAACACTTCTGATTCCTCAAACAGAACTCTCCATCTATAGTGCCACTAATGCCAACAAATATCAGCAGAAATTCAACCCTAACATTAATAAAAAAGGTTTGACCAATGTTTTTGAACATTAGTTTACCCTATATTTAATGAATTTTAAAGAATTTTCAGCACTAAAGATGTAGATTGATATGTATTTCTATGATATACATATAATATTATATATATACATTAAAAATATTGTGTAATTCATGTAAATCCATTTATACGAGGTGTACACCATTGGATCACCTGAGATGTCAAATAGACAATAGAGGGGGGATGAATAATGTTAATGAAATATTAAAAGCCCTCTAAAGAATCTAAGATTAGAATTAGTGTAACCCAATTTAATCTTAATCAACAATTATATCTTGCAATAGAGTATGCCGCGAAAAGTAAGCAAGAGATAATCTACAACATAGAAAATTAGACAATCGCAAACACAAATGATTACCACGGTTCAGTCGCCCCGTGACCTACAGCCAGCACCCAAGTCCCACTTGGCTAGTTCTGATAAAACTAAAGATCTAGATATGTATACAACCCTAAACGTACAGATCTAGATGTAACCATGCTGAATCTTAAAACTTTACATCCTCTGTTTAGGAATCGTACCTGAATCCATGACGATGATCCGGATGACGCAGCGGACGATCTTCCAGATCCACACGAATCAACCGTTTGAGAATTCCTTTGCCCTTCTCACGGTTTCTCTTCTAACGATGGGACGTAAAAAGGACGGCTCCTTTGTTCGTGTGGTCCGGGGATCACGACCACTATATAAATAGGTTAGCCTCCTTAGCCCTCGGGTTTCCAATTCGGTTCGTCAACGAATTGAAGCCCATTTCTCTCAACACATAAAGGCCCACAACCTAATCGACTCAATTAAGCCTACTTAACCAAATTAATGAGATCACTTACAACGGGCTTTATAAATGACAGTGTAGCATATATATAATTATATTCGCATATTAGCCCAACGTTGGATTAAAATCCAACTATGTTGGATCAGTTCCAACAATCTCGCACTTGGGCTATATGCTAAACTTTATAATTATATTTCATTATGCATACTAAACCGAATAAGCTCTTAACTTACTGTCATCACTTCAATGAGTCAAAACCAATCTGGTCCATCAATTAGATTATTATAGGATCAAAGAGATCTGCACCGCATTGATCGCAGCTCGAACCATCAGTGGTCATTATGCTAATATAACAGAATGACATGTATTATGAAGTGGATGTGTACCATTGAAATTACATGTAATGTGATCTAACATATCTATTTCCAATTGATCCTCCTTAACCTTAGTGAGATCATAAACATAAACACATATTTTCATGTGTATTTATAAACATAGAATTGGGATATAAAGCCAAACAAACTGTCATTTATTTTTGCAGAAATAAACCAAATATGCATATATTGGAGACTGAAATGTTGTCTAAAAATAGAACACTACAAAATTACAAACTCCCACTAAAACTGAGCATCTTTAGATGACATGACACCCATACGAGCAACATACCCAAGAAACATTTTTGGTGGCAGTCCCTTAGTAAGCGGATCCGCAATGTTTGAGTTTGTACCAATGTGCTCTATAGACAACTGCTTATTTCCAACTCTTTCCTTAACAATCAGAAACTTGATATTGTAATGCCCTGCTAAGCTACTGCACACGTACTAGAGGGGGGGTGAATAGCACTTTAAAATAATTAAGAAGATAATTCCTAATTATCTTGCAAACTCTACCAATCAATGCGGAAATGCGGAAATGTAAATGTAGACAACAAAGAACACAATCGCAAACAAGCAATTTAACGGGTTCGGATCTACCCAAGCCTCCCCGACTTGTTCCCGGTGATCCTACGTCCCAACCACCCGGATCCCCTCCGGATACTTGAGTTAGAAACCCTAACTCAAGATTTGCACTATGAAATACTTGTAGAAAACCTCTACAAAGTCAAATCATACACAAATGAAATTGTGACTCCCACAACTCGGGATCACAAACAAACTCTCACAACCGAGAGTAAAACACTTACAATAATGAAGTAAATGAAATACGAAATTGCTTACCGACAAAATCCTATGCCTTGAGTATAACTTACGATTTAGGACAAAACGGATTTTGGGGAAGATGAAGAGGCACCAAACCCTAGCTCCAAGTAGATGACCAGCAATGGAGTCCTAGGTGGATGTTGGTGACCTAGACTCAAGCACTTGGCTTGGAAGGCTCACAATCAATGAATCTCTCTTTTGAAATAAGAGTGAGGGAGAGATTCAAGATTAGAAATGAATGAGCTTTGAATGAGATTGAATGCTTCTCTTTTGATCTCTAAACTTCTCTTAAAATCAACCTTGAGTGCAATGAATGCAGCACTCCAAGTATTTATAGGATATAGGAAAGAGAGAGCAAAAAATCGTGGCATTTAATGCTCCAACGGCTCTATTCTGAAGCAAATTAGTCGGTCAAAGAAGGACCACTGACCGACTAGTTCATCAACTAGTCGGTCGGTGATTCAACATGAACCGACTAAGAGGTGAACAATGAATAGATGAAGTTCAGACTTAAAGAACTAGTCGGTCCAAGAAGACTTGCCAACCGACTAGTTTCACAACTAGTCGGTCGGTGAGTGAACTTAGACCGACTAAGAGATAAAACAAATAGTCTGAGTACAAATTGATTTAGTCGGTCCAAGAACAAATGTTGACCGACTAGTTTATCAACTAGTCGGTCGCCAAATGTACATAGACCGACTAACGATAAACAGTAACTTGGCATGTACAGGGAAAGCTCAACTAGTCGGTCTAAGAAGGATCACTGACCGACTAGTTCATCAACTAGTCGGTCGGTGAGTCAACGTAGACCGACTAACTATAAACAGTAAAGAGCTTAGAATTGAAGGAGGCAAACTAGTCGGTTCAAGAAGCTTTGCTGACCGACTAGATACCATCTAGTCGGTTGGTTCTTCTTCTTGAACCAACTAACATGCACAAGAAGTCGCGAATCGAAGCGCGAAGCTTCGGGAAAGTTCGTATGGACTTCTACTAAGATCCTAGCTCTAAGATATGAGCGTTATGAAGATTAAAACGTAAGACCTACTCAAGGCTTAACATTCTACGAAACGAAGCTAGAAGACTATAAATTAAACTTGACGAACCGTCTTCGAAAGCTTCGATCGAATCTTCATGACTTCAATAATGGTCCAAAAGCTTCAACGAAGCTTTAGGCATACGATCACGTGCTTTGAAAAGTCTTGAGACGTCGCTTTGGATGTTCATATGAATTTGGCGACGATCTCTATAACTGCACTCACAAAGAGTTAGTTCACGATATATTTATGTTTGTTCATCATCCAAAACCAAATCTGGGGAGTCCAATACTCAACATTCTCCCCCTTTTTGGTGATGACAAACCAACATAAATAATAATCAAAAATAATAATTCAAATGAAATTTACTTACTCCCACTGCATTGATGACACGTTAATCTCAAAATTAAATAATAATCATACGCATCAAGCAGACGAGTAAAATATAAAATGTGAATCAATTATTGAAATATCGGATTTGAAATCTATTTTTATATCTTAACTCCCCCTGAATCTAACATATCAAATTAGATTCTTGGAAAAATGCTTAAATTATCATTTAGCTCATCGTCATTATTATATCTCTCCCCCTTTGGCATAAGCAAAAAGAGCGGGAGATCAATGACAACAATGGCTAAAAACCAAAAGCACGGGAGTCGTAGAATACGACCACGGTCCAAATGACACCAAAGGAAAATACGAATTAAATCAAAGCGTGTCAATGAGACCAAAGTCGAAAATCGATAAATAAAATCATAAAAAAAACTCAAATTAATTTTACGAATTGAGTTATGGAATATACTCTCCAATATCAACATTCTTGGTTAATTTAGTGCATGGAAAACAATTCTATGTTTTCATAGAAATAATTTCTATTTAACCAAGTTATTATCATCGAGCGACGAAATCAAACATCAGAGACATAAAAAGAATATAATGTGCACAAGAGAATAAATGTCAACATCGATGTATATATATATATATATATGAAGCATGAGTACATCAAAATGATACATCGACAACATACATAAACGATCCAACGATCGAAGCACAAAATACATCATATCTCACAGCTGATATTAGAGTATCACAAAACATACAAAAATCTCAAAACATCATAAGAGATACATCAAAATACATCCAAAAATATCAAAAATCATAACCACCCACACTATCCTACCCAACTCTCTCACACTACATAAATCATCCAATGTGCACTAAGAGAGTCCTCAGAGAAGCTCAGGAAGCAGCTGGAGGATCTGCAGCAGCAGCAGGCTCTGCAGCAGGAGTGGTGGTCACCGGATCAGCAGAAGTGTCCACGGGAGCGACGGGAGTGGCCTCAGGAGCACCAGACGAAGTACCCACTGCAGGTATGGTGGCACCTGGTGTGCTCTCGGGGTCACCGACAGACGAAGCAGCAGCACCAGAAGTACCCTCAGGGGCACGAGCAGCAGCAGCACGAGCAAGCTCCTCGATCTCATCCTCATTCAACTCATCCTCGTCAGAAAACGACGGAGGGACATCAATCCCCAAGTGAGCTGCGATGCGAGCGAGAATCTCCTCAGATCGAGCACAACGAGACTCTACACGTTTCAATGAACGTGCGAGCTCAGTAAGAGTAGGAGAGGGAGCAGCTGAGGCTGAAGCAGAGGCTGAAGCAGACGGGGTCGTCCTTTGAACGTGACGAAGCGCCGTAAGAGACTTCTTGACGGCCGTCGCATTCAGAGGGGGACCGAGGAGACGCTCATCATCAGGTGCAAAGGGACACGAAAGTGACAGAAAACAAGTGTCAGAAGGCAGGGATATGGGATATGAGCAGATTTCGTGGACTTTCGGATACACTCGAAAGAATCCATCTTATCGAGAATGATCCTAGCCCAGTTAATCTCGCTCGCCATGAAGATGGCATAAATCAGTTTAAGGAATGGCTGGGATGGCAAGGAGGATGAGCCGTACTTCGGAAGGAGGCACGACTTCAAGATCAGATTTAGAACCCAGCCATTCGGCTTAAATGACTTGGATGGGACGCCAATCATGGCGGGAGGGATCACATGGAAAATCTCAAAAAGCATGACCTGGTCAAGGGAAGAGATGTCATCGACGGAGATATCGGAAGGGAGGAGGCCAGACGAGGAGCAACCAATCAACTCCCCTAAGATTTCTACCGTGAGGACAATCGGTGTCCCCAAGACAGTCGTCTCAATGGAGTGGGTCTCGTCGTACTGACCCCGGACACGGTTTACGTAGAATAGCTTGACCAGACGGGGGTATGGATGTGGATTCGCCTTAGGGTCATATCGAAGATAATCGATAAGACTGCTAGACGACAGAAGATCAGCTAGGCATGGGAAGTCGGAGAACTGTACGAAGTGCTCCAACAGCAGCGGGCAGTGTTCGATACGGTTATATGCCGCGAGACACAACGGGTCATCGCGACATAAAGAAATATCGACACCGCTGGCTGGCATCGGAGCCTTCCCCTTAGGCTGTTGGGTGATAGAACGGAGTGGAGGAGTAGGATCCTGAGCGGTGTGCTCGGTCTCCGGAATGTATTCCGTGTCAAAATCAGAAGGAGGAGTGGGTGCACGGAACGAAGCTAGAGAGACAGGTTGCTTCCTAGGCTTGGGTTATGATCGGGGCTTTGCGATTGCCGTCCTCTTCTTCTTAAGAGGAGGCGACGACGACGATGGATGGGTGGTCTTAGATCGGCGTTTGAGTTGCGGCGGTTCCCTAGGAGGTGACTCTACGGTCATAGGGGACGGACGAGTGGGATCGATCGGAATACGTGTTCTCGCCATAAGCCCGACGAGACACGAGCAATCAACCGAGAAATCTAAGCTCAAACCCTAAGAACAACCCTAGGCCGAAACGAAATCACTAGGAACCCTAACCCTAGATGTTGAAATCTAGCCCTAGAATAGAGAGAGATACCTAGGGAGGAGAGATCGACGGTCGGAGAAGGTGGAGATGGCCGGAGTTGGCCGAAAAATGTCGACACACGATGGAGGGAGAGGGGAAGACGAGGGGTTTTTGGCTGAGAGATGGAGTTCGCACCGACTAAAATGAGGAATAGTCGGTTAGATGAGTGTATAAGTTGATTGGAATATCAAAAGACGCAACTGTCCCTGAGCACTTAGTCAGTCAGAGTTCAAGCGCTGACCGACTAGATGACCATCTAGTCGGTCGACCAATGAGCTTGAACCGACTAAGTGCAAACAGTAACTGAAGCCAAATTTAGGGCTTGAGTTAGTCAGTCTGAGTTCATTCACTGACCGACTAGATGATGATCTAGTCGGTCGGTCAATGAACATGAACCGACTAACAGAGTTCAAAAATTTTAGAATTTGAAATTTTGAGTTCTCTCCTAATCGCACTTGGATGAAACATCGAAACACTCTCATTAATCATTATACTACCCCATTAAACATCGAAAATCTTAAATTTGACGTTCATGAATAAATCGAGCGAAAATTCCGAAAATTCAACAAAAATCCAGAAAATTCCAATACATCAAGCATGAGCATATATAAATGAAATTGATAGCATGCAAGATTATTGAATGAAATATGAATCCTAAATCTCGGATTCACCCATAATCCCCAATTCTCGACGCAACCGCACAAAGGAGTCTTCCTTTAGGGGTTTCGTGAAAATATCGGCGATTTGCTTCTGGATTTCAACGTACACTAATATGATGTCCTTTTTAGCAACATGATCATCTAAGAAATGGTGACGGACATCTATGTGTTTCGAACGGGAATGGTGTACCGGATTCTTAGAGAGACATATTGCACTTTGGTTGTCACCATGATAGGGCAAGTAACACAGTTTATACCAAAGTCTTTAAGAGTGTGTCTCATCCAAAGAACCTGAGCACACGTGGCACCGGCGGCAATGTATTCCGCCTCGGTGGTTGAAAGTGATACGGAATTCTGCTTCTTGGAAAACCAAGAGACAAGAGAATTTCCAATAAAATGGCAAGTACCACTAGTACGTTTCCTGTCGGATTTGCATCCCGCATAATCTGCGTCACTATATGAGATTAACTCATATGTGCTAGATTTTGGATAAAGTAATCCAAAATCAAGTGTGTAACTTAGATAACGGAAAATACGTTTTACCGCTACTAAGTGAGATTCCTTATGTTGAGACTGATAATGAGCACATACACATACGGCAAACATAATATCGGGCCTACTTGCGGTAAGATAAAGTAAACTACCTATCATACCTCGATATAGACGAATGTCTACATCTTTACCGCCCGTATCTTTATCAAGATGCGTAGTAGTGCTCATTGGAGTCTTCTTCCCGGAGGCATTCTCCATTCCAAATCGCTTTAGCAACTCCACTGTGTACTTGGTTTGGTGGATGAAGATTGCATCGTTCATTTGGCGAATTTGGAGACCTAAGAAATATTTGAGCTCACCCATGTGGCTCATCTCAAATTGATCCTTCATCACATTAGAAAACTCTTCGCAAAGAGTGAAGTTAGTAGCACCGAAAATGATATCATCAACATAAATTTGAACTAAAAATTATATCATTATTCGAATACTTAACAAATAATGTGGAATCAACTTCTCCCATTTTAAAACCTAAATCCAAAAGAAAATTCTTTAAACGGTCATACCAAGCTCGAGGAGCTTGTCTCAAACCGTAAAGTGCTTTCTTAAGTTTGAAAACATGATTTGGAAATTTTTTATTTATAAATCCCGGAGGTTGAGAAACATAAACTTCCTCAACAACATCTCCGTTTAAAAATGCACTTTTAACATCCATTTGAAATAACTTAAAATCCTTATGGCATGCAAAAGATAACAATAATCTAATAGATTCAAATCTAGCTACCGGAGCAAAGGATTCTTCGAAATCGATACCTTCCTCTTGCCGATAGCCTTGAGCTACTAACCGAGCTTTGTTCCGGATGACGATTTGGTTTTCGTCGGTCTTGTTCTTGAAGATCCACTTTGTCCCTATGACGGTGTGGTTCTTCGATGGCAATGGAATAAGCTCCCAAACCTCATTCCTCTCGAATTGAATGAGTTCCTCTTCCATGGCAAGGATCCAAGCGCTATCTTCGCACGCTTCATTAATATTCTTTGGCTCAATCGAGGAGGCAAAGGCACAATGAGCGAAGTAGTTGACTTGCGATCTCGTCTTGACACTATCATGAATATTGCCAATGACTTGCTCATGAGGATGGTCACGAACGGTATGAAGCCGTTTGGGAATTCCCTGATCACTAGGAACATTCTCAAAAACTTCATTAGTCAGGTTAGTATCAATAGAATCAATAGAATTAGAATTACCAATTGAATCACATAAGACATCCATGGAGTCATCATCATTAGTAAATCTACTAGGGACAAAACCTTCATTAAATGAGACATGAAGTGATTCCTCGATCGTTTAGGTTCGTTTGTTGTATATCCGGTAGGCTTTGCTACGGGAGGAATATCTAACAAAAATCCCCTCATCGGATCTTGGATCAAATTTGTCCAAACTACCATACGTGTTTTTAATAAAACATTTTGAACCAAAAACTCGAAAATGTTTAACTTGAGGCAATCTACCAAACAACAATTCATAACAAGTTTGTTTAGTGTCGGGCCTCAAAAGTATCCTATTAAACACATAGCAAGCGGTATGTACCGCTTCCGCCCAAAATTGATGGCCAAGTTGGCTATCATCAAGCATAGTGCGAGCACATTCCACTAGCGTCTTATTCTTTCTCTCAACAACACCATTTTGAGGAGGTGCGCGAGGGAATGAAAAGGTGTGTGTAATACCAACATCATCACAAAAAGTTGAGAAAGACTCATTCTCAAATTCCCCTCCATGATCACTACGAATAGTGACAATGGTGGTTCCAATGTGATTTTGTACTTTCTTAACAAAAATTGTGATTTTTTCAAAAGCATCATTTTTATTACTTAAGAAAAATACCCAAGTAAATCTAGAAAAGTCATCAACGATGACAAGTCCATAAAGTGCATTTCCATAAAGTGCATTTCATAAAGTAATAGCTCTAGAGGCCGCTTAGAAGAAATGCTTTTCTTAGGTTTAAAAGACGATTTTGGAAGCTTGCCTCGTTGACACGAGTCACAAAAGCTTTTCTTTTGAAAGACAAGCTTAGGGAAGCCTCTAATAGAATTTAACTTGGAAAGCTTAAATAGTGTTCCAAAGTTCACATGATCGAAACGTCAATGCCATAAGTGTTGTTCACTTGTGTTGGCAACGAGACATTGTTCATGTGATCTTGGAAGATCTAGGATGTATATATCCTTATGGCGTGTGCCGGAAAACAATAATTCATTATTATCTTTTCTTAAAATATGGCACATTCCTTTCGCAAAGCTAACTTTGTAACCTTTGTCACAAAGTTGGCTTATTGAAATAAGATTGTGGTTTAATCATTTAACAAGGTAAACATCACTTATAAGTGGTTTAGAAGGATTACCCACTTTACCAACACCTATGCTGGTTCCGCTCTCGTTGCCTCCAAAGACTACCCGGTTTCCATTTACAATGGGCACCACTTCGGAGAGCAATTGAGCGTCACCCGTCATGTGTTTTGAACACCCGCTATCGAGTATCCAATTATTCTTGGAGCCAAATTTTGATTTGTTGCTCCGTTTCTTTCTCTTGAGTACCTAAAGATATAGAATATCGTATCATGGTACCCAATGTCATTGGGTCCTATAGATTAGACCTTTGGAAGCCAAGTCCAATTGGACTTAGACTTCCCCCACATAATTATCACTATGCACTACATTCATAAAATAAGCATTCATGTACACTTGTTTTTCATCCATGCTTGTGTCCTTTGGGCTCCAAATAGTGAAGATTTTGGGAGCCCTAATCCTATTGGGAGCATGCATGCGTTGTTGATTTCTACGTGATGCATGTCGTGGATAGGCATAAGGAACATGATGAAATGGTGCATGATGATATTTATTCATACGATGATGTGGGTGTACATATGCATGTGGAGGAACACATGCATGAGAGTGTCTCACATGGTGTGCACGTGCCCGTGGACGTGTAGCATAAAAATCATCATATGTGTGAGCCGGTGGAGTAGGATGTGTGTTCCTACGTGGCATGGTATTTGTGTACATGTAGGCATGACTCTTCTTTGGAGGTCCACCCAAAGTGGGTTTCTTTCCAAAATAGGGTGTGTACGATGTGGAAGCACCATTGGTAGATGAACTACCAATAGAGTGTTTGCTACCACTCGTTGAGTCACCGGATGTTGGCCTAACAAAGGTAGTGGCCGATTTGGATGAACTTCCCATCTTATACCCCAAGCCAATGTAGTGATTGGCCGGAAGTAAGTCATTTAGGATGTTATCCAAATGGTCCTTACCCCTATTGAATTTATTAATTTGGCCTAATGTGCACTCATATTTCTCGGTGAGAGAACGCATCGAAGCATCCAAAGTGGATACTTGCGATGTGAGTGCATAAACACGATATTTCAGATTCTCATTCTCGATACTCAAATTTGAGTTCCGAGAAGTCAAATCCGCTATCGCATGTTCATCCGAATCCTCAATACGAACATGTTCAATTTGAGACTTGAGATTTACAATCTCATTTCTCAAACCTTCAACAACGGTGTCGTTGTTGGTGATGATAGGTTTAGGCGAGGTTTGGATGCTAGCTAAATCATCTTTTACTTTAGTATATCTATGTACTAATTTAGTGTATTTAGACCATAATTGCTCATTAGTATTTCTAAGGTCATCCATTGTTACCTCATCGCCTTCATTGTCGCTATCATCGGAGGAGGAATCTTTATCTTGCTCCTCTCTAGCCATGAAGCATGTGTGTGCTTGCTCCACTTGCTCATCATCCGACTCTCCACTAGAGGAATCCTCGGAGTCGGTGAATGTTCCGACAAGCCCCTTTTTGTACCCTTTCTTGTACTTCTTGGACTTGTCGAACTTCGGTGCCTTCCACTTCTCATTATGTTTGTTTTGAGGACACTCCGCTTTCATGTGTCCTAGCTTGTTGCATTTGAAACACAAAGGAGAGGAGGCGTTAGTAGAACTAAACTTCGATTTGTTTTTGAAGTTACCTTTCCGGATGAACCGGTTGAACTTCTTTGCCATGAGGGCAATAGATTCCAAGTCCAACTCTTCTTCCGATTCTTCATCATCGGTAGATGTTGATGTTGATGGAGCGGCCTTGAAAGTAATAGCCTTTTTCTTTGGCTCGTCTTGCTTCAAGTAGGACTTCATCTTGTCCTACAACTTCATTTTGCTATCCTTGCGTACCTCATACGACATTAAGGTACCCATTAGTTGAACAACAGTATATGTTTTCATGTCCTTACCTTCCTCGATGGCGAATGTACGTTTCTCCCAACAAGAAGGAAGTCCATCGATGATCTTGGAGACTTTCTCCTTTTGGGTGTAGGTCTTACCAAGAGCCTCCAACTCGTTTCTGATGTCGATGAAGCGATCATAGTACTCCTTCATCTTCTCACCCTGTAGCTTATGAAATAATTCGTAATCTTTATTAACAACTACGAGTTTAGAGTCTCTTACCCTACTCGTTCCTTCATGCAAGATGAGGAGGGAGTTCCATATTTGATATGCACTCTTACATGTGCATATCTTATTGAAATCCTCAGGCTCCAAAGCACATTGCAAGGCGTTCATTGCATTGGCATTGCTTACCTCCGCGGCGACCTCCGCGGTAGTCCACTTCTCGAAATCTTCTTCGGCGGGCTCGACATACTCCTTCATCGTGGCTCTCCATAGTGAAGCACTCCGAAGGAAAGTTTCCATCCGGCATTTCCAGTACCCGTAGTTGGTACCGTTGAAGAAGGAAGGTCTCGTCGAGGAGTGTCCTTCCATCACCGAAGACGCTCCTTCACGGTTCCTGAAGGTGCTGTAATCTGAAGGGGGACGAACGGTCTTGTTGTCGTTAGCAGACATAGCTATAGACTTGCTTTGATACCAAATGTAATGCCCTGCTAAGCTACTGCACAAGTACTAGAGTGGGGTGAATAGTACTTTAAAATAATTAAGAAGATAATTCCTAATTATCTTGCAAACTCTACCAATCAATGCGGAAATACGGAAATGTAAATGTAGACAACAAAGAAGACAATCGCAAACAAGCAATTTAACGGGTTCGGATCCACCCAAGTCTCCCCGACTTGTTCCCGGTGATCCTACGTCCCAACCACCCGGATCCCCTCCAGATACTTGAGTTAGAAACTCTAACTCAAGATTTGCACTATGAAATACTTGTAGAAAACCTCTACAAAGTCAAATCATACACAAATGAAATTGTGACTCCCACAACCCGGGATCACAAACAAACTCTCACAACTGAGAGTAAAACACTTACAATAATGAAGTAAATGAAATACGAAATTTCTTACCGACAAAATCCTATGCCTTGAGTATAACTTACGATTTTGGGCAAAACGGATTTTGGGGAAGATGAAGAGGCACCAAACCCTAGCTCCAAGTAGATGACCAACAATGGAGTCCTAGGTGGATGTTGGTGACCTAGACTCAAGCACTTGGCTTGGAAGGCTCACAATCAATGAATCTCTCTTTTGAAATAAAAGCGAGGGAGAGATTCAAGATTAGAAATGAATGAGCTTTGAATGAGATTGAATGCTTCTCTTTTGATCTCTAAACTTCTCTTAAAATCAGCCTTGAGTGCAATGAATGCAGCACTCCAAGTATTTATAGGATATAGGAAAGAGAGAGCAAAAATCGTGGCATTTAATGCTCTAACGGCTCTATTCTGAAGCAAACTAGTCGGTCAAAGAAGGACCACTGACCGACTAGTTCATCAACTAGTCGATCGGTGATTCAACATGAACCGACTAAGAGGTGAACAGTGAATAGATGAAGTTCAGACTTAAAGAACTAGTCGGTCCAAGAAGACTTGCCAACCGACTAGTTTCACAACTAGTCGGTCGGTGAGTGAACTTAGACCGACTAAGAGATAAAACAAATAGTCTGAGTACAAATTGATTTAGTCGGTCCAAGAACAAATGTTGACCGACTAGTTCATCAACTAGTCGGTCGCCAAATATACATAGACCGACTAACGATAAACAGTAACTTAGCATGTACAGGGAAAGCTCAACTAGTCGGTCTAAGAAGGATCACTGACCGACTAGTTCATCAACTAGTCGGTCGGTGAGTCAACGTAGACCGACTAACTGTAAACAGTAAAGAGCTTAGAATTGAAGGAGGCAAACTAGTCGGTTCAAGAAGCTTTGCTGACCGACTAGATCACCATCTAGTCGGTTGGTTCTTCTTCTTGAACCAACTAACATGCACAAGAAGTCACGAATCGAAGCGCGAAGCTTCGGAAAAGTTCGTATGGACTTCTACTAAGATCCTAGCTCTAAGATATGAGCGTTATGAAGATTAAAACGTAAGACCTACTCAAGGCTAAACATTCTACAAAACGAAGCTAGAAGACTATAAATTAAACTTGACGAACCGTCTTCGAAAGCTTCGATCGAATCTTCATGACATCAATAATGGTCCAAAAGCTTCAACGAAGCTTTAGGCATACGATCACGCGCTTTGAGAAGTCTTGAGACGTCGCTTTGGATGTTCATATGAATTTGGCGACGATCTCCATAACTGTGCTCACAAAGAGTTAGTTCACGATATATTTATGTTTGTTCATCATCCAAAACCAAATCCGAGGAGTCCAATACTCAACAGATATCAATGTGCTTTGATTTTGCTGAGCTCCTGTTGTTATTTGCAAATGCAACTGCGGACATATTGTCACAAAATAACTTGAGTAGCCTTTCAATGCCATCTATAATGCGTAGCCACGTGACAAAATTACGTAACCATAAACCATGTCTGGATGCCTCATGACAAGCAATAAATTCTGCAGCCATAGTGGAGATGATATAATAGACTGTTTAGCACTCTTCCAAAAATGGCACCTTTTGCTAATGTATAAACATAGCCTGTTGTAGATTTCTTGATGTCTTGACATCCAGCAAAATCAAAGTCAGTATATCCTACGATCTCAAGCTTTTCCGACCTCTGATATACGAGCATGTGTTCTTTTGTCCTCTGTAAGTACCGTAAGACCCTGTTGACTGCTTTCCAATGGTTCATCCCTAGATTGCTCAAATATCTGCCAAGCATTCATGTAATGTATGTAAGGGACACATCGGGGCTACACACACACACACACACACACACACACACACACACACACACACACACACACACACACACACACACTAGAGGGGGGTGAATAGTGTAATGGCCAGTAAAATGCTTAATTAAAAGTTACTAAAATTAAAGCACAATAAGTAGCAGAAAATAAACAGAGTGCTCAACAAAAACAATCGCAAACACAAGGATTTTACCCTGGTTCTCCAAAACTTGGGTACGTCCAGCCACACCAATATTCACTATGATTACCACAAAGAGAAGTGAATACAATCTCACACAGAGATACCTCACACAGAGGATTTTAGATTCCCACAAAGAGATATCCTAACTCTCCCACAGAGAAACCTCACACAGAGGATTTGTTCTTTCACACAGAAAGAACCAAACTCTCACAAAGAGAGTAACTCCCACAAAGAGAGTAACTAATTCCCACGAAGAGAATTAGGGGTATCACAAAGGTGACACGAAATAACACTTACAGATGCCTTGATATGATCTTACCAATGTGAAGAAGAAGGCAAGCAAGTGAAACTCAAGTGCTTGAGATGAGGCTTTGATTGCACTTGATGATCTTTCTCTCTTCTAGGAATGAATCCTAACACTTCTCACTTGAGTGTATGAAATGAAGAGAAGAAAGATGTTCTCCAAGAAAAGGAATGAGATTGAAATCCCATGGAGAAATTCCCTAGAGCTTAGATGCTATATCATAAAATTGAAGCTCTAATGAGGGAATGGGAGAGATTAGGAGTGGCTAATGATTCTCAAATATATTTAATATTAACCAATCGTTCTAAATGAACTTAGCCATCTCCTATATATAAGAAGCCAAGAAGACCCCATAAAACCAGCCAAAAACCTAAAGGGAAGAAATCTGCAATGGCTAGATTTTGGCAGTTTACGGTACAGACAGTCGACTGATGAACAAGTGACAGTCGACTGTTCAACGGCTAGAAAAATCCCAACGGCTATAATCTGAGCCAGGACAGTCGACTGTAGAAGACTACACAGGCGACTGTAAAATAGACAGTCGACTGTATAACTTTCATCAGGCGCCTGCTGCAGGGAGGGAAATAAAACAGAGA